>JAPFRF010000005.1:128869950-129197450 GCA_029282475.1 Phrynocephalus forsythii | reverse complement strand
CTCCCTTTTCAGCAGCTGTTGACTGCGGCGCAATTTGCCAGAAGCAATTAGGCGTTCCAGAAGTGCCTCTTTACCAGCACAGAATGCATGCAGCTGCTTGGCAGCCCTCAATAGGCCTCAATCGCCACTCTCTTCCCCCTGATTGAAATCAAAGCTCCACCGCACCTGCCGATTGCGATTGCAGAGGGTCAAAGACAGGAAACAACAGAAGCAGCGGAATCAGGGAGGGAGGGAGGGAAGGAAGGAGAAGCAGATTATTTTGGAGAGAACTGACTCTCCAGCCTTCCTCTTCACCGGGATGATCAACACAGAAGCAGGAAGATAATTGGACACCAAAGGGGGGGGGGGTTAAAAAAGAGAAGGAAAAAATTACAACCGTTCGTCACTCCCCAGTGGCTTGCTCAGTAGAGAGAGAGAGCACATTGGAAATTCTAAACCCTCTGAAACTAAAATCTTTCTAAGCAATGGTTAATACGTCCAGAGCTGGGAAAGTTACTTTATTGGGTTACCCAAAATCAGAGGCGGAAAGAATCAGAGGTGGCGGGAAGAAGAGGTGGTAAGCCTTTAGTCAACAACTGATTAAACTGAACACATGGACAAGGTAATTCTTGTATTGTGTGTGTGTATGTTGTGTCGTTACAGTCGTGACCGACCCTTCGTGACTCCACGCACGTCCATGGAGTTTTCTTGGCAGGAATACTGGAGTGGCTTGCCAGTTCCTACCCCAGACGCCTACAGCTCCTGGTATTTCCTGGTGGTCTCCCATCCAAGTACTGTACTAACCAGGGCCAACCCTGCTTAGCTTCTGAAATCAGGTGAGATCGGATGTACTTAGGGCATCTAGGCAGCTACTAATTAAGAACATAAGAACATAAAAAATAAGAAGAGCCATGCTGGATCAGGCCAAAGGCCCATCTAGTCCAGCTTCCTATATCTCACAGTGACCCCACCAGATGCATTTGGGAGCGCATGAGACTAGATCTCTGTCTCCTGATCCTACTCCCCTGCATCTGGTCCTTGAGATACCCCGGTTTTAAGCTTGGAGATGATACATCTACCTCATGGTTTGTAACCTGTGAAGGACTTTTCCTCCAGGAATCTGTCCAATCCCCTTTTGAAGGCATCCAGGCCAGATGCCATCACCACATCATGTGGCAGGGAGTTCCACAGACTATCAACATGCTGGTTGAAAATATATATTTTTTGTCTTTTCTTACTCTCCCAGCCCTCAATTTGAGTGGATGTCCCCTAGTCCTGGTATTTTGTGAGAGGGAGAAGAGCTTCCCTCTATCCAATTTACTCATGCCCTGCATTATTTTGTACGTCTCAATCATATCCCCCCTCAGGTGCCTTTTTTCCAGACTAAAGAGCCCCAAATGTTTTAGCCTTTCCTCATAAGGGTGGTCCCCCAGCCCAGTAATCATTTTAGTTGCTCTCTTCTGCACCTTTTCCAGTTCCACTACAGTGGACCCTCGTATAACAAATGGTTTGTATAATATAAAATTTGTACAGCATAAAAAATTCCAGAGATAGGGGAAACTTGCTTAACATAATTGCCTATGGGGCAAATCTGTACAACATAAAAATGGGATCACTCTGTTTTCAATGCATTCCTATGGGAAATTTGTATAACGGAAAATTTGCTTAACATAATTTCGTTTGGAATGAATTAATTCCTTTATACAAGGTACCACTGTATGTCTTTTTTGAGATGCAGAGACCAGAATTATACACAATACTCCAGGTGCGGCCTTACTATCGTTTTGTATTGCCCTTTAGCAAATGGTCAGGCTGGCTGGAGGTTTCTGGAGGGTGTTGTTTTTAAAAAAACTAGCCTCCTCCTAGTGCAGTGTTTTTCAACCACTGTTCCGTGGCACACTAGTGTGCCGCGAGATGTTGTCTGGTGTGCCGTGGGAAAAATGGAAAAATTCTAAAGAAATTCAACCCAGGGCCGGAGGGCGGCCCACAGCTGGGAGGCGCTATAAATAGCGTCCAAGGGCCAGCTTGGCTCCTTTCCCCCGAGGCCCGCGGTGCTGGCGTCACTTCCTCCCCGGCCGGACCTGGCCCCGCTCATTCTCTTAGTGTTTGCCCTGTGCCTGCCGTCGCCGCCGCGACTCGCTCGCTTCCCTCTCCCCCCCTCCTTTTTTTACCCTGGACCACCACCACCCCTTTCCTGGGAGCTACCATTGGACTGAGCCGCCCGACAGCCCGCCCGCCAACACGAGCCGGCCCGGGAGCCCCAGCCCAGAACAAACCACCAGGTGAGGGGAAGGGGAGGAGGGGCGCCCGGCTGCCCCACGAGCACCGCGGCAGGGCTGCGAGGAGGAGGGGATGGAGGAGGCCTCCGCTGGGCCTGGGCTCAGGAGGCGGGCGGGCGGGCGGCGGGGCTACTGGCATGGCTGGACGGCTGGACGGACGGCCTTTAGGGTCCAGGAGGGGAAGAGCCATCTCTGAGGGGCCCCGCGATGGGTTCCTTGAAGTCTTGCCCCTTTCTTTCTGTCTTGGGTCGCCCTCTTCTCTCTCTCTGTCTTTTCTTTCTTTTTCCCCCACCTCTCTCTTTCCATTCGTACCCTTTCCCCTCTTCATAGAAACGTGCTCATTTCTAGCCTGCATATGTGTATGTCTAGCAGCCTGCCTACTGTAATTAAAACTGTAAACCGCCCAGAGACTCCTTGAAGTGGTATGGGGCGGTATACAAGCAGAACACTTTCTGCCTTCTTTCCTTCCTGCCTTCCTTCCTCCTCCTCCCCTCCTGTCGCTGGACTTGCTGAAGGCATCTGCCTTGGCCACAGTTTGGAGAGCAAGATGGGCTTTTGGGTCTTATTTGTGTTCCTGGAGAGTCAGTGCCCCTTCTCAGGTCTCCACTGGACACAGAAGTCCATGCAGGGCAAAATGTCTTAAAAAAAACAACACAGGTAAGTGGGAACTGGGTGCTAGAGAGCGGGCTGCCTCAATCTGTGGCCCCTCTGTCCTGCTTCTCCCTACACCAGCAATGGCGAACCTTTTAGAGACTGATATAGGCACAGAGTTAAATTTTTTAACATTTTCTAATGGTGGTGTGCCTCGTGATTTTTTTCATGAAACAAGTGTGCCTTTGCCCAAAAAAGGTTGAAAAACACTGTCCTAGTGAGTTCACTAGTGAGCAATTCGCAGCCTATTTTAGATCTAAGATTGAGGCCATCCGATCCGATCTGGACTCCAGCTGCACTGGTCCCTCCTCGTTTATCCAGGGGGGCCTCACCCCCTTGGTCCCCTCGCCTGGTCGAGTTTGGGCCTGTGTCACCAGCGGAGGCCTCCAGGGCTTTGGCTTATTGCCGGCTGGCGGCTTCCCTTTCAACCCCTGCCCAGCCTGGCTTATTAAATCCGCTGGAGAGAACATGCCGGAGTGGGCTTCCTCCATTGCCACCGCCTCCTTCCAGGAGGAAATCTTTCCCTCTCGTTTGAAGGAGACTGTGGTGAAGCCCACATTGAAGAAGCCCGGCCTGGCATCAGACAATCTTGCCAGCTATCATCCGATCGCCATTGTTCCCTTCCTGGGCAAGGTTGTTGAGAGGGTGGCCGCCATTCGGCTTCAGTCATACCTGGAGGAAAATCATATCCTTGATCCGTTCCAGTCTGGGTTCAGGCCATTTCGCGGGACCGAGACTGCCCTGGTCGCTCTGCAGGATGACCTCCTCAGGGAGGCTGACAGGGGGTGTTCTTCCCTGTTGGTCCTCCTTGATCTGTCAGCTGCCTCTGATACCGCCGACCACGGTAACCTACTGGACCGGCTTGCTGAGGTGGGTATTGTGGGCTCAGCGCTCTGCTGGCTCCGAACCTTCCTCTATGGCCGGCTCCAGTGGGTTCAGTTAGGGGATGAATTGTTTGCTCCTTGGACGCTCCCGTGTGGGGTGCCCCAGGGGTCGGCAATCTCCCCTATACTGTTCAATGTTTATATGAGGCCGCTGGCTGAGGTCATCAGGAGATTTAGAGTTCGCTGTCATCAGTACACTGATGACATGCAGCTCTATCTCTCCTTTTCTTCTTCTGCAGTGGAGGCAGTTCGCTCCCTCGATCTGTGCCTGGAGGCGGTCTTGGAGTGGACAAGGACCAACAGTCTCAAACTTAACCCGGAGAAGACTGAGGTTCTGTTCTTCAGGGCGCCCTCATCCAGGTACAATGGCCCCCTCCCTAGTCTGGGGGGTGTTTCCCTCCAGCCTACAGACAGGGCCAGGAATCTGGCCATGGTCCTGGATTCAGCCCCCTCCCTGGAAGCCCAGGTGATGGCAGTCTCCAGGGCCTCTTTTTTCCAACTCCGCAGGATCGCCCAGATCCGCCCGTACCTCGATGAGTCCTCCCTGAGAACAGTTGTGCAGGCCCTCGTGATTTCAAGGATTGACTACTGCAACACACTCTACGTGGGGTTGCCCTTGACCCTTGTCCGGAGACTCCAGCAGGTGCAAAATGCGGCAGCCAGACTGGTGGTGGGTGCCCGTAAATACGATCATATCACCCCAGTTCTGGCGCGCCTGCATTGGTTGCCCGTTGCTCTCTGGATAAGGTTCAAGGTCCTGGTTTTGATTTTCAAAAACCCCCATGGCTTGGGACCTGAATACCTGGCGGAGCGGATCTCCCAGAGATCAACTGAGGCTAGACCTACTCGATTGTCGCAGGCGCGCTCACTCAGGGTGGCCACTCCTAGAGAGGCGCGGAAGTCGGTAACCCGTAGCCGCGCCTTCTCAGTTGTTGGCCCCTCCCTATGGAACCAACTTCCGAGTAAACTGCACCTTGCAGAGTCCCTGCCTGCCTTCAAAAAGGCATTAAAACTTTGCTTTTCAAGGAGGCATATGGTGACCTCATTTCTGTTTAATTTTTTTCCTTTTAATTCTTTTGATCAGCTGCTCTCTGCTGACGGTTCTCCCTCTTTGCCATTTTGCCATTTTATCCTTGCCCCTGTTGTTGTCATTGTTATTGCTGCTTTAGCTGTTTTTTAGCTGTTTTAATTGGAAACCGCCCTGAGTTCCTTCACGGACAAAGGAGCGGTATAAAAGTGCACCAAATAAATAAATAATAAATAAATTCATCACTAGCAGAGCTGGGCAGGATTTCCTGCAGTCCAGGAACATCTGGGGACCCACAGGTTGAGAACCACTGTTCTGGACAATCCAACCCTACGGATATTCTCTGGAGAACTCAAGAGGCTTACAGACTCTTATGACATGTTCCTTTCATCCACCTGCTGTAGACATGAACTTTATTTTACACACATAATGTGCCTTTTGGAATCACATATTGGCAGATTTGGGCATTTCACAGAAAGCCATTCTTGATCTGATCTGGACCCTGATACAAGAGTGAGGACTGCTCTATTTTACTTTAAACGGACTGCCCCTTTAAGGGAGGACAAAGACTTCTCCTGATGAATGAAGCTGTCTTTATTTATAAGCAGAAAAAGTCCTGCCCAGGAGAATTCTCCAAGGCAGGTCCTTAACCCCCCCCCCCCCCCCCCCACCCCGCAAGCCAGGAGAAAGCTTTATTAGTCATCCTGAGTGTCTCTAAACATCCGCTGAAAAACTCATCATGCATCCTCTCCAGAGGAAATGCAGAAGGGAGACAAAAAGATCCTCTTCGGCTTTGCCAGAAGTCTTCATTTTTCCACATTAGAGTCGGATGGAATCAGAGAGTTACAAACAGCAAGAGGGGGAGGGGGAAGAGCAATCCATCACCATCTCTATCGGAGGCCGGCTGCATATGTGCTGTCATGACAGGCAGCAGGGGAGATGCTGCCAGTTGGGACGAAGGACATCTAATTCTGCAATCTGGACCGACCAATTTGACAGCCAACGGAGTTCCTCGTTTTGCATCATTTGGCCTTTTTCTGGTCCTGCTGGCGGAGCAAGGGAAGGGAGAGAGACAAGGCACTGGAGGCACCCCTCCCCCTCCCCCTCCCCACCCTCACAGCAGGCATATTTCATAAGGGTTGTTCAGTTGGTGAGATACTAGCCAGTCGCCACAAGGGCTAGTCACTTGGTTTTTGTACATTATTTGCATGTTATTTGTTTATTTATTTATTATTTCCATTTATATACTGCCCGCCTTTCCCAGGGGAACTCTGTTGGGAAAGAGCATTACTGAAAAGAAGGCAGAGTGGCTTAAAAAAAATGATGATGATGATGATGATGATGATGATGATGATGATGATGATGATGATGATGATGATGATGATGAATTTTCTTCCACTAAGCAAAATTCTGCATCCGCTCATATTCTGTACAGCTGTGAAGCCTGCTGTACGTAAACAAACGCCATACTCCTATTCAAAGTAACTTCAGTTCATTCCTGCTTTATGTCGGAGTCCTGCCGTTTATCTCTGAAAGGCATCACCGAGAGCTTGTGGGGAGGTTTGGTTTCGCTTGGACCCCCAATTCCCAGAGTGCCCGGCTAGCTTAGCCACGAGCCTTATTGGGCAAGAAAATCTGGATGGTTCCCCCCTTCCCAAAAAATGTAACTTTGAGTAGCCTGGTAACTAGATGGACAGAAATGAAATGAAATGAATAAATCAGCTTCCCTACTCCTGGACAATTCAGCCATGGTGAAGGTTCCCGTCGCCTCCTCCCTTTGGCCACTGTCTCCTCCCTGCCCTTTGCCAAGGAAGCCGACCCGGAGGTCATAGGACTTTTTGGCTGGGCATCTCTTATCCCACCCCACCCAGGACCCTCCCAGGCCAGGGCTGCTTTTCTGCTTTCCCCTTGCCCTGCAAAGGACATGTGTCCCAAACACGGGGTAGCCCCAACGAGCGAAGAATATCCTAGTTTTATTGCGAGATAATCTCTTATGGAAGATTACCTCTAAATTGGAAGATTATGGCTCATAATCACATAAGGCTATTTGTTCTCGTTAACTAGAGGCATCCCTGTGACAAGGGACAGGGTGCGCCAGTCAGGTGATGCTGCAAGCAAGCAGTCGGATTGCAGTTCCTGGCACAGGAGGGAGAGGGAAAATCCATGCCCAGGAGAAGGTCTGAAATAGCCTTCACTTCTGGTCTGCTCCAAAGAAAGTAGCACTTTGCCAGAGAGGCAGCGTGGTGTAGTGGGCAGAGCACTAGGCTGATGGAGATATGCATCTGGGTTCAAAGGTGTTCTTTGCCACAAAAATGACTGGCAAATTAATCACCCTGAACTACCCCCCCCAAAGACTGGAGAATCAATTGCTCAGTTCTGCAGCCTGGATGAATTCTGGGTGAATAAGCATGCTGTTTGGCTTATGTTTTTCTGCTCCTGCTATCCAGGGAGATGAGGACGGAGCAAAGAGCTCTTACAGGAGTCTCAGGGCGTTTATACACGACCCCTAAACTCCGCCGCAAATGGCTCCCAGCTCCGGAGCTTAAGAATGTTTCCCCACCAGCTCCGGAGTTTACAGGAAATTCAGTGCGACCCCGCCCAGTTTAGTGCGACCCAGCACACTTTTCTTGTACCTTCTCTCTGGAGGTGAAAAATCTTTGATGCGGTGCAACGATAGTGAGTGCGGGGCTCTCCTCGCTTCTGTTTGCTGTTTTTTGGCTCCCGCCCCTTTAAGAGCTACTTAAGAGTTACTTAAGAGCTACTGGAATGTTGCCGGGGCAAGAGCCGGCAAGAGCAAGAGGCAGAACGGGAGGTGAGCCACGGTCTTTCTTCCTTTTTTTCTCCCTCCCCTCACGCAGCCAGCAGCCAGGGTGGGAACACAGGAAGAGCGACAAGCCCCTAAGATCTCAGGTCTGAATTTAAGGGACCAGCGGATCTTAGGGGTTGTGTAAAAGTGCCTTCAGTCAGCCGGCCCAACCCTGTTCTTCCCAGACTTCATCAGGCAGGCGTCCCATAATCTGACTTCTCTTCATGGCAGTGAGGACTAGAACCTTGAGGCTTTTAAAACAGAGGTGGCGATGCTTGAAACATTGCCTGCACAATCCACACTTGACTGAAATGATTAATGTAAGATGTTATCATATGGGGGGAAAGGGAAACATGAGGGGAAGGGGTGTCCAAAAGATGCCCATTAGAATAAGATCTGCATGTGTGTGTGTGTGCAGGGGGACACCCCAAGAATGTCTTATCTGCCCACCTGAGATCACCATGCATGTCCCACTTGTTTTCCATTGACCACCCATTGAGGAAAACAGCTGGAGCACATGGAGCATGCCTATGCATATCTCAATGATTGTTGTGTATCCCATAATATTCAGGCATCAAGGTCCCGTTCTGAGAATCACAGAGGTACACTAGCTCTCCAGTTGAACTGATTTTCCCCCTTGCAGATCAAGGTAGCAAAGAACGGTGGAAGATGGGATGGGGAAAGCAGACACAGTGGCCTTCCCCTGCTCAAAGACATGGCTGTTTTCCACATCAAGCTCTTCTTCTTGGAAGCTTGCTGCAGATCTAATGGATTCCTGGCTCCCTGAAATGGATCTCGCGCAAGTTCATTCAGAAAAGGCAGCTGGAGCTGTAATCTTTCAAGGGTAGAGTCTATCTCCAATCCCCCAGTGGTGGCCCTGGTGGAGGACTTTCGAAGGACCTTCCAAGCTGGGCTGGTCACTCCTCTGTCCCTGCCAAGTGTCCCTCCTCTCATTCTGACAGCAGACTGGAGATGAAAGATGAGGTCTTAAATTGTGTCTCTGTGCAGGACAGGACAGTTCAACGGTTGTCTTTCTTTTTTTCCTTCCAGAGGGATGCTGGCAAGTCTTTGCAAAGCCCAAGTCTTGATACCAAATCTTGAGTCCCAACCCCCAAGTTTGAGTCCCAATTAAGAACAACCTCCCCCTCCCAATAACGGAGAGAGATGGTGTGTTCTCTGTTGGAGTGTGTAGAGAGATCTAAGTATAGACTTGCAAATCCTCCTTCCTTTGGTCCATTCTGCTCTGTCTGCCTTGCCTCCCATCTCCCCTCCACCCCTACCCTCTTAAAAACCCTCCCCTCCCCATCGTTGCCTTCTGGTCTGCAGGTTCTTCCCCAGGCAGCTATTAGAGTTTTGTACAGTCTGAGCGGTCATTGAACAAGCAGGTTGTTAAGTTGAAGAGTGGCTGTATCACCGTCAACAAGAGTGGGTTTCAAAACTGCCCAGAACTGTTTTTGGGTGTTTATACACGACCCCTAAACTCCGGGGCAAATGGCTCCCAGCTCCGGAGCTTAAAAATGTTTCCCCACCAGCTCTGGAGTTTACAGGAAATTAGGTGCGTCCCACTTTATTACCTGCTGTTTGGAGGTGAAAATTCCTTGATGCGGTGTAACGATAGTGAGTGCGGGGCTCTACTCGCTTCTGTTTGTTGTTGTTTTGGCTCCCACTCCTTTAAGAGCTACTTTACAGAGACTGGAATGTTGCGGCAAGAGCGAGAGGCAGAATATCTGTGAGCTGCAGCTTTTGGGGAAATTTTTTTAAGCCCTCAGGCAGCCAGCAGCCAGGAAGTGCGGGGGGGGTGGGGACACAGGAAGAGCGTCATTGAACCCCTAAGATCTCTGGTGAAGATTGGCTGTATCCGGATCAACAAGGTGGGTTTCAAAAGGCCTCAGTTTTTGTTTGTTTGTTTTGGTACACTGCCACCATCCTTTAAATTCAAAAGGATTAAAACTCAGAAATATTTCCCTAAACTGTAGAACTGGCTATTCCTACTGCTCCTCTCTCATCCACCTTCCAGACCAGGCTTCCAAGCTTTATAAAATTTATTGAAAAATAAAGTTTAAAGAAAAGAAAACCAAGGAAACAAAAGGATATTAGCAAAAGGAGAAAACAGTTCCTAAATAACTGGAGATGGATTACAACATGAGAAACAGGTTTCCCAGACCTAACCAACTTACTCTAACCTACAGATAAGTCCAGGATTGTGAAAGGTCTACCTGTGATTTGTAGGAAACCATCCCATGAACGCTCCCTCCCTTTCCAGAGAGGAGTCTTTACAGCACACCCTTCTCTCTTCCTCAGAGAGAGAGGCCCTTTGTACATGACCCCTAAACTCCGCCGCAAATGGCTCCCAGCTCCGGAGCTTAAAATTGTTTCCCCACCAGCTCCAGAGTTTACAGATAATTAAGTGCGACCACGCCCACCTAAGCGGGTCCCAGCGCACTTTCCAGGTACCTGCTCTCTGGAGGTGAAAATTCCTGATGCGGATATAACGTAGTGACTGCCCGGCTCTCCTTGCTTCTGTTTGTTCTTTTTTTGCCCCCCGCCCCTTTAAGAGATCTGAATGCAGTGCCGGGACGGCAGAACGGAGGTGAGCAGCATTCTTTTCTCCTTTTTTTCTCCCTCCCCTCACGCAGCCAGCAGACAGGGGTGCGGAGGGGGTGGGAACGCAGGAACAGCGACAAACCCCTAAGATCTCTGGTCCGAATTTAAGTGGCCAGCGGATCTTAGGGGTCATGTGAAAAGGCCCAGAGAGAGATTTCTATGGTGGTTACTTCATGTCCGTTTTGTCTCTGTTAGTGTTGCGCTTAGGAGCAGTACAGAAAATGTTACTTCACGTCCGTTGTGCAACTACTGAAATTTGTCTCAACCATGCTCCTGGAAACAGGTGCTAAACGCGACAAACCTGTACGTGGTGCTGGAGTAGGGTTTTCCCTTGTCACTCTTTGTTCCCGCTTTCTGTTCTGAGACAAGACACCATGTAGTAATGACTGTCACGCAACAAAACATTAGTTTCTCTCAGAAAACTGTGTCCGTTTTTTATTTTGACTTTTCTGAAGCGAAATATTGAAAAAGAATTTTTTAAGCCTCCCCCCCCCAAAAAAAGGGAACAAGGAAGCTAGAAAAATTCCATGTTTTGTCACAGTACAAGACTGTGAGGTAACACTTGTCACAAGACAAGTTATCACCACCATGGGAACACTGAAATGGGGACAAAAATCACATGATTGCGAACAACGCTGTCATGGTACAACACTAGTCACGGAACAAAGAAGGACGTGAAGTAACCGCCTATGAGCCAAAGAGCCATGTGTCTCCATTCACCAGTGTCTAACCCCCTTTTTGCTTGTAATTCCCCTTTGAATTCAGCGGGGAGTAAGGAAGCAAAGATGCAAGGGCTGCCTGTGCCTCCTTTAGGACTTTGCATTATCTGAGGATCAGCTTGCGATCCACCAATGGGAGAGGTGCATTGAAAGAACAGCCCACAGAATGAAGAGGTGTGAAACATCTGAACAAGACACCGTCTTGCATGTGCAAGTCCTTGGAACATCCCGATGTTTTCTTTCCACATTCCAACTCTGTTGGGGCATGGTATATCTGGACAAAAGGATTTGGGAGTCTTAGTGGACCACAAATTGAACATGAATCAGCAGTGTGATGTGGCAGCCAGGAAAGCCAATGCAATTCTTGGTTGCATCAACAGAACCATAGTGTCTAGAAGATCAAGGGAAGTGATAGTACCACTCTATTCTGCTCTTGTCAAACCCCACCTGGAGTACTGTGTCCAGTTCTGTGCCCCTCAATTTAAAAAGGATGTTGACAACCTCGAGCGGGTGCAGAGGAGGGCGACCAGGATGGTTGAGGGTCTGGAGGAAATGTCTTATGAGGAACGGCTTAGGGAACTGAGAATTTTTAGCCTTTCGAAAAGAAGACTGAGGGGAGATATGATAGCTATGTTTAAATATTTGAAATGATGTCATATTGAAGAGGGAACAGGTTTGTTTTCCATGGCTTCAGAGACTAGAACTCGGGGCAATGGTTTCAAACTACAGGAAAAGAGATTCCATTTGAACATTAGGAGGAACTTCATGACAGTTAGAGCTGTTCGGCAGTGGAATAATATGCTGCCATGAAGGAGAGTGGTGGAGTCTCCTTCTTTGGAGGTTTTTAAGCAGAGGCTGGATGGCCATCTGTCGGAAATACTGTGATGGGTGTTCCTGCATGGCAGGGGGTTGGACTGGATGGCCCTTGAGGTCTCTTCCAACTCTAGGATTCTATGATTCTAGGACTGCAACTGAAAAACAGCTAAAAAAAAGCTAACGGAATGGATTTCAACAGAGGGAAATGTAGGGTGCTGCATCTAGGTAAAAAGAATGAATTGCACAGATATAGGATGTGAGATACTTGCCTGGAATATAGTACCTGTGAAAGAGATTTGGGAATCTTGGTGGACCACAAATTGAACATGAGTGAGCAGTGTGATGCGGCGGCCAGGAAAGCCAATGCGATTCTTGGTTGTATCAACAGAACCATCGTGTCTAGATCAAGGGAAGTGATAGTACCACTCTATTCTGCTCTGGTCAGACCCCACCTGGAGTCCTGTGTCCAGTTCTGCACGCCTCAATTTAAAAAGGGTGTTGACAACCTCGAGCGGGTGCAGAGGAGGGCGGCCAGGATGGTTTATTTATTTATTTATTTATTTATTTATTTATTTAACTTATATGCCGCCCACTACCCAAGGTCTCTGGGCGGCTTACAATCCAAAGAATAAAACAATTTAGAATAGTTAAGAGTAAAATATCAATAAATCATCAATAAAAACCTTACACTAAAATCATTATTCTAAGATTGTCATCAGTGGACCCACAATCTATATTATATCAATTAAAAACCTTCTGGAACAGGAAGGTTTTTACCTGGCGCTGGAATGTAATCAGTGTTGGCGCCAGGCGGATCTTGATCAGGAGGGCATTCCATAGCTTGGGAGCAGCTGCCGAGAAGGCCCTGTGTCTGCAAGTCATCCCTCTTACCTCCTTGAGGGATGGCTCTTTCAAAAGGGCCCCCTGGCTCGATCTTAATTGCCAGGTAGGTTCATATGGAAGGAGGCGATCCTTCAGGTATCTAGGTCCTAAGTCGTTTAGGGCTTTGTATGTCAGAACAAGCACTTTGAATTCGGCTCGGGCAGCAACTGGTAACCAATGAAGGTTACGCAGAATCGGCGTGATGTGATCCCTGGCGGCCCCACCACTTACCAGCCGTGCCGCACGATTCTGAACCAGTTGCAATCGCCGGACCGTCTTCAAAGGCAGCCCCATGTAAAGCGCATTGCAGTAATCAATATGGGATGTTACCAGTGCATGCGTAACTGTCATGAGGCTGTGCTCGTCTAGGTAGGGGCGGAGCTGGTATATTTTCCGCAGCTGAAGGAAGGCACCCCTGGCCACCGAATCCACCTGGGCTTCCAGAGTTAGACCAGGGTCCAGAAGCACCCCCAAGCTGCGGACCCTGTCCCTTAGGGGGAGTGCAACCCCATCCAAGACAGAAAGATGGCCCTCTAACCTGTCCGGCAAAGCACCCATTAACAGTACTTCCGTCTTGTCTGGATTGAGTTTCAATTTGTTAACCCTCATCCAGTCCATTATCTGGCCCAGACACGAGTTCAGAACAGAAACCACCTCACCTGGATTGGTGGAGAACGAGAGGTAGAGCTGAGTATCATCAGCATATTGCTGACTCCTCAGCCCAAACCTCCTGATGACCTCTCCCAGCGGTTCCATGTAGATGTTGAACAGCATGGGAGACAGTATGGAGCCCTGGGGAACCCCGTGACGTAAACGCCACAGGGCAGAGCAACTGTCCCCCAGCACCACCTTCTGGACACGGTCAGCCAGGAAGGATTGGAACCACTGCAGAGCAGTGCCTCCAACCCCCAACCTGGCCAGCCTATCCAGAAGGACACCATGGTAGATGGTGTCGAAAGCCGCTGAGAGGTCCAGGAGTATCAACAGGGTCGCACTCCCCCTGTCTCTCTCCCGGCAAAGGTCATCATACAGGGCGACCAAGGCGGTCTCCGTACCAAAACCCGGCCTGAAGCCAGATTGAAATGGATCCAGAAAATCAGTTTCATCCAGCAGTGCCTGGAGTTGTCCGGCCACCACCCGCTCCAACACCTTGCCCAAATAAGGGAGGTTCGCTACTGGTCGGTAGTTAACCACCAGCCCTGGGTCCAGGTTTGGTTTTTTTAGGAGTGGTCTAATCACCACCTATTTCAAGGTGGTGGGGACCACTCCCTCTCTTAAGGAGGCGTTAACAACCTCCTGGACCCAGGTGCGAACCCCCCTGGCAGATCTTTCAATTAGCCAAGAAGGGCAAGGGTTGAGCGGTGTAGTGGTAGCACAGACAGATCCAAGCACCATGTCCACATCCTCAGGTCTCAATAATTGAAACTCATCCAATAAAACTGGACCTAAGCACGGCACACTGGATACATCCCTTGAATCTGCATCAATAGTGGAGTCCAATTCCCTGCGAATCTGAGCGATTTTTCCCTCGAAGTGAGCGGCAAACTGGTCACAACAGGCTGATGAGTTGTCCAGAACCTCCACCATATTTCTGGTTGAAGAAGGTCCTGGACCACCCGAAACAGCTCTGCTGGATGGCACTCTGAGGAAGCAATACGGTTTGCGAAATAATGGTTGAGGGTCTGGAGGAAATGTCTTATGAGGAACGGCTTAGGGAACTGGGAATGTTTAGCGTCTCTAAAAGAAGACTGAGAGGGGATATGATAGCTATGTTTAAATATTTGAAAGGATGTCATAGTGAAGAGGGAACAGGTTTGTTTTCCATGGCTTCAGAGACTAGGACTCGGGGCAATGGTTTCAAACTACAGGAAAAGAGATTCCATTTGAACATTAGGAAGAACTTCATGAGAGTTAGAGCTGTTTGGCAGTGGAATAATATGTTGCCACAGAGGGTGGTGGAGTCTCCTTCCTTGGAGGTTTTTAAGCAGAGGCTGGATGGCCATCTGTCGGAAATATTGTGATGGGTTCCTGCGTGGCAGGGGGTTGGACTAGATGGCCCTTGAGGTCTCTTCCAACTCTATGATTCTATGAAAGTCCATTTCTCCACCTTGCTGAGAAAATCCAAATAACAACTTCATAAGAAAAGGGCCGTGTCTTTAAGTCACAGCCTCCTCCCTGGAAGCACACTTCCCTCCAGATGTGTTGAATAATGACACCCAGATCTGCCCTGCCCTGTCTTCTGAGACTCTACCACACTGACTTCAAGGTTTTAATGCTAACCTACAGCAGCCTAAATGGTTTGGGACCTCGGTATCTCTCAGAATGGCTCCTCCCGCACAGAACTGCCGGGGAGTCACCCATGAATCCCTGGCTGGGCAGCTGAGGGTGCCAACCCAGAGAGAGGCCCAGAAAGTATTGACACGGAGTCAGGCCTTCTCCATGGTTGACCCTCAGCTGTGACAAACCCCCTTTCAAGGTCTGCCAGGCCACCTACCTCCAGGCATCGGAACGCCAATTAAAAACCTGGCTGTTGAGGGCAGCTTATCTTGACTCAATCTGCAATTAGACGCATGAAATCTTCAATTTTTCGGCCACTGTCAATTGGGGTTTTTTGTTTTTTGTTTTTACTTTATTGCTGAATATGCTTTCTGATCTAGCTTTATGAATTTCAGTTGCCTGTGCACATGTTTTTGAGATTATTATAATATGATTTTATCGATATATTGTTGTTCTCCCCTATTTTATTATTTGATTTGGGCTCTGCACACATGCTAGAGTTTACGTTAATGTTTTTTTGTTTTTGTTTTTGTGGGGTTTTAAAACAACTTATTTTCACTGCTCTGTTTGTATGTCTGTGAAGAGTCTCAGTCATCCAGGTGAGTTTATCTGGAAGTTGAGTCATGGCTACTGGACTTCTTTTTTGAGAGATAGAAACGTTTCGCTGTTCATCCAAACAGCTTCATCGATGAAGCTGTTTGGATGAACAGCGAAACGTTTCTATCTCTCAAAAAAGAAGTCCAGTAGCCATGACTCAACTTCCAGATGCTCTGTTTGTATTTTATGTTGTCGTACACCACCCAGAGTATCCTCCAGGCCGGATGGTTTTTGCGGTAGAAAAATCGAATCAATCAAATCAAATCAAATCAAATCAATCAATCAATCAATCAATTAGTCGTCTATGGTGTAATGCAGTGGCCAAAAAAAGCCATTCTAGGTTAAAGCAACTGCTGTATAGACTGAAATCCTGTTGGCTTAACTTTATGCTATAAGCACATAAGAACCTAAGAAGAGCCCTGCTGGATCAGGCCAACGGCCCATCCAGCTTCCTGTATCTCACAGTGGCCCCACCAGATGCATTTGGGAGTGCATGAGACTAGATATCTGTCTCCTCATAGCACTCCTCTGCATCTGGTCCTTGAAGTACCCCAGTTTTAAGCCTGGAGATGACCCATCTCCATCATGGTTTGTAACCTGTGATGGACTTTTCCTCCAGGAATCTGTCCAATCCCCTTTTGAAGGCATCCAGGCCAGATGCCATCACCACCTCTTGTGGCAGGGAGTTCCACAGACTAACAACGCGCTGGGTGAAAAAAAATATTTTCTTTTGTCTGTTCTTACTCTTCCAGCCCTCAATTTGAGTGGATGTTCCCTAGTTCTGGTATTTCGTGAGAGGGAGAAGAGCTTCCCCAAGCCAGATGATGCCATTGGGCATCCACCAGGCAACAGCTTTCCCATATGAACTCCCATCAGCCCAAGGCTCACAAGGCAAGGGGGATCCCTAGGGAGCCTTGGGAACCGAAGAGGACGTTTTTAGTTCAGTCAAAATAAAGATAGATGTCATTGCAATTATACTGCCATCTGGTTCACACAACATGACTTCATGCCCACAGGATTCTATCCAGAGCCTTCAGCTCAAGAGAAATAATACTGCCCTACTCTTCTGCTTTGGTCAGACCTCCCCTTTGGAAGAACAGTTGACAGAACTGGGATGCATTTTGCCTGGAGGAGAGAAGACCGAGTGGTAATATGATAGCTGCCTCAAAACCGCCAAACTTGGAAGCTACACACAGAGAGAAAGAGCAAAGCAAAGCAAAAAAGCAAACGTGTTCTGCTTATATACCACCCCACAGTGCTTAAAACACTCTTTGGGTGGTTTACAGTTTAATTATGCAGACTATATATTGCCCCCACAAACGAGCTGGGTACTCATTTTACTGAACTCAGACGGAAGGAAAGAAGGCTGAGTGAACCCTGAGCCTGTTACCTGGAATTGAACCCCAAGTTGTAAACACAGTTCTAGCTTCAGTACAGCAGTTTAGCCACTGTGCCACAAATAATGTACAGCTCAGAAATGTGGAGTCTTGATGAGGCTAGAGGGTGAAGAAATTGTACCCTCCTCATGTTTGGTGGTCCTGTATTCTTTATTTAGGAGTTGAGTCATGGCAACTGGACTTCTTTTCTTGAGAGATTCAAACATTTCACTGCTCATTCAAGCAGCTCCATCAGTCCATGAGCTCATGCTTGGATGAGCAGTGAAATGTTTCGCTCTCTCAAGAAAATAAGTCCAGTTGCCATGACTCAACTTCCAGATAACCTCACCTGGATGACTGATAATCTTCACAGACATATATTCTTTATTGTGCACTTACGATTTTAGTGTATAAGTGGACCCTTGTGTAACAAGCGGTTTGTTTTACAGAAAATCAGCTTAAAGGAAAAAATGTCCAGAGATAGGGGGAAATCGCTTAAGAGAATCGCCTATGGGGCGAATCCGTACAACAGAAAAACAGTCACAATTAGGGATTAATACCTTTTCAATGCATTCCTATGGGAAATTTGTACAAAGGAAATTTTGCTTAATAGAATTTCGTTTGGAATGAATTAATTCCTTCATACAAAAGTACCATTGCATTGTATTTTAACGTGTTTTAGTTGTATTGTATTGTACTGTATTGTATTGTAACGTTTTAATTGCTCATTTTAATTTTGAATTGTAAGCCGTCCAGAGACCTTCAGGTAGTGGGTGGCATATATGCTGAATAAATAAATAAATAAATAAATAAATAACAATATTTTTTTCAGATATTTCTGGAAAACATTGTCTGGGACAGATCCTGTCTGTACCCACAAATCGAACCTTTGTGTAGCATGGGTCGGCTGAGAGGTGTTCGACCTCCTCAGCTGAGGGAGGAGATGGCTTACCACTAGCCACGTAAAGGCTTTGCAGTGTGTGTGTGTGTGTGTGTGTGTGTGTGTGTGTGTGTGTGTGTGTGTGTGTGTGTGTGTGTGTGTGTGTGTGTGTGTGTGTGTGTGTGTGTGTGTGTGTGTGTGTTTGAATGCTGAACTGGTCTCCATGGGCCTAAAATGCTGACTGGATGCAGGTTGCATTCCCCTCAGGGCAGACCTTCCAGCCTTCCTCGGAGAATCCACAGAGAATTCTACTGACTCGGTGAGAGAGCCCATGCTTTCCCCACCATTAAGGTCAAATCCCTGTAGGGGAAGACTCCCACACCCACACCCAGCTAATTTCCAAAAGGGTTGCCAGCAGCCAAATGAGCCTGCTGCAGACAGCAAAAGCAGGAGAAAGTTAGCTGACACTTTAAAGACTCTGAGATTTACTGTTCCATGAGCTCATGCTCGAATAAATTTCTTTGCCGTTCAAGATGTCCCAGGGCTGTCTCTATGATTTTCAGTGCGTAGATTGGGGTGGGGGACTCGGACCTTTTGGACGTTTTGGCTGACACCTCTGATCAGCCTCACGCAGCAGGGCCAGGAGCAAGGGAGTTGTTGGCCAAAACATCTGGATGGAATTGTCCCCCCAATGGGCATTGAGCAAGAGAAGCCAGGGGCTTGAGTTAGAGAGAAGGCATTTTCCTCTCTTACACAAGACCAGGTTGCCTTTTGTGACGATGGGATGTGCTTTGTCCAGTTAGGCAAAAGTAAGGAACACACTTAAAGTATTAAAGCAGGCATGTCCAAAGTCAGGCCCGGGGGACAAATGCGGCCCGTTTTCAAATTTCAAGTGGCCCACAGCCTCTTCTTTTTGCCAGCTCAGCCTGTCATGCACCCCTGCCAGCTGGACCATCCCCATACTGGATGGAGACATCAGCTTGAAGTTTTATCATTTGCCTGCCTTCCCTGCCTCTGTCCATCCCCCCAGCCACCTGCCCAGCCTACCCACCCCCTTTTCTGTTGCTGCAGCGTCCTCCCCACCTCCTTGCATTGTCCTAATGCAGCTCAATGGTTGGCCCCCATACATTTCACCTCACCATATCTGGCCCTCGTTGCAAAAAGTTTGGATACCCCTGTATTAAAGCAAGCAAAAAAAAATCAATCTGGCTTTACACGGCTGTGTTTGGCAATCAAGGGGGTTGATTTATTATATAACTTGGGGTTGTGAGTTTGTATGTCCGCCTTTTTGTTTGTTTGTTTGTTTTCGCCATCTTGCTTTAATCAACTGGGGTCAGGCCCACGAGAATGGCGCAGGCACGCTCACTTAGGGTGGCCACATCCAGGGAGGCACGGAAATCGCTTACGCGCAACCGCGCCTTCTCTGTGGTGGGCCCTACTCTGTGGAATCAGCTCCCTAGTGAGCTGCGCCTAGCACAGTCCCTGCCTGCCTTCAAAAAGGCTCTGAAAACCTTCCTTTTAAAGGAGGCTTATGGCGACCTTCTCATTTAATGTTTTTTTTTTTTTTTGGCCCGCGTCGCCTCTTGCTGAGGGCTTCCCCCTCTTTATTTTATTAGATTTTTTCTTTTTTCTTTTTTCTTTTCTTTTTTCCTTTTTATTTGTTTATACATTGTTGGTTTTATACTTGATTGTTAACTGCCCAGAGTTCCTTCTGGAAGATGGGCGGTATAAAAATGCTATAAATAAATAATATAATATAATATAATATAATATAATATAATATAATATAATATAATATAATATAATATAATATAATATACAGTTGAACCTTGACTTACGTCATTAATCCATTCCAGCGGTCTAGACTTAAGTCAAACATGACTTAAGTCAAACGAACGTTTCCCATAGAAAGTAATGGGAAAGCAGATTAATCTGTTCCAGATGATGAAAAAGACCCCCGAAAACAGCAATTTAACACAAATTTGACTGGGATAGGAGATTCCTTCTGGGGATGTAAATGAAATGTCTCTTCAAAGAGAGGAGGAGGCAGTGGAATTATAGTCCACAAGTTATATGCCTCCACTTTTTAATGTTCATAGTAACAATGTCTAACATTTAAGTTTTACTGATTTTTAACCTGATGTTCCAAGTTCTGAACAACTCTGTGCTTACCATTAGAGTCCCACAACTTTACAGCTCCCCAACCAAAACGCTTCCATTGTGGACCAGGCTTCTGCAGCCAGATTTTTTACAACACTGAGCCGACTGTCTAACCAGCGAGGCCAGCCCCGAGCTCCCGGCCCTTCTTCTCCTCAGGTGCTCTGAGCTGGTCTCGCCGAAGCCGCCGCTGCCGGAAGAAGGCAGGAGCAGTTTGGAGGCGGCAGCCGCGATGCTGGGTCGTGGCTGCCGCCCAATTCCGGTGCCTTGCGCCGGGGCTCTGAGATGTAAGTCAAAGCCTGCGACTCAAGTCAAACAGGCCCCTTCTTGCTGCAAGTCAAATATGATGCAAGTCAAGCAGTATGTAAGTTAAGGTTCCACTGTAATATAATATAATATAATATAATATAATATAATTATTCTGAATCTTTTTAGCTTTTCTTTTTAACTTTGGGTTCCATTTTTTGCTGTTCATTCTTTTTATGTTTACTTTCTGGAACCGATGATAATATTTCCTTTTGAATTGTGTTATATTATACTTGTTAACCGCCCTGAGTTCCCATTTGGGAAAATCTGGCGGTATAGAAATATAAAAATAAATAAAACTTTATACAAAGCTAGACACACATGAATCAGTCGACTGAGGACCCAGGCTAGTGAAGACAACTTGTGGTGCATTCTCTGACAAGTCTGAGACCTTGACTCGATTTACTGAATGATTTTTATACATTTCTAGGGTGTGATTCTCGGAGGACAAAACCCTTTGGAGGTGTAGCTGTAAGACTTCCCCTTTTTCCATTATTGCCGTCACGGCTAAGTGATATCAGCTGGTTCCATTTTTCCCTCATTTCTCAGGAGGCTTTCGCGTCCCCAAAAAAAGAAGAAGTAGACTGCTTTTCCACTCTCAGCAAATTTACTCTTGCTCTGTATTATTTTATAAAGAATATGGTGTGAACTGCTTGAATACATTGAAATAATTGAACAAACCCTTTATAGAATAACTTGATGCCTTTTTATTATTGAATATATTACTTCTTGACATCTTACAAAGGAGAACTCTACTCCTTTGTCACAATAAACCTCCCCAGTTCCAGTAAAAGTTTCCATTCAAAGTGCCAACGTTCTCTGCCCCTCGCTCAACTCCAGCACCAACTCGGGAGTATTGTGATGGGGGTTCCTGCATGGCAGGGGGTTGGGCTAGATGATCTCCCAAGAATCCTTGAGGATCCCTCTGGCACAGGACGGTCCTGCAGGTCCAGCTGCTAGCCAAGAGCCACGAACCCAGACAGCCCACACGTTCTGTTGCCAAAACTTTGGACTTATCCTAGCAAGTAGCAACAATTAGCTCACCATTGCTCTTAAAGCTCCTCAGGGGGTGTACTTTGAATTGGGCACTTTTAATGTGAGTGTCATGGGTTAATAGGAGAGGAGATGGTCAACCTAAATCTGGAATATGTCCATTTTTAAAAAGGAAAGGAAAGGAAGTTTTCAGAGTCTAGTTTTGGCTTATATAGAGGGAGATTGGTCTCATTTCCCATTTTGATTCAGCCAAGTGCTAGATTCAAAAGAAAACAAAGTGCTTTTCTTATGACTCTGATATGATGATGATGATGATGCTAGGCCGTGCCAAGGATGCCCTGATGGTTCAGGCTTTTAGGAAGAAAAGAAACATAAGAACATAATACCATAAGAACAGCCAGGCTGGATCTGGCCAAAGGCCCATCTAGTCCAGCTTCCTGTATCTCACAGTAGCCCCACCAAATGCCTCTGGGAGGGCACGAGACTAGATCTCTGTCTCCTGATCCCACTCCCCTACATCTGGCCCTTGAAGTACCCCGGTTTTAAGCCTGGAGGTTACATATCTCCATCACAGTTTGTAAACTGGGATGGACTTTTCCTCTAGGAATCTGTCCAATCCCCTTTGGAAGGCATCCAGGCCAGATGCCATCACCACCTCCTGTGGCAGGGAGTTCCACAGACTAACAACATGCTGGGTAAAAAGATATTTTATTTTGTCTGTTCTTACTCTCCCAGTCCTCAATTTGAGAGAATGTCCCCTAGTTTTGGTATTTTGTGAGAGGTAGAAGGGTGTCCCTCTATCCACTGACTTGACTCATGCCCTGCATTATTTTGTACATCTCAATCATATTCCCCCTCAGGCACCTTTTTTTTCCAGACTAAAGAGTCCCCAATGTTTTAGCCTTTCCTCATAAGGGAGGTACCCCAGCCCAGTAATCATTTTAGTCGCTCTCTTTTGCACCCTTTCCAGTTCCACTATGTCTTTTAGTGTCAGGTCAGGATGTTTTGATGCCCAAACAGCTTCCTACAAGCCCTGAAGAACTTTATGGAACTCAAGGAAGAATCAGAAGTTGATCACACCTGGTGTTCATCCCTGCAAAGATCAATTCCAGTATGAAACCAGATAGCTGTGAGTTCAGGCTTCTGGTGCAGGTCTAGAGGTTGGGGGGGATTTAATTTCCCCACTGGACCTCCTTGACAAGGCCTGGACTCGATCATCCATAGGGACACTTTTAGATCTGCATTTCTAAGATGAATGTAACAAGCAATAGAACACACAAGGAATCCTGTGGTTTCCTGAGGTTTCCTGAACTGGAGTTGCTGAAAAGGGACACCATTGCAAGACCATCTTCTGTGAGATGTGTGCTAGTTTTCCATAACGATCCATGTACAAAGTGGGCAACGCAGCATGGAGATGTTATCTCTGCCAGGCCACGTTTCCCAGAATCCCATAGGCAGCATGAGCTGGGGCATCCTGGGCGCTACAGCCTGGAACTGTCAGACTTCCACCCTCAGTGGTTCTCAACCTGTGGGTCCCCAGGTGTTCCTGGACTGCAACTCCCAGAAACCCCTTACAGCACAGCGAGTGGTGGAGGCTTCTGGGAGTTGCAGGTCCAGGAACATCTGGGGACCCACAGGTTGAGAACCACTGCAGTCTAGGTAGACCCTGATCTTGAGACCTCTCCAGCCCACCTCTTTTGTCACTGCAACGGCTCTTTCTTTTCTCTTGCGGCTTGCCTCTCCGCGCCTTTGACCGGCTCCTGGCACCAGCACACAACTGTTGGCATTGCTGCCCTGCCTGAGCTTCGGCCAAGCAGACAACTCATTGTGAGTCAGGGAAGCGCTCCTGCTGCCTCCACGCATCTGATCTGAACATATTTGACAAAGTACCCCACTGGCATCAAGAATGAAGCATTTTCGCGGGGGGGGGGGCACCCAAGCAAAGCCCAAAGTGCTAAATATAGATTTAGGCCTTCAGGACTGGTGCTCTTGCTGTCTCTGTCTCTGTCTCTGGAGGTTACTTCACGTCCTTCCTCGTTCCGAGATTACGTTCGTTTCGTGATAACGTCGTTCACGGTCACGTGGTCTTGTCCTGGTTCTCTCCCTGTTTCCATTTACCCACGGGCAAGATTGATGGTATCGTGATGACTGTTACTTCACGTCTTGTTTCGTGACTATTTCTGTACTTCCCCGCCTTTGTTTCCCACCCCTTTTTTTGGTTTGACCTTCCGTTTTTCGATATATCAATTCTCCGTAACTTTGCCTTTCATGCGTTAAGCAGCAAAGTTCGAGGTTTTGTGCCTTCCTATCTGTTTGCGATGCATTGAATTTGTTAACACCATTGGAATTGTACTGAAGAATGCAACTTTGCACTCCTGCCACTAGATGAAGAATGCGTACGTTGTGTGACGAAGCTTACTTCATGGGCACTTGTCTCGAAACAGGAACTGAGACAAGAGAATTCCCGAGGTCAGGGAGAAGTATGGCTCATCATGCTTAAATTCCAGTTCAGGGGGCGTGGTCGGGACAAGATTCCGCCGTCACACAATGGATGTGGAGTAACATTTTCTCGTACCGGTCCATTGTGTGATGGCGAACCGCAATGAGAGGGACATGAAGTAACCATCTCTGTCTGTCTGTCTATGAAGAAGCTGGGATGCCGTGGAGTACATGCTGAAAACAAAGTGAAAGGCCAGTCGATCTAGGAGAGAAACCTCCATTTGTGGTTCCTTCCAGGTTTTTAAACAAGCTAAGATTCTAAAATGGGCCAGCCAAACCTCACCCCCGTATAATGGCCAGTCACGCAGTCCCCAACAGCTTGGTGAGGAGGGGGGGGAAAGAGGGATCACTTTGCACCATTTTTCCCAGCATGAGGGAGAAGGCTGGATCATGCTGGAGAGACTGGGAGATCAGTCAAATGTTGACTTAGGGGAATCTCCACAAGTGGGGTCGCACCCCACTTGTGGAACCAGGTTCCACAAGAGATTTGCCTGGCACCCTAGCTACAAGCCTTTAAGAAATTTCTAAAAGCCTGGCTTTATAGGTTGTCCTTCCCTGATCATTCAGTTCCAACTTCCTAATATAAATGGGGCACTACTCTTCTTTTCCGCCTTATGATAATTCTTTACCAGTTTTTTTCCTCATTGGTACAGTATTTTATTTTGAACTGTGAATGGTTTTGATTTGTGTTTACTTGTCCTTTTTAATTATTATTTATGTCATGTTGGGTTTGATTGGCTAGTTTCCTGTTGGTTTTGATTGGCTAGTTTCTTATACAACTTAAGATTTGCTATTTTAAGTTGTATAATGTGTTTTATTGTATTTTGTTTATGTTTGTAAAATGTTTAGAGTAGCTTTCTGCTAGATGGTCATGGTATATAAATCAAAAATAAATAAATAAAAAATAAATAAATAAATAAATAAATAAATAAATAAATAAATACTAAGCATTTTATTAAGCAATTACTGTCTCTCCATGTATAAGACTATGTTTTTTACTAAAACTGTTAGACTAAACATTTGGGGTCGTCTTATACATGGACATAAGCCAATGAGAGAACCACACAGTAGAGAAACTGCTATTACGGGCTGGAAAATTGGGTCTCATCTTATACATGGGGACGTCTTATAAATGGCTCTATACCAGTCCAGTATTCCTGCCAAGAAAACTCCATGGACATGGGGTCACAAAGAGTTGGTCATGACTGTAATGACATAACAACAAATATTTTAGGGTAGAAGATACAATAATGATAAAGTGATTATTATAACACGGATGTACTCTTGTGTCAATCCTCTCCTTATCCCCTCTCCAACTACCCTACCTTTACTCCTTATTTTAACAAGAAGAAAAAGAAGAAGAAGTGTGATTATAATGAAGAAAAAAACCTAAGTACAGTAAATCGCAGGGTCTCCATCCGACTGAATGTCCTTCTAGCCAGGTAGGTAGCCAGAATTCTTAGAGGAGCCAAACAGCTCGGATGCTTCTTTTTTTCCCCTGCACGGTCTTGCCGATGACTTATCGACTCCTTTGCCGAGTTGTTTTATATTATATACTATTTTTCTATTCTTTTATTCTTCGTTTTTTATTTTCATTTCCATTGATGTATTGTTCCTTTTGAGTCTGTCTTGCCCTCTTTGTTTACCGCCCGGAGTTCCTTCGGGAAGATGGGCAGTATAAAAATGAATAAATAAATAAATAATGTCGAGACTCCAATCTTCACCAAACTGTCAGGGATTGTGGAGGAGAGGCAGAGGAAGCATTTCTGAAAATCTGGGGCTTTTAGATGTCACAGGGTGCTGTTTATAGCATTTAAAAGGGGAGATAAATGATTTGTCAATTTCTCACAGGAAATTCATAGATTTGTCAAACTGTTGATTCGTTAGCCCCGACAAATCACAAATCATGACGAATAATCTTTTTTTAAATTTGTCCCCATCTCCAGTAATAACCTAAGTGGTGCCCATTAAACTGAATGCCCCTCTAAGCTGGTAGGCAGCCATAAGCCTAGCAACAGTCCCCTTATGGCAGCGGTGCCCAAACTTTTTGTAAGGAGGGCCAGATTTGGTGGCTGAGAATCTGTCAGGGGCCGGTTGCTCCCCGACCCTGCCACCCCACTGCAAGCCCCACCCACGGACCCATAAGCCCCACCCACTGACCCCTTGCAACCTCGCCCGCAGGAAGGAAGGCGGGAACCAAGGGAGGTGGAAACCAAGAGAGGAAGGAAGGAAGGAAGGAAGGTAGGAAGGAAGGAAGGTGGGGACCAAAGGAAGCACAGGGAGCCGTGGCCACAGGTCACTCCTTGGAAGAGGCGATCTGTGCGACCTTGCACCCCTCCAAGCTCCCCAGCGGTGATGACGGCTCGCCCGCCAGCCCAACCCAAAGCTCCTTGGCGATGGCAGAGGCCCGCTGGCCTGGCCACCCCCACACATTCCCCTGCGGTGCCGGTGGCGGCAGACCGCCCGTCCGCCCAGCTGCCCAAGCTTCCCAGCGGTGCCGGTGTTCCCGAGCTTCACAAGGTTCCCAGTGTTGGCGGTAGCGGTGGCCTGCCCGTGCGCCACCCCCACGCGCGCTCCCAGCCTCACATGGTTGCGGGCGGTGCCGCTGGCAGCAACCCGCACAATGGTTGGCCGGCCAGCCTGCTCAGCCCCACAAGCTTCCCGGCGGTGTCAGTGTTGGCGGAAGATTTAAAAAAAAAAAACATAGGGAGAAGGAGGGGGAGGGAGGGGCGGGCCAGCCAGCCGCGGGTCACTCAGAATGGCCTGACGGGCTGGATTTGGCCCCCGGGCCGGACTTTGGGCAGGCCTGCCTTATGGCAACAACCACACTCGCCAGCACTGCGCTACAGCACGAGCAGCAAAGCACATGGTCTGCAGAAAACAAAGGCCACAGCAGAACACACGGTGGACAGAACTGGCGCAAGAGGAAAGAACTGGCCGTTCCCAAGTGGGCTGGCTGTTCTCACAATGCAAGAGAAACCTGGGGATCTTAAGGAGGATCAAAGTCCAGGTCGCCTCATAGTGCAGTGGTTAAACTGCAATACTGCAGCCAAAACTCTGCTCACTCCCGGGTCACCAGCTCTAGGTTAACTCAGCCTTCCACCCCAAGGTTGGTAAATCCAGTACCCAGCTCTCTTGGGGAGGGTGGGGAAACAGTTTCTGCATGATGTTTAAAATAAAGAAGTAGCATTCCCAAACTGTGAAAAGGGTGAAGCCTTTTGCGTCCGCACAGTCACCAGTGAATGTCCGTTTGTTCATTCATTTGTTTCTTTGCTTGGGTATCACAGTGTCAGGCTGCTTTTCAGAATAATGTCCCGTCCACATGATGTGTAAATATGCACCTCAAAAATAAAATCAAGGCAATAGGATCTATGGATTTACCAATATGGCCACAATAATCTTTAAGTAGACCGGTGGGGTTAACAAAGATTTAAAACCCCTTCATCAGCACTGCACGCTTACTAGATTATTGTTTCTTTCCCCCTCTCAATGTTCTGTTACAGTGGAACCTTGACTTACGTCAGTAATCCGTTCCGGAGGTCTAGACATAAGTCAAACATGCCTTAAGTCAAATGAACCTTTCCCATAGAAAGTAATGGGAAAGTGGATTAATCCGTTCCAGGCGATGAAAAAGACCCCCGAAAACAACAATTTAACACAAATTTGACTGGGATAGGAGATTCCTTCTGGGGATGTAAATGAAATGTCTCTTCAAAGAGAGAGGAGGAGGCAGTGGAATTATAGTCCACAAGTTATACGCCTCCACTTTTTAATGTTCATAGCAACAATGTCTATCATTTAAGTTTTACTGATTTTTAACCTGATGTTCCATGTTCGGAACAACTCTATGCTTACCATTAGAGTCGCACAACTGCACAGCTCCCCAAATAAGATGCTTCCATTGTGGACCAGAATTCTGCAGCCAGTTTTTTTAGAAGACTGAGCCGACTGTCTAACCAGCGAGGCCAGCCCCGAGCGAGGCCAGCCCCGAGCTCCCGGCCCTTCTTCTCCTCCGGTGACAGCGGCGGCTTCAGTGAGGCTGAGGACCAGCTCCAGGTGCTTGGAGCTGGCCTCGCCGAAGCCGCCGCTGCCGGAGGAGAGGAAGAAGGCAGGAGCAGTTTGGAGGTCATGGCTGCCACCCGATTCCGGGGCCTTGCGCCGGGGCTCCAAGCTGTAAGTCAGAGCCTGCGATACAAGTCAAAGAGGCCCCTTCTTGCTGTAAGTCAAATATGATGCAAGTCAAGCAGCATGTAAGTCAAGGTTCCACTGTATTATGTTATGCATTTATGCTACATATTAATTGTGCCTTTTATTGAGCCTGTTCACATTGTTTTATTGTTTTTATGAATGTTGTAAGCTGCACAGAGTGACCTTTAGCCAGATGGGTGGGTTATAAATAAATAAATAAATAAATAAATAAATTTAAAATAGCACTGTGGAGGGGTGTGTCAGCTTTGGAGCCCTTGGTGGGCAGTTTCGTCAGAGTTATCTCCTCACCAAATGGCATGTGGACACAGACGCCTGTTGGTAAGCCCAGGATGGGAAAGAGGTGGCAGTTGATAGGACCCATTTGTGGGAGGAGGTGGATGTCAGACCCAAGTGGGAGACTGTGGGGATTAATCGAGGGGGGGTTGGAGGAAGAGGGTGAGACTGTGACAATGAGGGAGGAATCTTCTGTCCACAAAGGGACACATTAAAATATAAAAGTCTTTAGGGTGCCACGTGTTTTGGTTATCAAAAAGGGGATTGAAAATAAAACTGCCAACATTATAATGCCATTCTACAAAACTATAGTAAGGCGCCGCACCTGGAGTATTGTGTACAATTCTGGTCACCACATCTCAAAAAAGACATCGTGGAACTGGAAAAGGTGCAAAAGAGAGTGACAAAAATGATTACTGGGCTGGGGAACCTCCCTTATGAGGAAAGGCTAAAACATTTGGGGCTCTTTAGTCTGGAAAAAAGGTGCCTGAGGGGGGATATGGTTGAGACATACAAAATAATGCAGGGCATGAGTCAAGTGGATAGAGGGACGCTCTTCTCCCTCTCACAAAATACCAGAACTAGGGGACATTCTCTCAAACTGAGGGCTGGGAGAGTGAGAACAGAAAAAAGAAAATATTTTTTCACCCATCATGTTGTTAGTCTGTGGAACTCCCTGTCACAGGAGGTGGTGATGGCATCTGGCCTGGATGCCTTCAAAAGGGGATTGGACAGATTCCTGGAGGGAAAGTCCATCCCAGGTGACAAGCCATGATGGGGATGTGTAATCTCCAGGCTTAAAACCAGGGTACTTCAAGGGCCAGATGCAGGGGAGTGGGATCAGGAGAGACAGATATCTAGTCTCGTGTGCTCCCAGAGGCATCTGGTGGGGCCACTGTGAGATACAGGAAGCTGGACTAGATGGGCCTTTGGCCTGACCCAGCATGGCTCTTTTTATGTTCTTATGTTCTTTGTTTTGTTTCTTTAGTTAAAGTCTTGCATACCTTGGTTCAATTTTCAACCTGACTGAATCCTGCAACCAGGAAAAGAAACCAGATGATGGAGACTCAAGAAGTCAGCCTTGAGAGAATGAGGAAGGTTCCTCAATTTGAAAGATGTCTCAACGGAGAACAATGTGAAGACAATTGATGGTGTGGAATACCAGATTACAATATATGGACGAGAAATCCAGACAGTGAAGAAAGCAAAATGCGGGGTGGGGGTGAGAATGATTCATGTGATAATGTGGCATCAGACTGGAAATTTACAGACAGCACAGAGCACCAGAAAGGCAAATAAATTGGTTCAGGAGCAAAATAAGTCTGAACTTTCTCTGGAAGATAAAATGATTAAATGGACGCTATCAGGATTCAGACATCTCACGAGAGTGTATGACTCTTCAGAAAATGCTGGGGGAAGATGAAGGTGGGAGGAAAAGAGGAAGACCAAATACAAGATAGATTGAGCCAATAAAGGAAACCACGGGTTTGCATTGGCAGTTTCAGAGCTGAACTGTCCATGACAGGACCTTGGGGAGACCACTCATTCATGGGGTCACCAGAGGTCAGAAGGGATTTGACGGCACATAATGAGAAATGTTGTGACCATGGGCTCCACCTAGAATGGGATGTCTCACAATCTGAAAGATCTTTGGGGGCACCAAGACTCCCTGGGGTTGATAGTGCCCCCTCCCCCCACAGGAGTGTGCTCCCACTGCAGGGCGAGCAACTGCGAGTGTCCTCGGCGCTTGCTCCGATTCTGCGACACAGCTGCAACTCTTCCAGCCACCTTGATTGCATCCTGCATCCTGCATCCTGCATCCTGCTGATGACGACGTGACGTGCAGCAGGCCTAGTTTTGGCTTGGGAGTGAAAATGACAGACAGTTAATCAAGCCCCCGATCTCATTCCAAGCCACTCCTATTGAACTCTCATCTCTCCTCTTCCGAGGCTTCAAGGTCCACCCTTTCCCCCATTCTTCCTCCTTCTCGTTCCTCCGGCAGGAGTAAAATGGATAGAGGGATGCTGTTCTCCCTCTCACACAATACCAGAACTACGGGGACATCTACTCAAATTAAGGTTTGGGAGAGTGAGAACAGACCAAAGAAAATATGCTTGTTTTTTTTTACCCAGCATGTTGTCAGTCTGTGGAACTCGCTGCAAAAGGAGGTGGTGATGGCATCTGGCCTGGATGCCTTCAAAAGGGGATTGGACAGATTCCTGGAGGAAAAGTCCATCACAGGTTACAAACCATGATGGAGATGTGTCATCTCCAGGCTTAAAACCAGGGTACTTCAAGGGCCAGAAGGAGGGGGGTGGGATCAGGAGACAGAGATCTAGTCTCGTACGCTCCCAGGGGCATTTGGGTTGGGCGGGCATTGTGAGATACAGGAAACCGGACTACATGGACCTTTGGCCTGATCCAGCACTGCTCTTCTCATGTTCTTATGCAAGAAACCTCATTCTTTTGAATCTCCTGGCCCCTCCTGCATATTTCCCATGGGGATAGCGGGGGAGGGGAAGGGTTGGAGTATGGCAGCTGATTACTGGGAAATTGTATTCCCCCTCCCCTTCATTTCTCCAGGCCATGAAACACTGGAGGATTCCCTTTAAAGCCTTGTCTTTAGGGTCCCTGTGAAACTGGAATGTAATCTGGAGAGCAGCGACATGATGGGTCAGGGCGTTCAGGGGAGAGGCTGGGTATTGCTTACACTTGTCAACCAGCTGAGAATAGGAAGCCAGGGCAGAGCAGAAAATTAAACGGGCTGTGTGATTGCTCTTTTTGCCTAAGAGTTTGTCTCGCACTTTGAATGTGACTTTTTTAAGGGAAGGGGGAAAAACAAGATTATCACTTGCTTTGAATACACCCGCTGCATTTGTATCGCCTTGGTTTAAAAAAACAAACAAATAAAATGTGTGTTTTCGCACAGCAGACTCTGCAGTACAATTTCCACACAAAGGCTCTGTAGGGACAGGCAGTTTGGCTGGCTTATGTTCCAAAAAAACAACCCCATCAAGATTGCAATGCTACCTGGGAGTAATTCACCTGAGTGCAAATTCTGTCAATGCTTCTTGCAATAAATTCCAATGGATTTGGAAAGTTTTACTTCTAAAGCCAACATATATACGGTTGCACTGCATAAAACTTCTTATGGCTATTGCTTCGGGCAGTCAGAGGACAGCCCTTGCCTCAAGAATCAGACGGGAGGGCTATTTTAAAAAAACACAACAGCAACTGGAAACATATTTCATTTAATATTTTTACTGCCTGGGAAACAGATTTTCTTCCTTTTTGTGCCAAGACAGCTCAGCTGGTTCTGGCTCCTATGTACCTTGAGAGGTAAGGGGTGGGGGCGTTCTTGAGGGGGACCTTGAAATGAGGAGAGAAATCATGGAGGTGGCTAAGAGGGATAGGATAGTAATCATGGGGGACTTTAATTATCCCCACATTGACTGGGCCAATGCGAGCTCTGGGCAAGAAAGAGAAACTGGGTTTCTCGACTTGCTGAATGACTGTGCCTTAGAGCAACTTGTCATGGAGCCCACCCGAGAACAGGCAACTCTAGATCTAATATTGTGTGATACTCAGGACCTCGTCAGGGATGTGAATGTCACTGAGCCTCTGGGGAACAGTGACCATGCTGCAATTACCTTTGCCATGCATGTCGGAGGAAGAGTGTCAACCAAATCAGACATAAAAACCCTTGATTTTCGAAGGGCAAACTTCCCTCAGATGAGGAAACTAGTTAGAGAGAAACTGAAGGGGAGGGTTAGAAGAATCCAATCTCTTCAGAGTGCATGGAGCCTGTTTAAAACAACAATAATAGAGGCTCAGCACAAGTGCATACCACAAAAAAGAAGAGCTCATTTAAGTCCAAGAGGACACCGGCATGGTTAACGAGTGGAGTTAGAGAGGCTCTAAAGCACAAGGAGAGGTCCTTCTGTAAATGGAAATCCTCCCCAAACGAGGAAAATAAAAAGGAACACAAACTCTGGCAAAAGAAATGTAAAAAGATGATAAGGGAGGCAAAGAAAGACTAGCAATATAAAGGGTAATAATAAAAGCTTCTTTAAATATGTTAGAAGTAGGAAACCTGCCAGAGAACCAATTGGGCCTCTGGATGGTGAGGGAGGAAAAGGGGAGGTTAAGGAGGACTTGGACATTGCAGAGAAATTGAACGAGTTCTTTGCGTCTGTCTTCACGACAGAGGACCTTGAGCGGATTCCGCTGCCTGAGCCGCCCCTCTTGACTAAAGAATTAAATCAAATACAGGTTAAAAGAGAGGAGGTTTTAGGACTAATTGATAAATTGAGGATTAACAAGTCACCGGGCCCAGATGGCATCCACCCAAGGGTTATTAGGGAACTGAGAAATGAAATTGCAGATCTCTTAACGGTTATATGCAACTTGTCTCTTAAAACGGCCACAGTGCCAGAGGACTGGAGGATAGCAGATGTCACACGAATTTTTAAAAAAGGAAGGAGGGGGACCCAGGAAACTACAGGCCAGTTAGCCTTACATCTGTCCCAGGAAGATGGTGGAAGGCCTCATCCAAGAGAAAATCTTAAAACACATAAAAGAACAAACCTTGCTGAGAGAAAATCAGCATGGCTTCTGTAAGGGTAAATCTTGTCTTACTTTTAGAATTTTTTGAAAAGGTCAACAGGCACGTGGATTTGGGTGAACCGGTGGATATAGTCTATCTGGATTTTCAAAAGGCTTTTGACACAGTCCCTCACCAAAGGCTCCTGAGAAAATTGCATAGTCAGGGGATAAGAGGGCAGGTCCTCTTATGGATTGAGAACTGGTTGAGATCCCGGAAACAAAGAGTAGGTGTCAATGGGAAATTTTCACAATGGAGAGAAGTGAAAAGCGGTGTGCCCCAGGGCTCGGTCCTGGGACCGGTGCTTTTCAATCTGTTCATAAATGACCTGGAGACAGGGATAAACAGTGAGGTGGCCAAGTTTGCAGATGACACAAAACTTTTCCATGTGGTAAAAACCAGAGAAGATTGTGAAGAGCTCCAGAAGGATCTCTCCAAACTGGGGGAGTGGGCTGAGAAATGGCAAATGCGTTTTAATGTAACCAAATGTAAAGTAATGCATATTGGGGCAAAAAAATCCAAACTCATCTATCAACTCATGGGCTCTGAGTTATCCGTGACGGATCAGGAAAGAGATCTTGGTGTGTTGGTGGACAGCTCCATGAAGGTGTCTCCCCAATGTGTGGCAGCAGTGAAGAAGGCCACTTCCATGCTAGGGATTATCAAAAAGGGGATTGAAAATAAAACAGCCAACATTATAATGCCGTTAAACAAAACAATAGTAAGGCCCCACCTGGAGTATTGTGTACAATTCTGGTCACCGCATCTCAAGAAAGACATAGTGGAACTGGAAAAGGTGCAAAAGAGCAGCGACTAAAATGATTACTGGGCTGGTGCACCTCCCTTATGAAGAAAGGCTAAAACAATTGGGCCTCTTTAGTCTGGAAAAAAGGCGCTTGAGGGGGGATATGATTGAGACATACAAAATAATGCAGGGTATGAGTAAAGTGGATAGAGGGAAGCTCTTCTCCCTCTCTCAAAATACCAGAACTAGGGGACATACACTCAAATTGAGTGCTGGGAGAGTAAGAACTGACAAAAGAAAATATTTTTTCACCCAGCGCGTTGTAAGTCTATGGAACTCCCTGCCACAGGATGTGGTGATGGCATCTGGCCTGGATGCCTTCAAAAGGGGATTGGACAGATTCCTAGAGGAAAAGTCCATCACGGGTTACAAACCATGATGGAGATATGTAATCTCTAGGCTTTAAACCAGGGTAGTTCAAGGGCCAGATGCAGGGGAGTGGTATCAGGAGACAGATATCTAGTCTCATGCGCTCCCAAACGCATCTGGTAATATTTTGAGATACAGGAAGCTGGACTAGATGGGCCTTTGGCCTGATCCAGCATGGCTCTTCTTATGTTCTTATGTTCTTATGTTCTTATGTTCTTTGAAAATATTTTTTTCACCCAGCACGTTGTTAGTCTGTGGAACTCCCTGCCACAGGATGTGGTGTTGGCATTTGGCCTGGATGCCTTCAAAAGGGGTTTGGACAGATTCCTGGAGGAAAAAGTCCATCACAGGTGAGAAACCATGATGGAGATGTGTAATCTCCAGGCTTAAAACTGGGGTACTTCAAGGGCCAGATGCAGGAGAGTGGTATCGGGAGACAGAGATCTAGTCTCGTGAACTCCTGGACACATTTGGTGGGGCCACTGTGAGATACAGGAAGCTGGACTAGATGGGCCTTCAGCCTGATCCAGCATGGCTCTTCTTAGGTTCTTATGTTTTTGACACTCTTATGTTCTTATGTTTGACACTCAAGCAAAACAGCTTGAGCTACCACTTGCATTTGGCTAGGAACCTAAAATTTTGCACAGGGGTGGTCCAAGGTCACTTTTAAAACAAGGGGATCTGGGGCCTAAGAGGGTATCAATTGGGGGAGTACCAGGAGTGACCGCCAGTAGGGGCATCCCTTAAGAATTGTTAGGTACAGAGGGCAACACAGGGAAGTGGGAGTCCCTGGTGAGGAGACCAGCCCAGGCAGGCCATATTACCCCATGGTTGGGGGGGGGGGAGGCTGTCAGGTATTTAGGGCCCATTCTCTCTTCCCACCCTACCTCAGATGTCAACCTGACCCTGGAATAGAAGGTACAGTACTAGACAGCAGAACATAAACCTACATCCAGGAACAGGGCTTTGGTCCAGCCCAGATCCGATCAATGGAACACACACACACACACACACACACACACACACACACACACACACACACACACACACACACACACACACACACACACACCATCTTGCCATAAGCTTGCCGGCAGCGCTTCTTCCTGCCTGCCTCTTGAATATCCCGTCCGCCTGGGCAGGGGCCACGGAGACTCTCGCCACCTGCGGACACCCCTAAAACCCCTCTCCTGGTCCTTTCGCCCACGGGAATTCTCTTTCTCTCTCCCACCCGCCATTCCTCGGGGATTGGTGGTCCCCTGGGCGTGACTTGTCCAACGACACGGCGCCCTTTATCCCCTGGCTGCTTGCCTGCAGTCCCGGCGGCGGCCCAAGGGCGCGGCGGGTCAATGACGGGGGTGGCCCGCTTCCTGACCCCCCCCGACGCCAACTCCCCCCGCCACACCGAGATAAACCTCCTCCCCTCGAAAAAGGCCAAAACGGCAGGGAGGCAGGGCAAAAAAGCGGGGTGGGCTGGAAAGGGGAGGGGCGCCCGAGCTCCAAAAAAGTTGCCCCGCTGGGTGGGGGATTCTGGGAGTTGGAGTCCCCAAAGTAACGCCGCCCACGGTCCAGAAGGGGGAGGGGTGATCTTAGGAAGGGGGCAGAGGAGGAAAGCGGTGGGCAGGTTAGGCTTTAGGTTGGGTGGGGCGGCGGCGGGGGGGGGAAGTGTTCCGTGCCAAGACAGAGGAGCCGGGGAGGGTGCTGCCCCAAATCTTCTCTCCCCCACGCTGGAGGAGCCGATCTGGAGGAATGGATGTGAGGAGGGGGAGAGGGAGGCGTGCCGGTCTCCCGCTTCGGGCCACCGCCCTCCCTGTTTGATCTGGGGAGGCGCCGGAGGAGGAGGAGGAGGAGGAGGAGGAGGAGGAGGAGGAGGAAGGTCGGTGGGTGGGTGGGTGGGAGGGCGCTGCCTCCCCGCCGACCGGCCTCCCTCCTCCTTCCTGCTCTCCTTTCCCACCTCCTCCTCCTCTCCTCCTCCATCACCTCCTCCATCACCTCCTCCTCCTCCTCCTCCTCCTCCTCCTCCCCCCTTCCTCCCCTTCCCCCTCCCCAATCTGGCCGCTCTCCTCCTCCTCCTCCTCTCCCCCACCCCCCCCCCCGGCGGCCGCCGTTTTGCTCCCTCTCTTTCCCCCTTCCTCCTCCTCCTCCTCCTCCTCCTCCTCCTCCTCCTCCCCGGCCTCTTTCTCTCCTTCGGCTCCCCTTTCGCGCTCCCTCTCTCCCCGGCTGGCCCTCCATCCGGAAGTCTGCGGCTCTCCCTCCTTCCTCCCTCCGCCTCTCCGCCAACATGGCCGCGAAGTCGGATGGAGGAGCGGCACCCGCCGCCTCCTCCTCCTCCGCCCCGGTGGTCCTGCGCCGGGAGGGCACCGAGGGCGCTGGTGCTGGGGGCGGCGGAGGCGCTGGGAGCTTGAGCGGGAGCCTGTCTCGGGGCTGCCGCCGGGGCCCACACCCTCCGCTGCCCCACCCGGGCAGCCCAGCCTCCGGGGCCGCCCCCGGGCCCTCCTCGTCCTCCTCCTTGCCGCTCGTCCTCCTGCCGCCGCCGCCGCCGCCGCCGCCGCCGCCGCCGCTGCTGCCCGGGCGCGAGTACAGCCTGCTGGACGGCTGCTGGGTGCTGGTGGCGCTGCTGGTCTTCTTCTCGGACGGCGCCAGCGACCTGTGGCTGGCCGCCCACTACTACCTGCGGGGCCAGTTCTGGTGGTTCGGCCTCACCCTCCTCTTCGTCCTCCTGCCCTCGCTGGTGGTGCAGCTGCTCAGCTTCAGGTGGTTCGTCTACGACTTCGCCGCCCCCACCGGCCCCGCGGCCCCCGCCGCCTCTTTCAGCACCAAGGACAGCGCCCGGGCCGCCGCCGCCAGCAGCAGCAGCTTCAGCACCAAGGACGGCGCCCGGGCCGCCGCCAGCAGCAGCAGCTTCAGCACCAAGGACGGCGCCCGGGCCGCCGCCAGCAGCAGCAGCTTCAGCACCAAGGACAGCGCCCGGGCTGCCGCTGCTTCTGCTACGCCGCCGCCGCTGCCGCCCCCGCCCCCGTCCCGCCGGGAGCCCCCGCGGCTGCTGCCGCTTCTGCGTGTGGTTCCTGCAGTCGCTCATCCACCTCTTGCAACTCGGGCAGGTGTGGAGGTAAGAGGCCCGGGAGGCCGCCTCTGTCCAGCCCCGGGAACGGCGGGTGGGTGGGTGGGTGGGTGGGCGAGGGAGGGAGGGAGGGAGGGAGGGCGCCGGGTGGGATGATGGAGAGGCCGTGGAGGGCGGTGGTGAGGAGGCGAAGGGCGCACAAAAGGCAGGCCGAGGGGTGGGGTGGGGTGGGGGGGGGTTCCTCTGGGGAGGGGGAAGGGGAGAGGAAGGCAGACCCTCTTGTTGCTGCCTGCAGACACGCGCACACGCACACACCCCGCTGGGCGTGCGGCAAGGAAGGACTCGCCCACCCACTTGTGATATCGGGTGCAACTCCAGCCCCTCCACTCCCGGGTGGAAAGGGCCCCGGGCCAGCGTGGGGCCGAGGTCTCCTCGCGGGTAGACTGCCAGCGCCCATCCCAGCTGCCGCCTCCCCGGGGCGGGTCTTCTGCCTTACCTTGCCCTGCCCTCTTGCCCTGCCCTACGCCTACCCTTTCCCCCCAAACCTGCCCAGTTCAGATTCCCTTCCCCCCACCCCCACCCCAGTTCGGCCTTTGCTGTGCTAGAGAGTGGCCCCACCCACCGACCTGCCCATCGGGCTGAGGGAGGGAGGGAGGGAGATCAAAGCAGGTGTTCCAAGAGGGAAAAGGAAGACCCCCTTCCTTTTCTTCTTCTCACCCAACCAGGCTTCTCCGCCTCCCCTTTCTCATTCCCAGAACTGCTGCTTTGGGAGTTGGGGGGGGTGGCGGTTGGAGGACGCAGCATGGGATCCAGGAGCAGCACCGGTGGGGGTGGGGAAGGAGGCCAGGCCAGGCGGGTCAGCAGGACTTGCTTGACCATCTGCCTTAGAGCATGGCAGGGATGGGGGGAGGTGAGCGATACCTGTCTGATCCCTATTATGTCTCCGCGGACACTCGGTGTCCCTAGATCCATCCTCCTAAGCCATGCTTAATGTGACAGCGCCTACTTCCCTTTTGTGTGTGCATGGAGTGGGCAGGACAGGATCCAGACCGGCAGAGGGTGGTTGGTTTGGTATCAATGCATTCCCTGGGGGGTGGGGAGGCGACCCAGCCCCCCAATGCCATCCTGGCTTGGTGCTCTGTGTTGGATGTGTTTTTGGTGCTGTGCTACATTTGATTTATTGAAGGCACTGCAGTGAGAGGAAGAGGCCCCGGATACTGGATTGCAAATGGGTCTCTCTCAAACACACCGGGTGTGCGCAGGGGCTGTGGGGTTGGTGGACAACAGCCCAAGGCTTTGGAGCCAAAGGCCAGAGGGCAACCGCGGACTCCTTATGGGAGATAATTGGATTTTCCACCCATTGGGGTTGGGTGGGGGTAGGGAAAGGTTACAGCATAGCTCAGTCATGCTTTGGCTTTGTTGTTCAGCTACCTTAGCTGACAGGGAAGATCACTGCTGAGCTCTGGTCACACAGCACAGGCAGGAGCTGTTGCCATTTGTGTGGAAGGGGGTCCCTGGCTCTCATGCCCACCAAGCCGTGGGGACAGAGGCCACAGGCTGCTTCTTGGGTTCGCCCGTGAGACTGTTCCACTCCGTGCCTTTTACTTTCTGAGTACAGTACTCAACCCTTGCTGGGCACAACTATCTCCATCTCCGTCTTCAGCCACTCAACACATGGCCTGCTTCCCTCCAGTTGGCAGCAATCAGGGGAGGGAAGAGACAGCGCTCGGTGTCCCCACAGTGGCTGGGATGTCATCCTTGGTGCTGAGCACATCTTGCTGCCAGGTTGGATCCCGGTTGGCCTTATCCTGGCTCCACTGGGGGCTGCAGTTCCCTTCAACGTGGAGAGGAGACTCAATCAGACTCAAAACCAGTACCCGGAGGGCAAGCCGCTGTCAGTTGCCCAAAGCTTTTTCGTGGACTGCAGCCAGCTTCGTCATGTGCACAGAGAGAAACCGTAGAAGGCATTGGGCAAGAAAACCTCAGGGTGGAGGGAATTTTGAAATGGGATGGAGGGACCCAAATTCCAGAACTAGTGGAGTTTTTTAAAAAAACATCCTTGTTAATGGTCCTTAACTACTCTTGATTGGTGACAATAGAGAATAGGTACATCCAGGCAGGATGATGGTGGTGGTGGTGGTGGTGGTGGTGGTGGTGGTGGTGGTGATGGTGATGAAGATGATGGTTGAGAAGAATCCTGGTCTAGTCCAAATATAGAAAAGCCATACACAGCTGGTGCAAGATGAAATCAAAGGGTCGGTAAAGGAAATTTAAGGAAAAGGAAGGTGAAAGTTAGAAGCAAAGGAAAGTCCCCAAGCAGACATCATCAAGCACATACTGGGGGAGGGGGAGGGGGACTGGATACGGGGGAGGGGGGGATAAAGAAAAACCTGCACAGACAGTCGGGTGAATGGACAGATGCCACATCCAACTGGATGGTGTTTAAGAGGCCCATAAAGTGTTTTGTTGATTTTGAACCCGCAAACTAGCCTCTTGGAAATTGATACCGTCGACTCAGTTTTCTGGCCACCGCCCTATCCCCTCCCCATTTCTTTGCCCTGCCTTTAATCCTTCTCCCTGGCCACCCCCCAAAAAAGACACAGAGACACCAGGAGGAGCCAAACAGGCCCTTGGGAGCCCGATTAAGTGAGAAAGCACAGATGGGCAGGGAAGACCCCTCCCCCCCTCAAGCCCCCCTTGCCAGCATCTGCCTCCTCTTCCCACCCAGTGCTCTTAAGATGAGGCCCATTTTCCCAGCAGGTCTCTCTCCTCGGGGCCAGATTATTGAGTTGCCTGTTTGCTTTCTCCATCCCAGACAGCTCTTCCAGGGCTGAGGCTCCAAGACACACACACCCCTCCTCCCTGCAGCACCACCGGGATCTGTAATGGATCCCCCTGCTAGACAGGGAGAGGAGGCCAAGTGGTCCTGCCTGATTTCTGAGGGGATCAAACCAAGGCTGTTGGAGGGAGTTCTCAATCTCCTTCTCTTCTGTGGCCTCCTTCTCTCCTGCAGTGGGTGTGTTCTCTATTGTCACGGCTCTGCTCAGACCGGCCAAAACTCTTTGCTCACACCGATGGAGGTGGCAGTTCTCGCTTTCTTCCTCTCTCCCATTCAAAAACAGGCTGGCCGGGCTCTCCTCCCATTCACGATTCCAGACCATTCTTATCCCAGCTGCTGACAAGGGGAACAGACAAGGGGACGCAACAGTAATGCATTATTCCTTCCTAAGGAAATGCCGCCTCACTGGATTCCCCCCCCCTCCGCCCACAACATCGGCGTAGATCTGAATTTTCTGTACATGGGAGGGGGGGCAGGGGAAGCAACGCCACGTGCAGGGTTTGTAAAGGAGCCGGATGGCTCCCTTTTGTGCTACTCATCACTGACGCTGCTACTTCTGCTGCTGCTGCTGTGTTTTTTGTTTTTTGTTTTGTTCTTGTGGTTTGAACATGGAGACGCTCCCAGTAGCTACAGCAATCAGAGCCATTCAACCTCCCGTTTCAAGGAGTACAGCTTGCCGGAGGATGGGGTGGCCGTGGTGGTGAATAGAAGAAATTGCTAATTGCCAGATGGAGGAAATTGCTTAAAGTTCCACAATCAAGCTAATTCAGGCATGGACGGGACAGAAGGCATTCCACGGAAGTGGGCCTGGCCAGATCCAGGATCCCCTGGTGGCTTGTGGGGCCACGTTCCATGAGCCCTGGGATCACAAGAAGGACATTTCGAAAAGAAAGAAAACCATAGCATTGTGGAACTGTGGAGCTGAAAGGGGCCTCTAAGGCTATCAACTCCAACCCCTGTTCAAGGCAGGGATGGAAATCAAAGTACATCTGGCAGATGGCGGTCCAGTTTTTTTCCCACAACTGCCTCCAGGGTTTGGAATGCTTACCAAATGAAAGGTCACTACAGTGCTGCCAAGTATACCATGCAGTTCTTCAGCTCTGAGTGATTTTGGTTCCAGAGATTCATCCGGGAAGGTGCTGGAAAAGGGAAGAGAGATACTGAATGTTGACAACCTTGAGTGGGTCCAGAGGAGGGCAACCAAGATGGTTGAAGGTCTGGAAGAAATATCTTATGAGGAACAACTTAGGGAACTGGGAATGTTTAGCCTTTCAAAAAGAAGACTGAGAGGGGATATGATAGCTATGTTTAAATATTTGAAAGGATGTCACATTGAAGAGGGGCCTGGTTTGTTTTCCAAGGCTTCAGAGACTAGGATTTGGAGCAATGGTTTCAAACTACAGGAGAAGAGATTCCATTTGAACATTAGGAAGAACTTCATGACAGTTAGAGCTGTCCGGCAGTGGAATAATATGCTGCCCCAAAGGAGGAGGGTGGAGTCTCCTTCTCTGGAGGTTTTTAAGCAGAGGCTGGATGGCCATCTGTTGGAAATATTGTGATGGGGGTTCCTGCATGGCCAGGGGTTGGACTAGATGGCCCTGGAGGTCTGTTCCAACTCTATGATTCTATGATTCTATGACTTGAAACTCAGTGGAGGGAGAAACGACCCACCAACTTGGCTCCACACTTCCTGCCAAGAGGCCACACATTCCCAGCACACAAATTCTGACCTAGACCCACCTTTGCAGGTGTTTTGGGTCCTCCTGTGGAGATTGCCGGGCGGGTGGGTAGCTGGGAGCCTAGAGATTTGGAGGATGTTACATTCCCCAGCTAACGGGTGGAACTAGACAAAATGTACTCCTTTGGACTACTGACCCCAGAATGCGTAGGCCAGCATGGCCACTGTCCACGAATTCTGAGGTATCCCTGGGTTGATAGTCCCAGATGGCTGTTTTCCCCCTGGGCTCTGGGCATAACTTGCAGACAGGCTGAAACTTTGGCGCCACCTTTTGAGAAGCAATGCAAGGCAGTACCTTAGATCAGGCATGTCTAAACTTTGGCCCTCCTGATGTTTTGGACCACAACTCCCAGAATTCCAAGCCTGTATTTCCAGTGGCAAAGGACTGTGGGAGTTGTGGTCCAAAACATCTGGAGGGCTGAAGTTTGGACATGCCTGCCTTAGAGAGTCTGACCAGTTGCCTTCTTCTAGCAGATCTTCTTCTTTTCATTTCATTTCATTTATCTCCCACCAATCATCCTTGCTTTAATTTTTTTAAAAAATCCACAGATCAATTGATATGCAAAATGTTATCAAATAAGAAAACCAATTATACTCTGAAGGCATACCTGTGAAGGTATCTGGTCTCATGCACTCCCAGAGGCATTTGGTGGGGCCACTGTGAGATCCAGGAAGCTGGACTAGATGGGCCTTTGGCCTGATCCAGCATGGCTCTTCTTAGGTTCTTATGTTCTTAAGGCACAGTTAGAAGCACAATAAGAAGCACACACAGGCTTTAGAGCAGTGGTGATGAACCTTTTAGAGACCAAGTGCCCAAATCGCGATTCAAAACCCACTTATTTTTTGCAATGTACCAATACAGCTAAGGGGCGTGGTGGCTCAGCGGACTAAGGCTCCGAAACCATTGACTGCAGAGTCGGCCACGCAGCGGAGCGAGCTCCCGCTGATAACCCCAGGTCCTGCCAACCTAGCAGTTTGAAAGCATGAAGAAAGGCTAAAACAATTGGGCCTCTTTAGTCTGGAAAAAAGGCGCTTGAGGGGGGATATGATTGAGACATACAAAATAATGCAGGGTATGAGTAAAGTGGATAGAGGGAAGCTCTTCTCCCTCTCTCAAAATACCAGAACTAGGGGACATACACTCAATTTGAGTGCTGGGAGAGTAAGAACTGACAAAAGAAAATATTTTTTCACCCAGCGCGTTGTAAGTCTATGGAACTCCCTGCCACAGGATGTGGTGATGGCATCTGGCCTGGATGCCTTCAAAAGGGGATTGGACAGATTCCTAGAGGAAAAGTCCATCACGGGTTACAAACCATGATGGAGATGTGTAATCTCTAGGCTTTAAACCAGGGTACTTCAAGGGCCAGATGCAGGGGAGTGGTATCAGGAGACAGATATCTAGTCTCATGCGCTCCCAAACGCATCTGGTGGGGTCGCTGTGAGATACAGGAAGCTGGACTAGATGGGCCTTTGGCCTGATCCAGCATGGCTCTTCTTATGTTCTTATGTTCATGTAAATGCAAGGTGCCTTGTATAAAGGAATTAATTCGTTCCAAATGAAATTATGTTAAGCAAATTTTCCTTTATACAAATTTCCCATAGGAATGCATTGAAAACAGAGTAATCCCTTATCATGTGGCATGGATTTGCCCCATAGACGATTCTGTTAAGCAGATTTCCCCTATCACCGGAATTTTTTATGTTGTACAGATTTTATGTTATACAAACCGTTTGTTATACGAGGGTCCACTGTAGATCAATAGGTACTGCCGTAAAAAGCAGGAAGGTAAAACAGTGTTTCCATGCAGCCATGCCGGCCATGTGACCACGGACACAACTAGCACGCATGTGCGGGGGGGACCTTTACCTTTACCTTATCAATACAGCAATATAACCCACTGGTACCCTGGGTTACAAATACTTTGAGTGCTGCCCTTCAGATAGAGAGGAACAAAGGGCACGCTCACTGTGGCCGTGGGAAATTCAAAAACCTGCTCTTCAGTCCTCACTTTCCCGAAGGGTAGCGCCCCTGCTCTACAATCCTCACTTTCCCAAAGGGTAGCATCCCTGCTCTTTGATCCTTGCTTTCCTGAAGGGTGCTGCTCCTTGGGAGAGCCAGGATCGAAGTGCAGGCTTTTGAATTTTTTGTGGCCACAGCACCCTTGCTGTCGCTGCTGGGAATTCAAAAACCTGCTATTCAGTCATCGTTTCCCCAAAGGGGCTGCCCGAGGCAGAGAGGCGGATGGGGTGCTACGCTGTCGGGAAAGGTGGGGGAGTGGTGATGTCTTGTGGGCTTGTTCGTAGCCCCAGTTTACTCTCCAGCCACACTGCTTTGGGGATGCCCAGAGCGGTGTGGCTGGAGAGTAAACGGGCTACGAACAAGCCCACATGTTGCTGCCTCCCGTTCGCCTGGCTCTCTGCATGGAGCACAATGGCATGCCCTGAGTGGACGGGAAGTGCCGTGGCTGTGAGGGGGTGATGTTGCGTGCCCACAGAAAGGGCTCCGCATGCCACCTTGGGCACTCACTGCTTAACATAAGAACATAAGATCCTAAGAAGAGCCCTGCTCGCTCAGGCCAAAGGCCCACCTAGTCCACCTTCCTGTATCTCACAGTAGCCCCACCAGATGCGTCTGGGAGCGCATGAGACTAGATATCTGTCTCCTGATACCACTCCCCTGCATCTGGCCCTTGAAGTACCCTGGTTTTTTAAGCCTGGAGATGGCACATCTCCATCATGGTTTGTCACCTGTGATGGACTTTTCCTCCAGGAATCTGTCCAATCCCCTTTTGAAGGCATCCAGGCCAGATGCCGTCACCACCTCCTGTGGCAGGGAGCTCCACAGACTAACAACGCGCTGGGTGAAAAAATATTTTATTTTGTCTGTTCTTACTCTCCCAGCCTTCAATTTGAGTGTATGTCCCCTAGTTCTGGTATTTTGTGAGAGGGAGAAGAGCGTCCCTCTATCCACTTTACTCATGCCCTGCGTTATTTTGCATGTCTCAATCATATCCCCCCTCAGGCGCCTTTTTCCAGACTAAAGAGGCCCAAACGTTTTAGCCTTTCCTCATAAGGGAGGTGCACCAGCCCAGTAATCATTTTAGTCGCTCTCTTTTGCACCTTTTCCAGTTCCACTATGTCTTTCTTGAGATGCGGTGAACAGAATTGTACACAGTACTCCAGGTGTGGCCTTACTATCATCTTGTACAGTGGCATTATAATGTTGGCTGCTTTGTTTTCAATCCCCTTTTTGATCATCCCTAGCATGGAATTGGCCTTCTTCACCACTGCCACACATTGGAGAGACACCTTCATGGAGCTGTCCACCAACACACCAAGATCTCTTTCCTGATCCATCATGGATAGCTCGGAGCCCATGAGTTGATAGATAAAGTTTGGATTTTTTGCCCTAATATGCATTACTTTACATTTGGCTACATTGAAATGCATTTCTGTGCTTAAGAGCATCCATCTTTTTTGAATCCCCCTCAAGTGAGTTTCTCACTACCCACCCATTGGCTCCTCTTCATTCTACACGCTGTGGGTTACCCGCTCACCTGAATGCGGCTGACTGGCCAGGAAGGTGACCTGTCGGGCGCTTGCCAATCTGAGCCCAGAAATGTGGGGACTACAGCTCCCAGAATCCCTCAGTCAGTGTGGCTTACTGGAACTGCTGGGAGATGTAGTCTAAGAAAGAGAGAGAGAGAGAGAGAGAGAGAGAGAGAGAGCAACATTTGGAATGCCATTCCCAGTGCACACACACTGTCATGGGAAGCCAGGACAACGAGGCTCCATGCCTTGGGTTAGTTTCTATTCTGAATTAATTTGGTTCGTGGGCAACATTCAGCTTGCAACTTGATTACAAGTGGTACAGAGCTACCAGATATAATCCTTTTCTTCCAGCCATCCTTTGGGGCGAGGTTTTCAAACTGTGACCAGGTGAGCATCAGGGAAAAAAACTCTTGCCTGTTGGAGGAGTATGACAATGGAACCAAACTTCTCAACTGTTAGAGCAGTACAACAATGGAACCCTTGACCTTGGGAGGTGACGAGTGCTCCAACACTGGAGGCATTCAAGGGGAAAACTGAACCACCACCTGGCTGATCTTTGATTTGGAGTGACCTTGAGCGGGGTAGTGGGGATGGATTTCTTGGCCAGAGAGGCCCCTTCCATCTCTATTATTCTATTATTCTATGATGGACTTTCCCTTTTAAGTACCCTGTGCAGGAGAACTTCTTAATGGAACTTGTTGATGTGTGGAAGGAGAGAGGCCCATCTCCACTTTCCTCTGCCAGTATCCAAATGCCTTTCCTGCTATCCTGACCATCCCGATAAGAGGAAAGAAAAGGTGTTTGGGACAGAGACATAAGAACATAAGAACAAGAAGAGCCCTGCTGGATTAGGCCAACAGCCCATCTAGTCCAGCTTCCTGTATCTCAAAGTGGCCCCACCAGATGCATCCGGGAGCGCATGAGGCTAGATATCTGTCTCCTGATACCACTCCCCTGCATCTGGTCCTTGAAGTGTCCTTCCTGGTTTTAAGCCTGGAGATGACGCATCTCCATCATGGTTTGTAACCTGTGATGGACTTTTCCTCCAGGAATCTCTGTCCAATCCCCTTTTGAAGGCATCCAGGCCAGATGCCACCACCACATCCTGTGGCAGGGAGTTCCATAGACTAACAATGCGCTGGGTGAAATATTTTCTTTTGTCTGTTCTCACTCTCCCAACCCTCAGTGTGAGTGGATGTCCCCTAGTTCTGGTATTTTGTGAGAGGGAGAAGAGCGTCCCTCTATCCACTTGACTCATGCCCTGCATTATTTCGTATGTCTCAGGCATCTTTCCCTTTGGCTGTCCAGGAAGTGTCTCCCCCTTTTTTCTTTCCTTTTATTTATTTATTTATTTATTTATTCGTGGCCAACGGGTCCCCATTCATTCTGGACGTGAACGTTGCTGTTCCGGGCATATATGGCCATTCTGCTGGGACATAGCATGTAACAGCAGAACTACCACTCCTCCTGTTGTGGCTCTCATACTTGTTCTTACAGAAGCAATTCTCTTGCTTCTATTTTTGGCTATGACCATCTCTCCAGGCAAGTGTGACCAATCCATGACAAAAATACCTCCCAAGCTCAAAAAGTGCCGAAACGGGCTTTGGAACTTACGTTATGGGGGCCCTGAAGTTTGAACGGCTGTATGTGGGTATGTGGGTGGGGAGGGCTTTTTTAGCCAGGAGAAAGTTAAACTCTTCCATGGGGTTGTTCCATGACAGGTCAACACAATGTTTTTTAATGTGGACAAAATTTGCTTCTCAGGCCCCTCTGGGATAACGGACCTTAAAGTTCATTTAGTTTCCTAATAGGTCTCCCCTTGGTCGAGGCAGAGCCTGAGGGACTTCCTTTGGTCCTTGGTTTTTTGTCAACTTCCAAATCCCAGGTGAAGGGAGAGCAAGGGTACAGATCTGCTCGATCTCCACTGTGTGCAAATGTTGCAGACTGCGGCCTCTCTTGCTGCGTAATGTGGGTCCCATGCCTTACTGGCAACACACAGTCCTAAAACTGGGCAGCCTGGCATGAACTGGCCTTCAGGGACCAGGCGGAAGGTCCCTCTTTGGACTGATGCCTTACAGTGGGCTGTGGTGGGTGTGTAGCAACTTGTCCTTCTCTCCCTCCACCACACACACACACACACACACACACAGAGAGAGAGAGAGAGAGAGAGAGAGAGAGAGAGAGAGAGAGAGAGAGAGAGAGAGAGAGAGAGAGAGAGAGAGAGAGAGTCCTCCTTTGCAGCTTCACCAGGAAGGGCTTTAAGCCAATTAAAGCTGGCCCATTCGTGGGGGGGGGGACCTCCCCAGCCACAGTGGCTCTCCAGCTATGTATCAGTCTCTTCCTAATCTGGGGATTTGTGGTTCCACTGACCGGTTGAACGCTGTTTGCTAAACCCATTAGCAAGGCTGGATTTGGTACAGCAAGGAGACGGACAGGTCTCAGAAATGATGCTTTATTCCTGGGCAAACTGTCCCTGGGAAGGTAAGAAGGCTTTCATGCCCCGCCCCACCCGTCCCTCTCTGCTGCCATCCTGCCCCCTGCTCTTCGGCGCTGCTTTGGGGGCACTGCGTCTCATCCACAGAAGGAAGAACCTAGCCCTGGGTCAGAGCACACCCTTGGTCTGGCCACATTGCTGAGGCTCCGCTCGGGAAGTCAGAGGTTCAGCCTCAAGGAAGCTGGTCCCAGGACTTGGGGTTTGCATGAACAGCAAGGGGTTTACTTCTGGTGCCCCACATCCAGTCAGAACAGACAACACCCAGCTAGATACAGGGCTGACCTTCGGCTATATACTCCCCAGCGCAAAGTGTGCCTTCAGTGTTTCCCTGGACTCTCTGCCATCACTGCACTTGAGGGTTGGGAGAGTGAGAACAGACCAAAAATGTTTTTTTTTTAATACCCAGCGTGTTGTTGGTCTATGGAACTCCCTGCCACAAGATGTGGTGATGGCATCTGGCCTAGGTGCTTTCAAAAGGGGATTGGACCGATTCCTGGAGGAAAAGTCCATCCCAGGTGACAAGCCATGATGGGATGTATAATCTCCAGGCTTAAAACCAGGGTCCTTCAAGGGCCAGATGCAGGGAATGGTTGCAGGAGACAGAGATCTAGTCTCTTGCGCTCCCAGACACATCTGGTGGGGCCACTGGGAGATCCAGGAAGCTGGACTAGATGGGCCTTTCTTGGCCTGATCCAGCAGGGCTCTTCTTATGTTCTTATGTTAAGCAGTGTTGGCAAATCTATGGCATGAGTGCCCAAGGTGGCATGGGGAGCCCTTTCTGTGGGCACACAACATCACCCCCTCACATGGTGAGATTCAGGAAGGTGGACTAGGTGTTATATCCAGGCTTAAAAGGAGGGGACCTCAAAGTGCCAGGTACTGGGGACAGGTCTCTCGTTGTCTCGTGTGCGCCCATAGGCATTCTCGTGGGGCCGCTGGGAGATCCAGGAAGCTGGACTGGATGGTGCCCTTGGCTGATCCAGCAGGGCTCTTCTTAGGTACTTATGTACTTGGCAGTCTTATGAAATCATAAGGTTTGCCACACCTAGGTTCCAGTGATTTTCATCGAGGGAAAACGACATGCCATCAAAACAAAAAAAAGCAATTTAAATATCAGGCATGCACGCACCTGAAGAAGAGAGAGAGAGTACTGTGGAGGCAGGAAAGGTTGTGGACACTTGCGGGCACACTTGGCCCGAGCTTAAAGGAGACAGAAAGCCGCCTGCTCTATGCTGAGCTTGATTCTGTTCCCTCTTCACTTTGTCCCTAATGCCCCGGTCACCAGCCCATCAACACCAACTCTGGCTAGATGGACCAATGACCTGAACATAAGAGCATAAGAACATAAGAAGAGCCCTGCTGGATCAGGTCAAAAGCCCATCCAGTCCAGCTTCCTGTATCTCACAGTGGCCCCACCAGATGCCTCTGGGAGCGCAAGAGACTAGGTATCTGTCTCCTGATACCACTCCCCTGCATCTGGTCCTTGAAGTACCCCGGTTTTAAGCCTGGAGATGACACGTCTCCATCACGGTTTGTCACCTGGGATGGACTTTTCCTACAGGAAGCTGTCCAATCCCCTTTTGAAGGCATCCAGGCCAGGTGCCATCACCACATCCTGTGGCAGGGAGTTCCACAGACTAACAACACACTGGGTGAAAAAAAAATTCTTTTGTCTGTTCTTACTCTCCTAGCCCTCAATTTGAGTGGACATCCCTTGGTTCCAGTATCTTGTGAGAGGGAGAAGAGCGTCCCTCTATCCACTTGACTCATGCCCTGCATTATTTTGTACGTCTCCATCATATCCCCCCTCAGGCGCCTTTTTTCCAGACTAAAGAGCCCCAAATGTTTTAGCCTTTCCTCATAAGGGTGGTCCCCCAGCCCAGTAATCATTTTAGTCGCTCTCTTCTGCACCTTTTCCAGTTCCACTCTGTCTTTTTTGAGATGCGGTGACCAGGTTAGTGTGAGTCTAAAATTTCCCTTTGGATTCTTCCTGATTTTAATTTCATGAATGGCCTGTCATCCTGGAGCGTCGTTTTTGCTCTGGACCATTTTATTGTCAAGATCACAGATTCTGTCTCCATGCAAACCCGACCAGAACGCTCGTGGCTTGTTTGACTGCCAGGAGTGGGCATCTGTGAGACAGACTGCTCTCGGAGGCACACAGAGAAGCACAAAGCAAGCACAGAAGAGCCTGGCTGGCATCCTAAAGGCGGACAGGTTTTGGCACATGCTTTTGCGAACCACAGCGCACTATGTGCAGTGCATCCGGCTTTATCAGATGCATCTTACTGCATGGTCTCAACCCTGGAAAGCTGGTGCCCAATAAATCACCATGGTCTTTGCACAGCCACTAGATTCTTCACTGTTTTTACGACTATTATAACAGCGTCACAAGGCAGGAAATTTCTACAAAGCCAAGTGGGCCATGAATTTTTCAAAAGCCTGCTTCTCATGCTGATCCTTGCCAGTCTGGTGTGGGGAGAAATGAATGAGACAAAATTATGTGCAACCCACTTGTCTCAAAGCTGGCCCCATTCTTTCGGAAACCAGTCCCGTATTCGAAGAATCAAAAGCACTGGAAATCTAGGCAGTCTTTAGGTCTTGTGGGAAGACGGAAGGATACACATTTTTAATGTGTAGGTTTATCGTGTCATGCTCCAAACACAGGTGTTGGGGCCAAGGAGACTCTGGAATCAGTGAAACATTTATGCAACACCGAGTGGTTGCACAGTCAACGAATAATCTGTAATGCTGAGAAGCAGAGGAAGCTGCCTTAAAACAGACTGCCATTCTCTAGCTCTTTTGGACGTCAGTGCCCAGGTATCCCTTACTAACCAGTAGGCATGCTGGCCAGGCTTCTGGGAACTGAAGTCTGAAGCAGGTGGAGGGGAAAGAAAGGTTAAGGCCTTGCACTTCCGAGGTTTCAGGCAGAGGTTTGTCCCTGAGGGCATGAGGGACCACAATCAAAACAGAAACCTAGATGGACACAGAAGCTCACTTTGGCCGTTACTTCACGAACCTCTCGCTGCGCGTCGAGCCGTAATTTCTGTGTGAATCGATCGCTTCAGTCCGCACGCTCCTCCTCTTTGGATTCGGCGCCACCCCGACCACGCCACCCCTAAACCGTGCTCCAAGCGGGCGAATTCCCCTGCCGGAGGCGGGAATCTTTTCGCGCATCAGGCTCGCATCCAAAGTCACGTGTGGCCAGTTAATATATATATATATTTATTTTTACTTACTTTTTCTCCGAAATGCCGATGCAACTTCTTTTGATCTTGCTTTCTGAAGCAGGCAGGGGGGAGCGTCCCGGGTGGCGTGAGCAGAGCCCCTCCGCTGGCAAGGGAGAAAGGCTTAAGGCCCCCACGCGCGCCCACCCAGAGGTTTCAGGCACACAGGGCGATGAAGCTGAGAGAAGCCTCTCCCCGCCCCCAAAACCAACCCAGCTGCTCTGCTTCAGGGAAACATGATGGCCGCCCACAAGTCCTCGGGACAACCGCAGGGGCCTTTGGCGCGGGCTTGACCGCTGGCTTGTGCGCCTCTGACCAAAAATGACAGCCGGGTATTGATGCATCGATCGCCGTGGTAATTTTAAAAAAAAATAAAAAGCAGAAACCGGACGTTGCAAGCAAAACAGATCCTAAAATTTCGCATGGTGAGGACAAAGAAAGAGGGGTGGAGACCACGTGACAGAAGGCAATCCCACTTTGAAGTGCCTTTGTGTGTGTAAACTGGCAAAAGCCCTTCTTTAAATATCCCACTGACCCTGAAAGTTATGTTAGGGTTGTTATAAGCAACCTAACAGCACAATGCACAGACACATGCTGCAAAAGGCTGAACCTGTTGAATTTTTGCTTGTTAAGCAGTCAAGAACAGTAGGAGAATCCTCCCAAGAGGAAAAACAAATTGAAAATCCTAGATCCTACCCTAGGAGCCTCCCCCTCTGAATCCAAATGTGTCGGCCAGCTGGCTTTCGCTGTTGTGTAACATTATGGGACAGGTCCTTTGCTCAGAGGGCATCACCATGATAGAGTCACAGGTTCCAAACTGGATCCTTTGCAGAGCAAAAAGAACCAACCCTTTCCAGAGTTTTCCAGGTATAGAAGACTCAGAAATGACTTCTGGGGCACCTGGGGGCTGGACACCTAAAACCACTGAACCATCCAGCCCCGCATTTAACTCTCCGGGGGAGGGGGGGATCAATTCAAGGCCCTATCCATTTGCAACCTGTTCCATATCAAAACACACACACACACACACACACACACACACACACACACACACACACACACACACACACACACACACACACACACACACAAGGCCTGGCAACTTTGCATGTCACAATGTAATTTTCATTTGGCCGTTAACCCTCGTCTCCCTTTCAAATCTGGTCTTGCAGCAACAAATTGTGTTTTGAATAAGAGTGACAATTGCCGTTTTTGGAAGAGGGATCTGCGTGGCAGATGGGGAAAGAGGTGATTCGTGGGAGCTCGGGTTTTTTAGTGCTGTTTTCGAGGTAGGCGGTTACCCTCTAATGGTATAGATGGAATCCATGGTACCTATTTTCTCACTGTGCGTACTGGGTTCTGGAGTGAGTGGATTTTTTTTTTAAACTACCAGGCTTACCAGCCAGCTGTCACTTCTTGATTGGTGCCTGCTGGTCTTGTGCCCTGGGTCTCAGAACAGTCAAGTATCTCATTCTTGAAAAATGAGACTGAATGATGACCGGAGATGGGCACAAACTGGTTCGTCCATGTTCGTAATTGCAGCAACTTAGGGCCTTTTTACACGACCCCTAAGATCCGCTGGCCACTTAAATTCGGACCAGAGATCTTAGGGGTTCGTCGCTCTTCCTCTGTCCCCACCCCCCTCCGCACTTCCTGGTTGCTGGCTGCGTGAGGGGAGGGAGAAAAAGAGAAAGAAAAGCATGCCGCTGCCTCTCGTCTCTGTAAGGCCATCAAGTCCAACCCCCTCGTCTCTGTAAAAGTAGCTCTTAAAGGGGAGGGAGCCAAAAAGCAGCAAACAGAAGCGAGGAGAGCCCCGCACTCACTATCGTTGCACCGCATCAAAGATTTTTCACCTCCAAAGAGAAGGTACAAGAAAAGTGCGCTGGGTCGCGCTAAAGTGGGCGGGGTCGCACTTAATTGTCTGCAAACTCTGGAGCTGGTGAGGAAACATTTTTAAGCTCCGGAGCTTGCAGCCATTTGCAGCGGAGCTTAGGGGTCGTGTATAAACGCCCATAGGCGCTGCCGTTTCCCTCCCCCAACCTCCCCAGCTTCAAACAGCCACTCGCCTGGCTCAGTTTGCAAGCTTCTGGTGGCTTCTCCGCAGATCTTCTAGCTCAGGTTCTCCACCCCACCCTCTTGGCTGATCGCCCACTTAGGAAACTTGACGAACTGAGACGAACCCGTTTGTGCCCATCTCTAGTGGCGACTCCTCCTTCCTGGACATGCCATCCTTCCCGGGGACCATCTTTCTCTCTCTCTCTCTCTCTCTCTCTCTCTCTCTCTCTCTCTCTCTCTCTCTCTCCTTGATGCAATTATGGGCTGCCTTGGCTAAGCTGATCCTTGGACACCTTCTGAAAGGTCAGCTCTACCAAGAGTGGAGCATGTCTACAGTTTTTTTTTTCTTTCCCACTAAGCAGCAGGGCCCTTGATCTCCTGTTGCTGCTTCTTCCATCACAGCTTTGCTTTGTAAGCCACATTTTGCTAAAAAAAAAAAAAAGTCCCCTCCATGTTAGGTACACATATGCCCAGCTCCAGATTGTGCTCTACACCCCCCACACACACACACCATCATCTTTGCCAGTGAACAAAAGCAGGATTGCTATCAAGCTGCTGGTCACAAATGCCAGATCTCAACTAGATTGATCGCTTGGTGTAAAGCAGCTCCTGAAAGCAAGCTTTGGAAAAGCCAAGAAGCGCTACGCTTGAGCCATGGCCAGGTAGAGTTTGGGTAGGAACAATTCTGGTCACCGCATCTCCAAAAAGACATAGTGGAATTGGAAAAGGTGCAAAGGAGAGCAACTAAAATGATTACTGGGCTGTGGGGACCTGCCTTATGAGGAAAGGCTAAAATATTTTGGGCTCTTTAGTCTGGGAAAAAGGCGTCTGAGGGAGGATATGATTGAGACGTACAAAATAATGCAGGGCATGAGTCAAGTGGATAGAGGGACTCTCTTCTCCCTCTCACAAAATACCAGAACTAGGGACATCCACTCAAATTGAGGGCTGGGAGAGTAAGAACAGACAAAAGAAAATATTTTTTTCACCCAGCGCGTTGTTAGTCTGTGGAACTCCCTGCCACAGGAGGTGGTGATGGCATCTGGCCTGGATGCCTTCAAAAGGGGATTGGACAGATTCCTAGAGGAAAAGTCCATCACAGGTTACAAACTGTGATGGAGATGTGTAATCTCCAGGCTTAAAACCAGGGTACTTCAAGGGCCAGGTGCAGGGAGTGGTATTAGGAGACAGAGATCTAGTCGCATGCGCTCCCAGAGGCATCTGGTGGGGCCAATGTGAGATACAGGAAGCTGAACTAGATGGGCCTTTCTTGGCCTGATCCAGCATGGCTCTTCTTATGTTCTTATGTTAAGCAGTGTTTCATGAGTGCCCAAGGTGGCATGGGGAGCCCTTTCTGTGGGCACACAACATCACCCCCTCACATGGTGAGATTCAGGATGTTATATCCAGGCTTAAAAGGAGGGGACCTCAAAGTGCCAGGGCCCATAGGCCGCTGGGAGATCCAGGAAGCTGGACTGGATGGTGCCCTTGGCTGATCCAGCAGGGGTCTTCTTAGGTATTATTACTGGCAGTCTTATGAAATCAGGTTTGCCATACCTAGGTTCCAGTGATTTTCATCGAGGGAAAACGACATGCCATCAAAACAAAAAAAAGCAATTTAAATATCAGGCATGCACGCACCTGAGGGAGGTACTGTGGAGGCAGGAAAGGTTGTGGACACTTGCGGGCACACTTGGGAGCTTAAAGGAGACAGAAAGCCGCCTGCTCTATGCTGAGCTTGATTCTGTTCCCTCTTCACTTTGTCCCTAATGCCCCGGTCACCAGCCCATCAACACCAACTCTGGCTAGATGGACCAATGACCTGAACATAAAGCAGAAGAGCCTCAGGTCAAAAGCCCATCCCAGCTTCCTGGATCTCACAGTGGCCCCACCAGATGCCTCTGGGAGCGCAAGAGACTAGGTATCTGTCTCCAACCATGCATCTGGTCCTTGAAGTACCCCGGTTTTAAGCCTGGAATGACACGTCTCCATCACGGTTTGTCACCTGGGATGGAACAGGAAGCTGTCCAATCCCCTTTTGAAGGCATCCAGGCCAGGTGCCATCACCACATCCTGTGGCAGGGGAGTTCCACAGACTAACAACACACTGGGTGAAAAAAATTCTTTTGTCTGTTCTTACTCTCCTAGCCCCAATTTGAGTGGACATCCCTTGGTTCCAGTATCTTGTGAGAGAGGAGAAGAGCGTCCCTCTATCCACTTGACTCATGCCCTGCATTATTTTGTACGTCTCAATTATCCCCCTCAGGCGCCCCAGCCCCAAAAGCCTTTCCTCAAGGGTCGTCCCCCAGCCCAGTAATCATTTTAGTCGCTCTCTTCTGCACCTTTTCCAGTTCCACTCTGTCTTTTTTGAGATGCGGTGACCAGGTTAGTGTGAGTCTAAAATTTCCCTTTGGATTCTTCCTGATTTTAATTTCATGAATGGCCTGTCATCCTGGAGCGTCGTTTTTGCTCTGGACCATTTTATTGTCAAGATCACAGATTCTGTCTCCATGCAAACCCGACCAGGCTGTGGCTTGTTTGACTGCCAGGAGTGGGCATCTGTGAGACAGAAGGCACACAGAGAAGCACAGCAAACAGAAGAGCCTGGCTGGCATCCTAAAGGCGGACAGGTTTTGGCACAGAACCACAGCGCACTATGTGCAGTGCATGCTTTATCAGATGCATCTTACTGCATGGTCTCAACCCTGGAAAGCTGGTGCCCAATAAATCACCATGGTCTTTGCACAGCCACTAGATTCTTCACTGTTTTTACGACTATTATAACAGCGTCACAAGGCAGGAAATTTCTACAAAGCCAAGTGGGCCATGAATTTTTCAAAAGCCTGCTTCTCATGCTGATCCTTGCCAGTCTGGTGTGGGGAGAAATGAATGAGACAAAATTATGTGCAACCCACTTGTCTCAAAGCTGGCCCCATTCTTTCGGAAACCAGTCGCGTATTCGACGAATCAAAAGCACTGGAAATCTAGGCAGTCTTTAGGTCTTGTGGGAAGACGGAAGGATACACATTTTTAATGTGTAGGTTTATCGTGTCATGCTCCAAACACAGGTGTTGGGGCCAAGGAGACTCTGGAATCAGGGAAACATTTATGCAACACCGAGTGGTTGCACAGTCAACGAATAATCTGTAATGCTGTAGAAGCAGAGGAAGCTGCCTTAAAACAGACTGCCATTCTCTAGCTCTTTTGGACGTCAGTGCCCAGGTATCCCTTACTAACCAGTAGGCATGCTGGCCAGGCTTCTGGGAACTGAAGTCTGAAGCAGGTGGAGGGGAAAGAAAGGTTAAGGCCTTGCACTTCCGAGGTTTCAGGCAGAGGTTTGTCCCTGAGGGCATGAGGGACCACAATCAAAACAGAAACCTAGATGGACACAGAAGCTCACTTTGGCCGTTACTTCACGAACCTCTCGCTGCGCGTCGAGCCGTAATTTCTGTGTGAATCGATCGCTTCAGTCCGGCGCCACCCGACCACGCCACCCCTAAACCGTGCTCCAAGCGGGCGAGAGATTCCCCTGCCGGAGGCCAGGGCAGCCGCATCCCTTCGCATCCAAAGTCACGTGTGGCCAGTTAATATATATATATATTTATTTTTTTACTTACTTTTTCTCCGAAATGCCGATGCATCGATATTTCGGTTAACCCGTTCTTTTGATCTTGCTTTCTGTACACGGGGCAGGGGCAACAGAGGGGGGGGCAAGCGTCCCCGGGTGACGTGAGCAGAGCCCCTCCGCTGGCAAGGGATGGCGAAGGGCTGCGCAGAGGGAGGGGAGGGGGTGTCGGTGCCGCCGCTGCAAGACACCCCCGCGCGCCCACCCAGAGAGCGGCGGCGGGGCACACAGGGCGATGAAGCTGAGAGAAGCCTCTCCCCGCCCCCAAAAAACCAACCCAGCTGCTCTGCTTCAGGGAAACATGATGGCCGCCCACAAGTCCTCGGGACAACCGCAGGGGCCTTTTGCGCGCCGGGCTTGACCGCTGGCTTGTGCGCCTCTGACCGCAAATGACAGCCGGGTATTGATGCATCGCCGTGGTAATTTTTTTAAAAAATAAAAGAAAGCAGAAACCGGACGTTGCAAGCAAGCTTCCCAATGCGAAGGGAGCACGTGAGGTAGTAATGGATTCGATAATGCATGGTGAGGACAAAGAAAGAGGGGTGGGGGCGAAGGGAGACCACGTGACCGGCTTCGCATTCAAAGCGAAGGCAATCCCGCTGCGAAGCGAAGTACTTCGTGAAGTAACGGCCTTTGTGTGTGTAAACTGGCAAAAAGCCCTTCTTTAAATATCCCACTGACCCTGAAAGTTATGTTAGGGTTGTTATAAGCAACCTAACAGCACAATGCACAGACACATGCTGCAAAAGGCTGAACCTGTTGAATTTTTGCTTGTTAAGCAGTCAAGAACAGTAGGAGAATCCTCCCAAGAGGAAAAACAAATTGAAAGTCCTAGATCCTACCCTAGGAGCCTCCCCCTCTGAATCCAAATGTGTCGGCCAGCTGGCTTTCGCGGTTGTGTAACATTATGGGACAGGTCCTTTGCTCAGAGGGCATCACCATGATAGAGTCACAGGTTCCAAACTGGATCCTTTGCAGAGCAAAAAGAACCAACCCTTTCCAGAGTTTTCCAGGTATAGAAGACTCAGAAATGACTTCTGGGGCACCTGGGGGCTGGACACCTAAAACCACTGAACCATCCAGCCCCGCATTTAACTCTCCGGGGGAGGGGGGGATCAATTCAAGGCCCTATCCATTTGCAACCTGTTCCATATCAAAAAAAACACACACACACACACACACACACACACACACACACACACACACACACACACACACACACACACACACACACACACACACACACACACACAAGGCCTGGCAACTTTGCTTGTCACAATGTGATTTTCATTTGGCCGTTAACCCTCGCCTCCCTTTCAAATCTGGTCTTGCAGCAACAAATTGTGTTTTGAATAAGAGTGACAATTGCCGTTTTTGGAAGAGGGATCTGCGTGGCAGATGGGGAAAGAGGTGATTCGTGGGAGCTCGGGTTTTTTAGTGCTGCTTTCGAGGTAGGCGGTTACCCTCTAAGGGTATAGATGGAATCCATGGTACCTATTTTCTCACTGTGCGTACTGGGTTCTGGAGTGAGTGGAATTTTTTTTTTGAAACTACCAGGCTTACCAGCCAGCTGTCACTGCTTGATTGGTGCCTGCAGGTCTTGTGCCCTGGGTCTCAGAACAGTCAAGTATCTCATTCTTGAAAAATGAGACTGAATGATGACTGGAGATGGGCACGAACTGGTTCGTCCATGTTCGTAATCGCAGCAACTTAGGGCCTTTTTACACGACCCCTAAGATCCGCTGGCCACTTAAATTCGGACCAGAGATCTTAGGGGTTCGTCGCTCTTCCTCTGTCCCCACCCCCCTCCACACTTCCTGGTTGCTGGCTGCGTGAGGGAGGGAGAAAAAGAGAAAGAAAAGCATGCCACTGCCTCTCGTCTCTGTAAGGCCATCAAGTCCAACCCCCTCGTCTCTGTAAAAGTAGCTCTTAAAGGGGCGGGAGCCAAAAAGCAGCAAACAGAAGCGAGGAGAGCCCCGCACTCACTATCGTTGCACCGCATCAAAGATTTTTCACCTCCAAAGAGAAGGTACAAGAAAAGTGCGCTGGGTCGTGCTAAAGTGGGCGGGGTCGCACTTAATTGTCTGCAAACTCTGGAGCTGGTGGGGAAACATTTTTAAGCTCCGGAGCTTGCAGCCATTTGCAGCGGAGCTTAGGGGTCGTGTATAAACGCCCATAGGTGCTGCTGTTTCCCTCCCCCAACCTCCCCAGCCTCAAACAGCCACTCGCCTGGCTCAGTTTGCAAGCTTCTGGTGGCTTCTCCGCAGATCTTCTAGCTCAGGTTCTCCACCCCACCCTCTTGGCTGATCGCCCACTTAGGAAACTTGACGAACTGAGACGAACCCGTTTGTGCCCATCTCTAGTGGCGACTCCTCCTTCCTGGACATGCCATCCTTCCCGGGGACCATCTTTCTTTCTCCCTCTCTCTCTCTCTCTCTCTCTCCTTGATGCAATTATGGGCTGCCTTGGCTAAGCTGATCCTTGGACACCTTCTGAAAGGTCAGCTCTGCCTTTGGACCAAGAGTGGAGCATGTCTACAGTTTTTTTTTCTTTCCCACTAAGCAGCAGGGCCCTTGATCTCCTGTTGCTGCTTCTTCCATCACAGCTTTGCTTTGTAAGCCACATTTTGCTAAAAAAAAAAAAAAAAAAGTCCCCTCCATGTTAGGTACACACATGCCCAGCTCCAGATTGTGCTCTACACCCCCCACACACACACACCATCATCTTTGCCAGTGAACAAAAGCAGGATTGCTATCAAGCTGCTGGTCACAAATGCCAGATCTCAACTAGATTGATCGCTTGGTGTAAAGCAGCTCCTGAAAGCAAGCTTTGGAAAAGCCAAGAAGCGCTACGCTTGAGCCATGGCCAGGTAGAGTTTGGGTAGGAACAATTCTGGTCACCGCATCTCCAAAAAGACATAGTGGAATTGGAAAAGGTGCAAAGGAGAGCAACTAAATTGATTACTGGGCTGTGGGGGACCTGCCTTATGAGGAAAGGCTAAAATATTTTGGGCTCTTTAGTCTGGGAAAAAAGGCGTCTGAGGGAGGATATGATTGAGACGTACAAAATAATGCAGGGCATGAGTCAAGTGGATAGAGGGACTCTCTTCTCCCTCTCACAAAATACCAGAACTAGGGGACATCCACTCAAATTGAGGGCTGGGACAGTAAGAACAGACAAAAGAAAATATTTTTTTCACCCAGCGCGTTGTTAGTCTGTGGAACTCCCTGCCACAGGAGGTGGTGATGGCATCTGGCCTGGATGCCTTCAAAAGGGGATTGGACAGATTCCTAGAGGAAAAGTCCATCACAGGTTACAAACTGTGATGGAGATGTGTCATCTCCAGGCTTAAAACCAGGGTACTTCAAGGGCCAGGTGCAGGGGAGTGGTATTAGGAGACAGAGATCTAGTCGCATGCGCTCCCAGAGGCATCTGGTGGGGCCAATGTGAGATACAGGAAGCTGAACTAGATGGGCCTTTGACCTGATCCAGCATGGCTCTTCTTATGTTCTTAAAAATGGCTCAGATCCAGCCCCAACCTGCCCTGGTGTAAAACAGCCCATCAGCCATTTTTACTCAGCCTGCAGGCCAGCCTATGGTTTCCTTGGGGGGCTGCAGGTATGGGGTGGAAAGGGGGCACTCCATATTTTAGCCAATGGCCTTCAAGGTCTGATCCTGCAGACAGACTTGTCCCAGGAAGGCCTGTCTAGTTATCCAAATTTGTCAAGAGTGTAATGGATTAAAACGGCTGCAAGCCTCCTCCCACAAAAGAAACCCCCCCTCCGTGTTTACATAAAGGATTATGAACTAATATTACCAAATTAACTTTTAGAAAAATTCCAAACTGTATCAATTAGGTTCAGGTGGCTATATTTCTCTCCTTTCCCATCTGCTTGTTCTCTTGTCCCTTTCTTGGCGGGTGGGGGGCACATAAAGTGAAACAGAACAGAAAGCTATCCCGAGACAATGATGAATGAATTTGGTTACGAAAGGGGCTGCTTGCATTTTAATATTCCTCCCCACCACCCGCCATCCCACATTCAGAACCTGGAGATCATAATTGGAACAACGTAAGCTTTCTGGTGCGGGGAAGAACAGGCGCGAGACGCCCGGATGGCTTTGGATTATTTATATCACTCTGAAGAAGGTTAATAATGAGGGTCTTTAAGCTGGTGGCTTGCTGTGTGAGGAGGCTTGTCCGCAGGCAGTGACGAGAATAGGAAAATGTATTTTTCAACAGGTCTGTTCTGGAATGCCACACTTTAAACGGCACTCCGGCGAAGTGAATAGCACTTGTGGCCAAACACAACACACAGCGAGTGTGTGTGTGTGTGTGTGAGAGAGAGAGAGACACACACCTTGCATTGTCTCCTTCCTGCAAAGCAGAAGGCAGAAAGACCCGCTTTAGAAGGAATGTTCATTTCTTAGATAAGGAGCACAATTAAAAACACATTAAGAAGGACACATGTGCCATCTTTTGGGATCCCCTTCACGTGAGTTGCCAGCAGCCCACCCGTTGGCTCCTCTTCATTCTACGCCAGGGGTGCCCAAACTATTTGTAAGGAGGGCCAGATTTGGTGGCTGAGAATGTGTCAGGGGCCGGTTGCTCCCTGATCCTGCCCCCCACTGCAAGCCCCACCCACTGACCCATAAGCCCCACCCACTGACCCCTTGCAACCCCGCCCGCAGGAAGCAAGGCAGGGACCAAGGGAGGGAGGGAGGTGGAAACCAAGAGAGGAAGGAAGAAAGGAAGGTGGGGACCAAAGGAAGCACAGGGAGCCGTGGCCACAGGTGGCCCCTTGGAAGAGGCGATCTGTGTGACCTTGCACCCCCCAAGCTCCCCAGCGGTGGTGACGGCTCGCCCGCCAGCCCACCCCAAAGCTCCTTGGCGATGGCAGAGGCCCGCTGGCCTGGCCACCCCCACACATTCCCCTGTGGTGCTGGTGGCGGCAGACCACCCGTCCGCCCAGCCACCCAAGCTTCCCAGCGGTGCCGGTGGTGCAGCCCGCCCGGTCACTGCCCCGTGCATGCACCCAACCTCACAATGTTCCCGGGTTTGCCGGTGGTGGCGGCCCGCCCGCCCGCCGCTCTGCGCCCGCGCGCCTAGCTTCACAAGGTTCCTGGTGATGCCGGTGGCGGCGGCCTCCCCACGCACCACCCCCGGGCGCGCGCCCAGCCCCACAAGCTTCCCAGTGGTGTCAGTGTTGGCAGAAAATTAAAAAAAAAACATGGGGCGAAGGAGGGGGAGGGAGGGGCAGGCCGGCCAGCCGCGGGCCACTCAGAATGGCCTGACGGGCCAGATTTGGCCCCCGGACCAGGCTTTGGACAGGCCTGGTCTACACGCTGTGGGTTACCCACTCACCTGAATGCGGCTGACTGTCCAGGAAGGTGACCTGTTGGGCGCCTGGCAATCTGAGCCCAGAAACCCTCCATGGCCTAGGACCTGACTACCTGGCAGAGCGGATCACCCAGCGGTCAACTTCAGCCCGTCCAACGAGGATGTCGCAGGCGCACTCGCTTCGGGTGGCCATGCCCAGAGAGGCCCGGAAAACCTCTACTCAGAGCCAGGCCTTTTCTGTGGCTGGCCCTACCTTATGGAACCACCTTCCCAGCGAAGTGCGCCTTGCACAGTCCCTGCCAGCCTTTCGGAAGGCTCTAAAGATGATGCTCTTCCGTGAGGCGTTTGGTGACTTAATTTAATTTTTGTTCCCGCCATCTGCCTTCAGTTTTTTTATGCTTCAAGTTTTTTTATGCCAGGGTTGCATTTTTATTTATTTATTTTATTTATTTATTTTATTTATTTATTATTATATTTATATCCCGCTTATCTCCAACAGAGGACTCTAAGCGGCTAACAACAAATATCACAAAACAACAGAGCACAAATCACTAGTATAATAAATTAAAACATATATCCTCCCAGGATCCTAAGATCCTAAAATCCTAAGACCTCCAAATGCATCCCAACATGTCTAAGACATAAGTCTTGATATATAAAATTGGAGGCACAATGGTCATACTACTACTACCAACAGTAATAGCAATGGCGGAAAGGGCAAAAAAAAAAAATTAAAATTAAAATTCGCCAAAGGCCTCTCGAAATAGAAAGGTCTTTAAGGATTTTCGAAAGGCCTGCAGGGACTCTGCAGAGAGCGCTAGGGATGGCATTCCATATGGATGGGGCTGCCACAGAGAAGGCCGGTTCCGGGTGACCGACTTCCGGGCCTCTCGAGGAGTGGCAACCCAAGCGAGTGCGCTCGCACCTGCCGAACTGGGCGGGCCGAGATGGATCGCTCTTACGCTCTGACAGGTATTCCGGTCCCAAGCCATGGAGGGTTTTTAAACTAAAACCAGGACCTTGAATCTAATCCGGGCTGCGGGCATCTGCAGGCGAGCCAGGACTGGGGTGATATGGTCATAACGACGCACACCAACCACCAGCCTGGCTTTTTACCCGCTGCCAGAAGGTTGCATTTTTATATTGTTTGTCAATTGTTGTTATTTGTCTGTTTGGTTAGTTGATTATGAATTATTGATTTATTTTGTTGTGAACCGCCCGGAGTTCCTTCGGGAAGACGGGCGGTATACAAGCCTCATAATAAATAAATAAAAATAAATAAATGTGGGGACTACAGTTCCCATAATCCCTCAGACAGCATAACTTGCTGGACATTCTGGGAGTTGTAGTTGAAAAAAGAGAGAGCAACATTTGGAATGCCGCTCTCAGGGCACTTTCACACAGTCATGGGAAGCCAGGACAGCCAGGCTTCGTGCCCTGGGTTAGTTTCCAAATTACAGTAGGACCCCAGTATCCACTGGGGATTGGTTCCAGGACTTCCCGTGGATAATGAAAACCGTGGATAATGAAAACCGTGGATAAGAGAGAACACAAAAATCCCCAAAAATTCCGTTTTGTGATAGTAGCTTGCTTTACGGATGCTGTTTTATGATAGTAGCTTGCTTTACAGCTGCTTGTTGACAGTAGCTTGCTTTGTGTCTGCTGAATTATATATTTAATTTTCCCCCTGCCAACCATGGATAACTGAATCAGTGGATAATGAATCAGTGGATACAGGGGTCCTACTGTAGTTCGGCTCGTGGCCAACATTCAGCTGGCCACTCATTGACACGTAGGATGTTGCTGTAACTACCTCTTGAAGGATGGGTTTAAACTGTTGCACATTATGGAAACTAGAGAATGTAAATTTGTATAATAATAATGATGACCTTTGAACTGCACATCTGGAAATAATGCTATGGGCTATGGAGTCCAGCATCTGTCAAGCAGGCTCAGTAGGGAATTAAACTCCCAGACTCTGGCTCCACCATCAAAGGCCTAAACCACCAAGCTACCTAGCAAGTCTCATTTCAGAAGGAGTTGTTTCTTCACCTTCCTTGGAGATCACCACATCACCCTTTGGGTCTCCTTTCACCCAAGGACCAAATAGGCCCCACCACCTTGCCCTGCTTCCAGAAATGGATGAGACTGGGGTTTGTGTTCTGGGTGTTTTGATGGTGAGGCCAGGTGGAGGTAAAGGCCCAAGCTTTTGCAAAAAGAGGGAGGCAAGATCCATGACAGAAAGATCAATATCTTTACATCCGCAAAAATTGGAAAGTGAGGCTTCCATTTTTATAAAAACTAAGGCGGTTACTTCACATCCTTCCTTGTTCCGCAACTAGTTTTGTACCGTGACAGCGTTGGTTGCGATCACGTGGTTTTGTCCCAGTTTAGTCCCTGTTTCCATTTTCTCATGGTCATGATATCTTGTCTCGTGACAACTGTTACTTCACGGTCTTGTTCCATGACAAATTCTGAATTTGTCTTGCTTTCTTAACCCTTTTTTAAAATATCATAAATAAAACTTTTTCGATATTTCGATTCACTGGTCTTCCGGGATTGACACATCAATGCTACAGAATTTTCAGTGCTTTCTTTAATAAACATTTGCACTGCATGATGTTTCCCATAGGGAAACTAATGTCGAATGCCGCTTCAGCTGCTGACCACTAGGTGGACACTGGTTGTTGCGTGACAGTTGTTACCACACGGTCCCTTGTCTCGGAACAGGAACCAGGAACAAACCGTGACAAGAGAATACCCCAACCAAGCGCCAGGTACAGTATTGTCACTCTCTGATCCCGCTCTGGGGGCGTGGTCGAGACAAATTTCAGCTGTTGCACAACGGACATGAAGTAAGTTTTTTTGTAGCGGTCCAAAGCATTACAGAGACAAAACAGATGTGAAGTAACTGCCTAAGACTGGCACATATGAGGGTGCTGTTCTAAAAATGACCAGATGATACATGATGCCAGCAAATTCTACAAGGTAAATATAAATAAATATCCATGTAGACAATGAGTGCTGCAGTGAGAAGATGTTTTTCCCTTCCATCTATGGTAGAGATGGGAAAGATAAGGGATGGGCATGAAATGCAAAAGTTGAGTTTCATTTCGTTTCTACTCACAGTTTGTTTTGTTTAGTTTTTAAACAATTTTTGTAAAAAAAATCATAGCAAAATGAAAAAATTATGAAATGATTCATTACTCTATAAAATGGATCTTCTGGGTCCTAGAGGCACCAAATTTGGTGGGTAGCTTTTTACAAGGGAGCCATTTTACATAGTAATGAAATGTTTCATTTTTGAAGGAAAAAAGTGTTTCATTTCGTTTCGAAATGAAACACTGTTTCTTGTTTCATTTCGTAATATTTTGAAAGTTTACAAAATGATAAAACAGCATGTTGATTTTCGTCAGGTGCCCATCCCTCTGGACCCAAATGAAAGAACAATACAATTAACAATAGAATTGGAACTGACTTTATTTTTCACTGATTTATACAGAAGATTGAATACACAGAATACACTGAATAAACAGAATACACTGACAGGATTGTCACATACTACTATACTAGTTAGCTTTTGAGATACAAAATATTGGAGGCTATCTAAAATTCTTACAATACTAAGGGCATCTCTTACAGATGGGGGGGGGGAATCTCCCTGCTGTAGAAGGAAGGAAGGGAGGAAGGAAGGAAGGAAGGGAAGGAAGGAAGGAAGGAAGGAGTTTATGAGAGAAGGAAAGAAATGAGTTGATGATAAAAGGAAGAATCAATTTTCTGGCCCCCAAATCCAGAATATACAGAATGTAAGGAAACACAAAAATTGATTTGTTTGTTAACTGCTGAAGGCCTTAATTCGGGGAAGGGTTTTGTGAGAATTCCTTTTTTAAACAAGAAGCCAACTTTTCAAATCCCTTTTTTTTTTAAAGGATTTTAGTTTGGGGTAGGGGAAACAGAAGAGAAATAAGGCAGTGCAGCAACAACTCCTCAGAGAGAATTGCAACTTGATCTCTTGTTTGTGATGCTTCCGGAGAGTAGCAGGCAGGGGTCAGAGGTCTGAGTGAAAAGACTGACGCCTTCTACGAAGGAACAAAAACGCTCTGCCTTTTATGGTGCTCTGACTTAAGTTAAAAGCCTTCCTTTTCCGGAGAGTGGCCTATCTTGTCCAGTAAAAGCTTCCTTTTCTGGAGCCTGTGGTTTGTTCAGAAAGCACTTACAGGCTGGTGCCTAAATATGCAGCCCCCCCCCGGAAGGGCTGTTCTTAAAATGAGCCCAGGGTGTATATTTTGAAGACAGAGTGCAGGGCTTGAGTTTATTCAGGTTGCCCAGTGTGAGGCCAACTTAGCAGCCAAATGAGAGAGTGCCTGTCATCAAGTAAAACCGCTACCGTACTTTAGATTTGAAATTTATTTATTTATTTATTTTATCCATTTTTATACCGCCTGTCTTCCCGAAGGAACTCCAGGCGGTGAACAGAAAGGGCACCACAGACCCAAAAGGAACAAGGGAGTCAAAAAGTCAATGGCAAGATGGCAAAAAAAGCCTTTTCCTTAAAGACAAATCACCTTAAAATGACTGTCCACTTTTCAAATCGCTTTTTCTGAAGAGTCCCCTTGGCCATGCCCATTTTTGACTGCTGAGTCAGTTTTTCTTGCGACGACCACTGGGGGTGGTGTTTTTTTTTTAATCGGTTCCTGCATCCCCTTTTAAAGCGATTTGGTTGTGTTTGTGGACATACCATGCCGCCTTTTTTCGGTTTCCCCCCTGTTTCTGCCGTTTCCCTGTCGAAGTTTAAAGCGGTTTAGCCAAGTGCGAACAGGGAAGCCGATTGCTAAGCAACCGCTGAAGTGCGGACTGCCGAACCGCTGTAGCCACCACGTGACGGCGGGAGGAGATAAGACGATGCAAAATAAGAAGTGGCTGCTCAAGGAATTGCTGTAGTGGCCTAAAGGACAGTAATATATTGTGGACTAGGGCCCCAGTCACAATGCCATTTTGGTGCTGTGTTTGCTGCGAACGACTCCACTCCAAGGCACAGCATTTTGGCACCCCAGTCAACCACACCCCCTGAAGCGCACTTTAACCGCATCATCCTATACCACCACTAGGGGTTCCATCAAATTACTGCTCTTAATGATGCACAGTTTTTACCACTGCAATTGCAGTGCGACCGGTGAAAATTCGCACCATTTCAGTCCCCCACCCACCCACATTTTCTGCCTCTTTCTGCTGTCCTACTTTAATAATCAATTGCTGGCATTTCGGTGACTGAACACTTCCACAAGCTGCAAATTACCTGGTACAGTAACCAATGGGAAAGGAAGTGAGAGATGAGAGAAAAACAAAGGAGTTACAATAAAGGCGCTCTGGTACTAGGGATACACTGCCATGTTTTCAAACTTTCGCACGAACTCTTGCAGTAATACTAGAAAGCCGACATGCCGGTAATCGACAAGCAAATCATTTTTCTTATATATACATGAGCATGACGGAGAAAAGCAGATCAATAAACAGGGAAAAGATTTGCATTTGGCAAGATGGAACACACAGAAAGAAGTATAATACACCCCTGTCGTTGGGGCGTTAGCTGCGCACCAAAAGTCACGTAATCACCCACAATTTTAGTATGCATCAAAATATGATGCACAGTTAATAGCCGTGCAACCAAGGCCTATGGCTCCCAGAAAGCTGCTGGATAGCTCAGAGGGTCAGGCATCTGGGTGCAGATCCAGAAGTTTATTCAGTCCCTTTCAGCTGTGTTGTTCTAAGATGCTTAGTCCTGAAAAGTACTGTATCACTGCTCTGGCTGTATCAGAATATAAGAATCTGTCCTGTTATAGGAAATTTTATAAAACATATACTGAATATACTTGAATATAAGCCTTGTTTTTCATCCCTAATTTTGGGCTGGAAAAAGGGGTCCTCGGCTTATATTCGGGTCAATACTTTTAGCCACTGAGGCAAGTTTGGATCGGTGGCTAAAAGTCATTTTAAACATTGTGTGCCGCTTCTCATGACCCCCCATGTTTAAAATGACTTTTAGGCACCAACTCAAGCACTTGCCTCGGTGGCTAAAAGTCATTTTAAACATCACACACCCACCCAGCTCACAAAGGAGGAGTTGCCAGGCCCTGCTGCATTTCCCACCCTAGGCTTATACTTGAGTCAATAAATTTTCCCAGTTTTGGGGTTTAAATTAGGGGCCCTGACTTATATTCAGGTTGACATATACTCGAGTATATACGGTACTTGGGTTTTTATAATTGTGTTTATCATAATGTCACTGCCGGGGGCCCTATTCAAATTGATGCATACTCAAGGGAAACCAGAGGCTTCGCTGGGGCAGCTGTTGAGTTCCAGATGCACAACTGGTCCTCTTCACAATGTCACACAGATATTTTACACAAATGTAAAATATTTTTTACCTTGACTTTCTCCTTAAAAGGACCCAAGGTGTGTGTGTGTGTGACAACACCCTGGAAGCAGGAGAAATGCATATGTAAATCATCAGCCAATCCCAGCAGGAGGGTGGGGGATGGTATGGTATAAAAAGTTAAGTCAGTTAAGTCAGTTAAGGGAGTTGAGTTAAGAGTTAAGAGTGAGTGCTGGGAGAGAGCACAGCTCTGTTAGAGTTCTGTCAGGCCGCGAGGGCTATACTGTTTGCTAGTTATTAAAGACAGGGAGGCTTGAAGAGTTGAATTAATCTATTCTATGTTTAAGGCAACGCATACCAACGTCAGTCATTATTGTATTTATTTTTTTTCTCAATAAACGTCATTATTATTTTTATGTTATACATCTGAGTCTGTCCCAGTTCATAAGGCGACGATTTAAAAGGTGGCAGCGTTACCAAGTGGATATTGTGAAGATTAATAACTTGATTCTTTACGCACGTTTTAATCACAGTCACACGTTTAAAAGGGAGGTGTCGCAACAGTGTGTGTGTGTGTGTGTGTGTGTGTGTGTGTGTGTGTGTGTGTGTGTGTGTGTGTGTGTGTGTGTGTGTGTGTGTGTGTGTGTGTGTGTGTGTGTGTGTGTGTGTGTGTGTTAATTTGATTAGAATATGGACCCAGAGTAGAAAGTATGGAATTAATAAGCCTTTTTTTTAAAAAAATAGATGTTAATAATTATATCTTTGCAATTGTATTTTAGGGCAAACTCATACTGGTATCATCTGCACTCAGAATGTGGAACTCCCTCCCACAGGAACCCAGACCAGCCCCGTCTTTGCTTCCATGCTGCAAACAGGCAAAGACCTTCCCCTTCAGAAAGGGTTTTCCTCTGGGACTGGCTGCACTGGGAATTAAATGGACGGCTGTGCCTTTGAATCTGCCTTTGGTGTTGATTTTGCTTACCATTCTTAGGAGGGTACTGGTTTGATTCTTTTTCATATTTGTTTAACTTGCTCTCTTTAGCTTCTAAATATCGAGGAAGCCTCATGGCGCAGGGGTTAAACTGCAGTACTGCAGCCAAAACCCTGCTCATGACCTGGGGTTCAATCCTAGGTAGCCTGCTCGAGGTTCACTCGGCCTTCCATCCTTCCAAGATGAGTAAAATGAGGACCCGGCCTGCTAGGAGGGCAATGTATAGCCTGCATAATTAAACTGTAAACTCCCCAGAGAGTGATTTAAGCACTACATGGGGCGCTATATAAGCAGCATTCTTTGATGTAAGCTGCCTTGGGTCCTTTTTTAAGGAAAAAGGAAGAGCAAAATATTTTAAATAAAACCATATTTCCTGTGTATAAGACCCCCCCCCCATCTATAAGACAACTATTTGCAGAGACAAGATATGGGCAGTTTCACAACCTCAAGGTTCTTCTTCTTGAGTCTAACAATTTTAGATAAAAATATACTCTTATACACACATAAAGAAATAGAGGGAAGGTAGATGGACAGGCAAAGAGGCAATTTTAAGTTTGTGTCATAGATGTACCTACCGACTGGGGTGGCCCACTTCTATGCTTCCAAATGCTAATGGACTGCAATTTCCATGAGACCGAAGCCATAAAGTCAACAGGGAGGTAGCATGGGAGTCGCAGTCCACCATCTAGAAGGCCACGAACAGCCAGCCCTCACAGTGTCTGTGTGTTCTGTGTTGACTGCATAGCAACCCATCCTAGTAAGGCTTTCACGGCAAGTGAGATACAGTCACCCCCCGCCGATCACGGGGGTTAGGGACCCACCCCACCCGTGATGCATGAAAATCCACGATATGCGGAAGCGGGTGGGGTGGGGTCTGGGGGCGGGGCGCGATCGCGCGCCTGTCCGAGGCTTCTCGGAGGAGCGCGGGGGGCAGCACGGAGCGACCCAATCGCCCCCCCACCGCCCCTCACGCAGCTTTGAGGCTTCTCGGAGGAGTGCGGGGGCGGCGCAGAGAAATGAGTCGTCCCCCGCCACCACCCCCCACACAGCTCCGAGTCTTCTCGGAGGAGCGCAGGGGGGTGGCGTGGAGCGACCCAATCGCCCCCTGCTGCCCCCCACACAGCTCCGAGGCTTCTCGGAAGAGCGTGGGGGTGTGCAGAGCGACCCGATCGCCCCCTGCCGCCGCCCCCATGCAGCTCCAAGGTGCAGGTACTACGATCCCGCGATGTAGTGGGACCGCAGTACCTGAACTGCGAAATGGCGTGGGGTGACTGTACAGTGGTCCCCCCGCCCTTTTGTGGTTCATATACTATGGTCCTGCTATATCATGGGCTTGGGGGGGGAGGTTTTAAAAGCTGGGTCTTTTTAAATCTTCCCCCCTTCCCCAAGCCCCGGGCTCCAGCTGATTGGTGCTGGGGTGGAGAAACAAAAGGATTTTGTCCCCCACTCCAGCGCCAAACAGCTGAAGCCTGGGGCTTGCCTCCATGGAGGCATCGCGTGCTGCTCCCCCTCGCCCGGGGATGTTCAGGAGAAGAAGCGCACAATGTTTAAAATGACTTTAAGCAACGGAGCCAAGCACCCCCCCCAGGCCCGACCTGACCTGCATCCACATATCGCGAATTTTCATATTTGTTTGTATTATGTGGGTGGCCCTGTTTCGGCTATATAAAAGACAGGCACTCAGAGAAGGCGTTTGCTTGCAGAGTAATGTAATCTCTGTTTCATTAGAATGCAGGCGAGCCTCCGTCTTGCTGTACCTCTGGCAATAGTTCATAAATGTGCAAATTTATATTGCCACCACATCGTCCAAAGTTTTTAACTTGCAAAAAAAAAAAAGTATTTTTAGCCACTACAAATCGAGTTGTCTTTGGCCCTGTCAGTCGAGTTCCCTAGGGATTCGGAGCTGGAGACAGTTTTAACTAAAATTAGCACGCTTTTCCTCCCCCTTTTGGGAAAAATAAGTCAGGCAAAAAAAGACAAGTCGGCCCGTTGAGCCAAGCTGCAGAATGGCTTGGGTTGCAAACCTCTGTGCAATGAGCTCCGAAGGATGCTTCATCTTACCTCGCTCTTTCTGAAAATGTGGTCAGAGTACCATGATAGGGAAGAAGACCAAGGAGTCCAAGGGTTCTTTGTCGTCGCGTGATCTGCCAAAGAGGCAAGTCTTCATTTCCAGTTCAGATTTAATGTGAATTGCACAGCAAAGCAGGTGCTTCCGCAGCACAGGAAGCAGGTGTCGAAACTTTAGAGATTTCATCTGCATGGTTCTGCCTGGGCAGCCATCGCCAACCTGGTCCCCATTCTGTGTGGGATGGTGTGCCCCACCATGACCAGCTGCGAGACCCATTGCCAGCGACGGGTGCTGGAATCCATCCCATCTACTTGGAAAACACCAGCTCACTCAGGCTGTTGTGCTGCACTCCTTTGGAAGGCAAGGTCTCGCGAGGAGCAAACAAAGCAGAAACACACTCCACAGTTCCCACCCTTATTTAAGAACCAATGCCTTTGATCAACACCTTTTAATGTGGAGAAAGCCCATTGCATTATCCATTTTGCACCCCCCACACCTTTGTGTTAATCAAGATAATGAAGCTCATTAGGTTCTCCCACCCCAGCCACCTTCCTTAATATGGAGGCCGTAATTAGCTGGAAGTGTGTTCTCTGCAGGATTCTGCCTGATCATCAGCTTTGTGGAATTAAATGCTTGAGAGAGAGAGAGATTATTTGATTCCTTATTTCTGATGCAGCCAGTGCGGCTTCCTCCTGCATGCACTGGCGATGTCTTGTCAAGTTGTGACTGTCCCGGTAGCGGGATATTATTCCGGGCACAACGCACAGTGTACAATCCGACACATAAGATGGATCGAGCTTCCTTTCTGGTCAGATGGTGGAAGACGAAATCTCTGTTTAACGAACGCGGAGTGTTGGGCAACGAGCCAGTGCAGGGAAATGTGTTCCTTGTGAAGAAAATTAAAGCAGACTGGGGGGGGGGCAGGTGAGGGAGATGTGTATGTGTGTGTGTGGGGGGGTGCCAATTCGTGCATCCAGGACACTTTTGTAAGTCTGTGGTGAAAGAGAGCATATGGAGCTTCCCCCGAAGGTTCTGGACTGTATTTCTCCCACCCGTCGTTTCCTAGACCAGTGATGGCGAACCTTTTAGAGACTGAGTGCCCAAACTGCGATTCAAAACCCACTCGTTTTTCGCAAAGTGCCAATACGGCAATTTAACCTGAATACAGGCGGCTGTGAAGGGGTGATGCCGGGTATCCACAGAAAGGGCTTCGAGGACCACCTTTGGCACCAGGGCCATAGGTTTGCCAACATTGTCCTAGAATAACGGCCTTTACAGATGGTCATGTCGGCTGAGGGAATTTGGGAGTCGTCGTCCCACAAAGCATCCTTTTCTGAAAACTAAAGAGGATGTGTTCTCTTTTTCTTCGGGGTGGCATCCAGCTGACAGCTGTCCACTCCAGCCTCTCACAAACCAGGTGTGTGGGTCTCTCTCTCTCTCTCTCTCTCTCTCTCTCTCTCTCTCTCTCTCTTCCTTCCCACACAACCACTGTCATAAGAACATAAGAAGAGCCATGCTGGAAGAGACCAAAGGACCATCTAGTCCAGCTTCCTGTATCTCACCTTGGCCCCACCAGATGCCCCTGGGAGCGCATGAGACTAGATCTCTGTCTCCTGATACCACTCCCCTGCATCTGGCCCTGGAAGGACCCTGGTTTTAAGCCTGGAGATGACACATCTCCATTAGAGATGGGCACAAATAAAAAAAATGATGTTTCGTTTGTCGTTTGGAGGGTCCATTTTGGTTCATTTCCGTTTTTCGCGAATTTTTGCAAAAACTTCATTTTCATTTTCGTTTGTTTCGTTACCATTTTGTTACAATTTTTTTCAATTTTTGTGATTTTTTTTAGCATTTAAAGCAGTTCACTGTATTGCAGTAACGAAAACAAAACGCACGACAAAATTTTCGGTGTTTCTGTTCGTTTCGTTTCATTGTGGAGACAAAATTCGTTTGTCGTTTCATTGCGTAACGAAACAAAAAAATGAAAATGGAAACGAAAAATTGTTCGTTTCGTGCCCATCTCTAATCTCCATTATGGTTTGTAACCTGTGATGGACTTTTCCTCCAGGAATCTGTCCAATCCCCTTTTGAAGGCATCCAGGCCAGATGCCATCACCAGATCCTGTGGCAGGGAGTTCCACAGACTAACAACACGCTGGGTGAAAAAATATTTTCTTTTGTCTGTTCTTACTCTCCCAGCCCTCAATTTGAGTGTATGTCCCCTAGTTCTGGCATTCTCTGTGTGAGAGAAGAGCGTCCCTTTATCCACTTTACTCATGCCCTGCATTATTTTGTACGTCTCAATCATATCCCCCCTCAGGTGCCTTTTTTCCAGACTAAAGAACCCCAAATGTTTTAGCCTTTCCTCATAAGGGAGGTGCCCCAGTGTTGCTCTCTTTTGCACCTTTTCCAGTTCCACAATGTCTTTTTTGAGATGCGGTGAGCAGAATTGTCCTTCTACAGTAGTGGCTGGGATTTGTTATCTAACACAATAAGGTGGAAACAAACAAACAAAAAAGGTGGGGAGACTCATCCATTTTGGGAAACTCCCCAGATCCTCAGTCAGAGAAGGAGCTCCCCCAGCATCTGGTGTTGACCCCGAACTTCTCTCCACAAAACATGGATTCTTGACACTGTCATTGGGAACTTCACACATCCATATTCGTAAATGAACCTTCCCTAAGATATTTGAGATCTGTCACCCAAAAGTTTCATGGAGTGCCCCCCTAGTTCTAGTGTTGTGCGATAGGGAAAACAGTTTTTCCTTATCTACTTTGTCCACACCGTGTATGATTTTATAAACTTCAATCAGGTCACCTCTTAGGCGCCGTCATTCAAGAGTGAAGAGGCCCAGCCATTGCAGCCTCAGATGGTAAGGAAGGTGTTCCAGTCCCCTAATCATTCTGGTTGCCCTCCTCTGCACTTTTTCCATTTCCATAATATCCTTCTGGTGGTATTGTGACCAGAACTGTAAACAATATTCCAGATGGAGCCACGCCATGGATTTATAAAGAGGCAAAATGACACTTGCTGACTTATTTTCTATACCCTTCCTAATGATCCTTAGCATTGAATTTGCTTTTTTTCACTGCTGGGGCACACTGGGTTGACACCTTCATTGAGCTGTCCACCAGGGCACCAAGGTCCCTTTCCTGGTTTGTTGCAGTGAGTTCAGACCCCATCAGTATATAAATGTAATTGGGTTGTGGTGTTTTTTTGCCCCAACGTGCATCACTCTGCACTTCTTAATGTTGAAGCTCATTTGCCACTGGTTTGCCCACTCCCCCAGGGTCAAGAGAGCCCTCTGGAGCTCCTCACAATGTCTCTTGATTCTTTTTAAATATTTGTCTACTTACTGTTTTTAGCTTTTAAATGTTGTCTTCTTAATTATGTAAGCTGTCCTGGGTCCTTTTTAAGGAGGAAAGACAGGACAAAATATTTTAAATAAATGAATAATATATAAATGGAAGGCCACCGGTTTTCTTTACCTGCCCTTATGTGACAGAACGCCTGGGTTCAGATCTCTACACCATAATGGAAACGCACTATAAGTGTGGACTGATAAAGCCACTTCTTAAATATCTTGCCTTAAACACCCTCTTAGGGTCACTATACGTTGGTTGCAACTGGGCATTAAATCTGGTTTCCATTTTATGTCCTGTGTTACACAATACCACTGGAGAGAGTTTGTATGGAGTTTGGAGGTTTACTCTCACCAGAATGAAGATGATATCTCTCCATCCTATCTAAATCCAGAAAAGCTGCTTCAATTCTATATCAGTGTCATCTGGTGTCAATAATGGACTGGACCAGGGTGGGGGGAAAAGTAAACTTAATCCAGAGCATGCAGAGGGGCAGCTGGTTGTGTGTCTTCAATGAAGATGTTACAGAAGGTCTTCTCTGTTGCTGCTCTCAGACTTTAGAACTCCCTCCCACAAGAGGCCAGACTTGCCCCATCGCTGCTGTCCTTCTGCAAGAAGGCAAAGACTTTTCTCTTCAGGCAAGCTTTTCCTTAAACGACTGAATGCCTGTGTGGTTTTGGAGCTTTTTAAAATGCATGGTTGTGCCTTATTGCTTTGTAGGTGTTGTCGGTGTTGCTTTTGTTTACCTTTTTTAGTGTGGTCTCTGTTTTGGACAAAAACAGAGGGGGGATATGATGGTGACATAGGCCGTTACTTCACGAACCGCTCGCTTCGCGGCAACCCCTCCTTTCTGTGCGAATCGATCGTTTCAGTCCGCACGCCCCTCCTTTTTGGCTGCGATGCCACCCCGACCACGCCCCCTTTACCGTGCTCCAACCGGAGCGAGTGGTGCCCCTGCCAGTTGCTGGGAATCTTTTCGCTTCGCATCTCGCTTCGCTCCCAACGTGACGTGTGGACTCGGGGTTTGTTTTATTTTTATTTTTTAAATATCCAAACTCTGCAAACGACCCTTTCGGCTTCCAAACTGAAGATGCTCGGCGCGGCGAGAAGCAGTAACTGCGCGCGCGTGCGTGCTCCGACTCAGCAACGCGCCCTCAAGCCCGATCACCTCCGTCCCCTCATGGGACGCCCAGGGAGTTCTGCTGCCGGGCGATCCGGTCAGGTCTGCATCAGAGGGAGGACTTGAAAATCATACTGCACACCCTCCGGGAGAGAGAAGGGAATGGGGAGGCAGGAAAGACGCATCCAAAGGGGAGAGGTTGGGCAGGAGTCCCTTACCCTGCTGGCTTTCAAGTCTCCCCACGTAAGGGGGGGGGTCAAGCCCGCTTCTCTCCACCACCAGATTAGACACATAACCAGCTCTGTCGGAAATGACAGCCAAGTATTGATGCATCGATACGCCGAGTTTTTTTTTTTTTAAAAAGGATGGGAACAAGCGAACGTTGCAAAGCGGCGTCCTAATGCGAAGGGAGCACGTGAGGTAGTAATCGATTCGGTAGTAAAAATGCAGCGCGTGAGCACTGATAAACAGGGGTGGGATCAAAGGGAGACCACGTGACCGCCACCGAATTCACAGCGAAGGCAAGGTCGGTTCGAAGCGAGGCACTTCGTGAAGTAACGGCCATACAAAATTATGCAGAGCAAGAGTAAAGTGGATAAAGGGACACTCTTCTCCCTCTCAACAAAATACCAGAACTAGGGGAAATCCATTCAAATTGAGGGTTGGGAGAGTGAGAACACACCAAAGAAAATACTTCTTGACCTAGCGTGGTGTTAGTATGTGGAATTCCCTGCTACAGGATGTGGTGATGGCATCTGACCTGGATGCCTTCAATAGGGAATTGGACAGATTCCTGGAGGAAAAGTCCATCACAGGTTACAAACCATGAGGGAGATGTATTTATTTATTTATTTATTTATTTATTTATTGGATTTATACCCCACTTATCTTCTTCCCGAACTCTAAGCGGCTTACAAAGGCTAAAATAGCCACACAAAATTACAAAGAATTCACAAAATACCAACAACCCAGTATAAAATCAAATCAAATCAAATAGCAACTCTAAAACTATCAGTTAAAAATATGCAAAGCATAATGCATGGTGATGGTGGATTGAATTAGAAAAAAAAACAAATTAAAAATCTCCAAAGGCCTCCCCTAAAAGATGGGTCTTTAGGGCCTTCCGGAAGGCCAGCAGGGACTCTGCAGAGCGCACTTCAACGGGGATGGAATTCCAAAGGCTAGGAGCCACCACTGAAAAAGCCCGGGTCCGAGTACTCATCTTCCGGGCTTCACGAGGAGTGGCGATCCGAAACAAGTGCACTTGCGCCTACCGAACGGGACGGGCCGAGGTTGATCGCTGAGCGATACACTCTGCCAGGTAATCCGGTCCCAAGCCATGGAGGGTTTTATAAACTAAAACCAAGACCTTGAATCTAATCCGGGCTGCAACGGGCAGCCAGTGCAGGTGGGCCAGAACTGGGGTGATGTGTTCGTGACGACGCACACCAGCCACCAGCCTGGCCGCCGCATTCTGAACCCGCTGCAGGTGCTGGAGAAGAGTCAAGGGCAACCCCATGTAGAGGGTGTTACAGTAGTCCAGCCTCGAGATCACCAGTGCTTGGACCACTGTTCTCAGAGAGTTCGCGTCCAGGAACGGGCGGATCTGGGCGATCCGACGGAGATGGTAAAAGGCGGACCTGGTCACCGACGACACCTGGGACTCCATGGTGAGCGCCGGGTCCAGGAACACACCCAGATTCCGCACCCTCTCCGCGAGCTGGAGGGAAACTCCCCCCAGACAGGGGAGGGGGCCACTGTACCCAGACGGTGAGCTCCCAAAGAACATGACCTCCGTCTTCTCGGGGTTGAGCTTAAGCCTGTTCACCCCGGTCCAAGCCAGTACGGCCTTCAGGCACCCGTCGAGGATCCTCACAGCTTCCACTGCAGAGGTGGAAAAGGAGAGATAGAGCTGCGTGTCATCAGCGTACTGATGACAGCAGACTCCAAAACTCCTGATGACCCCAGCCAGCGGCCTTACGTAGATGTTGAACAACATGGGGGACAGCTACGATCCCTGTGGAACCCCACAAAGGAGAATCCAAGGAGCCGATAACTCCCCCCCATGCTGAACGTACTGAGACCGACCCTCCAGGAAGGAACGGAGCCAACTGCAAGCAGTGCCTCCAATTCCGACCTCGGCGAGCCGGTCCAGTAGGATACTGTGGTCGACGGTATCAAAGGCCACTGACAGATCCAGGAGGACCAACAGGGAAGAACAACCAGGCTTAAAAAAAAACCCAGGGTACTTCAAGGGCCAGATGCAGGGCAGGGAGTGGGATCAGGAGACAGAGATCTAGTCTCGTGCACTCCCTGAGGCATTTGGTGCAGCCACTGTGAAACACAGAAAGCTGGACTAGATGGGCCCTTGGCCTGATCCAGTATGGCTCTTCTTATGTTCTTATGATCTTTTTTAGTATTTGTATACTTACTGTTTCTAGCTTTAAAATTTGCCTTTTAATGGTGTATGCTCCCCTGGGTACTTTTTAAAGAGAAAGGTGTGGTAAAGATGTTTTATATCAGTATTGTCCAAACTTTGGCCCTCCAGATGTTTTGGACCACAACTCCCAGAATCCCATGCCTGTATTGCCAATGACAAAGGACTGTGGGAGTTGTGGACCAAAACATCTGGAGGGCCCAAGTTTGGACACCACTGTTTTAAATGAGATATAAAATAAAATAAAACTTGACCACCCACCAGTTTCTGGTCTCTGGGTCAGAGCCATGAAAAGTTTCCCCACTGGGGTGGGGGATGCCACTTCTCCCAGAATCCCACAGCCAGTGTGGCATTTGTGAGATTCTTGGAAAGTATCATCTGAAACCAGGAACTTTGCCCACCTCTGTGCCTGGCTTCCTGATCTGAAAATACAACTAACAAGCAAACAGTGTCTCTGGAAAGAAGCACCAAACAAAGTCCAGGCAAAGGAGACAACATGGCGTTGAAGGCGGTCTCTGAAGGGAGAGTCTTCTGTGGGTTTCGGTTGGGCCAGACTCCAAACCTCTCTGCAGAGTCACTGCCTGCAAACACATGGTGCATGGCCACTTCACGGCTGTCTGTTTACCTCAGAAACAGATCACAACACCCCCTCCTGCACCCCAGTTCACATTCCCACACGATCACACATTTTCACTGCTAAAAGCAGATTTCCAGCTGCTCCTGTTTCCAAGAGGATATGTGGGTGGCCGAGAGAAGAGATGGGGTTCGGCCTCCAAACTAGCATTCACACTCTGAGCATTCAGCGTCACCCTCCTTCACACCCACACCAGCCAGGACCAAGCCAGGGGGCAGAGTGAACCTGAAAAGAGGCAGGCCGAAGGGCACAGAAAACATTGACATTTGCCCTTTGCAAATGGCGAGAGGACACCGATGACAGCTCCATGAAGGTGTCTCCCCAATGTGTGGCAGCGGTGAAGAAGGCCAATTCCATGCTAGGGATTATCAAAAAGGGGATTGAAAATAAAACAGCCAACATTATAATGCCATTGTACAAAACTATAGTAAGGCCCCACCTGGATAGTCTGTCGAGAGGCTTTCTTGCAAAAAATACTGCTTTTTCTCCATAGTTAGCTCAGGTCTAGCAAAGCTCGTAACAGCCTGTGTCATGTGCATGCAAAGACTCTGCAAAAGAGGTGGAGGCAAGCCCAACGGTTCAGCTGCCACACAGAGGAAGGTGCCCTGGCTTTTGCTGCCTGCCTTTCCCTGCTCTCTTATTTCTTGCACTCGCTTCTCCAAATGGGGGCCCAAATTCTGTCTTGGTTTTTGCTTCTGTCTGGGTCAAGGGTCTGCAACCCGCGGCTCCGGAGCCGCATGCGGCTCTTTGGAACCTTTGCCGCGGCTCCGGGAGGTGACTGTGACAGGTTCGATCCCTCGCTCCGCTCCTCCTCCACACTGCCCGCCCAGTGACAGGCAATAGCGATGCGGCTCCCAGTTTTTTTTTTCTGTCGGAAACGGGTCCAAGTGGCTCTTTATGTCTTAAAGGTTGCAGACCCCTGGTCTGGGTGAATGCTTTGGCTGGAATGCTCTAAGGCAGTGGTGGCCAAACTTCGGCCCTCCAGATGTTTTGGACCACAACTCCCAGAATTCCAAGCCTGTATTGCCAAGGACAAAGGACTGTGGGAGCTGTGGTCCAAAACATCCGGAGGGCTGAAGTTTGGCCACCACTGCTCTAAGTCAGGGGTCCTCAACGTTTTTAAACAGCGGGCCGGTCCACCACCCCTCAGACACCACTGGGGGCTGGACCACAGGGGAGGGAGGGGCAAGTGGGGCCACCACCACCCCACGATCAGCCCATGATCAGTGCATCTCCGGGGCCTCTGCAAATGCCTCCTGCTCTGGGTTGTTCCACTGCTGGGATCCCTCTGCTGCTGCTGCTCCTCCTCCTCCTCCTCCTCCTCCAGTGGCAGCGGCTGGAGCAGCTCTCCTTCCTTCCTTCCTTCCTTCCTTCCTTCCTTCCTTGCATCGGGAAGGAGGTGGCAACCCAGGCAAGCTCAGGCCCCTCATCACCTTCTAGGCGGCCACTCAGGATGAGGAGCAGCAGCCGCAGCAAGGCTGGCACCACTGCACACAGATCCAGCTGTGCACCCTAGCCATCATGCCCTTGCTGCGCCCGGGAGGGAAAGCTGCTTTCTCTCTTGGCCCAGCCCGGCGGCCCTGACTTGATGCACCACAAGTGAGGGAGGGAACGAGCAAGGGCTGGGAACTGGGAACAGCAAGAGAAGCAGCTGTGGAGGCTGGCTGGCTTGCGAAGCAGGGGGGGGGTCTGCAATTGGTCCCGGGGGTCGGATTCAGGACCCTGAGGGGCCGCATCCGGCTCCCGGGCCTTAGGTTGAGGACCCCTGCTCTAATGTCTAGTGAATGCAGACAGGGAGATCTGTTTGTGGTTCAGGAAATGCAGCCTGTGTATGTGATTCCAGGCACTTGATTAATATTTCATGCTCTCCAGGGCAAGGCCTGGCCATGGAAACATTGCGGGAAGTTCCAGGTTGTGGTAGCTGCTAAATTTAGCAGCTTGAGCCAAATCGTGCATTAGCTTGATAGATCCTTCCTTCCTTCCTTCCTTCCTTCCTTCCTTCCTTCCTTCCTTCCTTCCTTCCTTCCTTCCTTGGATTTGATTGCTGACCAAAGCACTGAAGTCCGAGATTCTGCTGGTGGTGGCTGCGATGGTGGTGGTGGCCCTCCCAGACCAGCCCACAAGCTGTAATTGGCATATAATGACACTGAAATGCAGCTATTAGAATCACATTATTGGCTGTCAGGAGAGCAGTTTCACTTGTCAGTTCTTCCAGGTTGCCTTTTGTCACTCCCAGCAGGAGAGCCCTGGAGCCATCCCCTCCAAGGAAAAAGGGCAGCTGGTTTTCAGGCGAAGACAAATAAAAACCAAAACAAAGGGCAAGCAAACACAATTGAAAGCAAAAATGTGGCAGCACCTCAAAAAGGGGATTGAAAATAAAACAGTCAACAACATTATAATGCCATTATACAAAATGATAGTAAGGCGGCACCTGGAGTATTGTGTACAATTCTGGTCTCCGCATCTCAAAGAAGACATAGTGGAACTGGAAAAGGTGCAGAGGAGAGTGACTAAAATGATTCCTGGGCTGGGGCACCTCCCTTATGAGGAAAGGCTAAAACATTTGGGGCTCTTTAGTCTGGAAAAAAAGCGCCTGAGTGGGGATATGATTGAGACGTACAAAATAATGCAGGGCATGAGTCAAGTGGGTAGAGGGAAGCTCTTCTCCCTCTCACAAAATACCAGAACCAGGGGACATCCACTGAAATTGAGGGCTGGGAGAGTAAGAACAGACAAAAGAAAATATTTTTTTCACCCAGCGCGTTGTTAGTCTGTGGAACTCCCTGCCACAGGAGGTGGTGATGGCATCTGGCCTGGATGCCTTCAAAAGGGGATGGGACAGATTCCTGGAGGAAAAGTCCATCACAGGTTAAAAACCATGAGGGAGATGTATCCTCTCCAGGCTTAAAACCAGGGTACCTGAAGGACCAGATGCAGGGGAGTGGTATCAGGAGACAGATATCTAGTTTCGTCTGCGGACGCATCTGGTGGGGCTACTGTGAGATACAGGAAGCTGGACTAGATGGGCCTTTGGTCTGATCCAGCATGGCTCTTCTTATGTTCTTATGTTCTTATGAAGTCTATTTCCCCCCCCAACATAATACGTTGGCAAAAGGAGGGGGGCAGGGGAAAATAGACCCATCCAAGGTGGGTGGATGAATGAAAAAGAATCAAGATTATATCTTTCCTTACTGGCCCTCGTCACTAGCTATTCTTGATTCAAGTTGGGGAAGATTATTCTTTTTATGCGACAACTCTCAGAATGGCCCCATCAAGGCTAGGAGAACATTGTGCTTGCATGGCTGTGAAAAAAAAAAAATCTATTTCAACTGGCTGGAGGAATGGTTTGCTAAAATGCAGCCTGAAGCCAGACGAGAAGCCTGGGTGGTGATGTGTGCCAGTGTGAACCAGGACTTCTGGCCAAGCTGCAAATCAGGCTGCAAAAAGAAAAAGAAAAAGAAAAGAAAGAAAGATATTTTTTCTCACTTTCAGAAGGTCCCGGGCAGTGACAGAAACTGAAGGTCACCGCCAGACACAGTGCCACCTGGCCCGGATGCTGGTAGTAGTGTTGCGGGTGGAGGAGGTCCAGCCGGGACATAGCCTCTGTTATGAATGTTGCAGAACCCTCCCTGTTGGGTATTTGCAAGTCCCTCTGCCCAGGGAGGTGCTCAGAGACCATTCAGAGATGGGTAGAGGGGAGGAGGCTGCTAGGTTTCCGGGTACCCAAAGAATCGCTTTGCTTCCTGAGACCTCCAGGAGTGACAGAGATCTCACTATGAATGGCAGTGAAGCAGAGGGTGGAAAAAAAAACCTGGAGTGTATTGTGTTTGAGATGATGAATGAATGCATCTTTATTTACGGTTATTAACCAAATCAAGAAATACCAAAAGATCAATTTGCCAGAATAAAACGATTTGCCAGAATAAAACATTGGATTTGCCAGAATAAAACATTTTAAAAACATTATAAATTTTTTGTTAAAAGCCACAAAATACAAACAGGACTGTTATATAAATAGTCAATATCAAAAAGACAGATAAAATAATACTGTATACCAAAGATCAAGCCAACATCAGACCCTTAAGTGGAGACCACACTCTATATGACCATCGAGAGCTAGAATTACTGGCAGTCATAAACCTACGGACAACTACTGCAGCGGTACAAAATCTAGCGACACAATTTGAAATCTGCTGGGACCTGTCAGAAAGAAGTAACTTTGCACAGAATTTGGCAGGTCTCCCAGGAAATTTGTCGATAACAGATTGAATAAGTTCCTTAAGTCTCGTTAAGGAGACAATAGTATCCATAGCCTAACGAGCCTATTCAGGCCATTGTTCATCTTATGAGCCTAATTCAGGGCCTTTTCACACGACCCCTAAGATCCGCTGGCCACTTAAATTCGGACCAGAGATCTTAGGGGTTTGTCGCTGCTCCTGCGTTCCCACCCCCATCGCACTCCTGGCTGCTGGCTGCGTGAGGGGAGGGAGAAAAAAAGGAAGAAAAGAATGCCGCTCACCTCCGTTCTGCCATCCCGGCACTGCATTCAGATCTCTTAAAGGGGCGGGGGGGCAAAAAAAGAACAAACAGAAGCAAGGAGAGCCCGGCAGTCACTACTGTTATATCCGCATCAGGAATTTTCGCCTCCGGAGAGCAGGTACCTGAAAAGTACGCTGGGACGCACTTAGGTGGGCGTGGTCGCACTTAATTATCTGTAAACTCCGGAGCTGGTGGGGAAACAATTTTAAGCTCCGGAGCTGGGAGCCATTTGCGGCGGAGTTTAGGGGTCGTGTACAAACGGCCTCTGTTTTTCTGTTACTGTGGGCGTTTGGATCCTCGCCTTTCTCCAGATGTGCCGTTTTGATTACATTATTCAGTGTCGTGTTGATGGCAGAAGAGAAGAATGTTTGGGGATTATAACACCAAGGAAATTCAGGTTAGAGGCTGGCTGCATGAAAGGCAGTCGGACTGGGACTGTCATGGAGATTGCCTTGCTGGGACAGAATTTGGGGTGCCCTTTTATCCACCCCAACACCTCCAGTCCCTTAATTTCCCCTAGTTTGGACAGTTGCTGTTGATGGATAAGAGGCTGCAGAGATACAGCTGGTTCAGAGGTGGTGGAGAGAGCTTTCACTCAAAATGTTGACACCTGGGCCAAATAGCAGCATCTCCTCACCCCAAGCCTCTGTGGGGAGGTATGGGTGTGAGCCTTGCCTAGCAAAAGTTGCCCCCCTCCCCCCAAAAAAAACAAAGAGCAAGCTTCTGCTTTCTAAAAGGAGGGTAAGGATGAATTTTCACTGAGATAATTGCAAGAAGAAGAAGAAGAAGAAGAAGAAGAAGAAGAAGAAGAAGAAGAAGAAGAAGAAGAAGAAGAAGAAATAGTAGTAGTAGTAGTAGTAGTAGTAGTAGTAGTAGTAGTAGTAGTAGTAGTTTTGTTCCTTACATATGAACAGATCAAACAGTTACTAACAAGCATGACCGATTTCAGCAACAGATCTCAGCAAACTGTTTCCAAAAGACTAAGGAGAAGGGAAAGAAAGAACTGAGCAGAGACGCGGGGCTGAGGCAAGAGGGAATGATTGGTGAGTGTTAGATAGATCGACAGTCTCCTTCCTGCCCCCCAGAGCTAAAGTAGTCCCCTTCCAGCCAAACTACAGGCAGCACGCGAGGTTGCAAAGACTCCCAACAGATTCTTGAACTTGTGGGGGGGGGGGGGAAGCAACTTTCCCAGGCTCTGGATCTGACCTTGGCTCCATCCGCCCAGCTGCTTCCTGACACCATGTACAGATGCTGCAGGGCCACATCCGTTCTGCAAAATGCCTGGGAAATTGTCCAAAGCTCATTAAATCCTCTCTCCACCTTGCTCGGCTAAATATTTGAAGTCTGGGATTAGCTGCGTCTGTCTATCACGCGTCCGTGTCCTTGGTAACGCAACTGCCTTGACAGCTAAAAGGGGTGGGGGATGTCTTTGGGTTTTTTTTGTCCCCCTCCTGTTCAACCCTGCTGTCATTTTTGGACCTATTCACTCCCTTTCTCTGTGACAGGGCAGAGGAGAGACAGCTGCATATATATATATACACCCATTTTTATACATATGCATATTTTTATCTCGTCTTTCCGTGAAAAATCCCCTTCAGGCCAGCAAACAGTACAACATTGCTTTTATTTTTAAAAAGGAATCAGACCAATCAAATCCCCACTCAACTCAAACTCCTAGACAATCACACCATTAATGGCAGGAGCCGATAAACGTAAAAACAGATTAAAAGCAAACGTTGGGCGAAGCCTTGTGACGAACCTGCCAGTTAATCCAAATCTAGGGTCTGGAGATTAATCCCACTCTCACTTTGCAGAGGCATTGCTCAGTGGGTGGGTGCATGAGGGAGCCAGGGGTCGAGGGCTTGAATCCTCGCGGTGGCTCTTAGGAGAGGAGGCCAGCTATGATTGCCCCATGAGGAGGGATGGTGGCTGATGGGCTTTGGAGTCTCTGGAGGGTAGTGGAGTCTCCTTCTTTGGAGGTTTTTTTAAACAGAGGCTGGATGGCCATCTGCCGGGCGTCCTGTGATGGGGGGGGGTTTCCTGCATGGCAGGGGGTTGGACTAGATGGCCCTTGAGGTCTCTTCCAACTCTATGATTCTATGAATGCTGAAGAGGCTTGTGTGGCATGCCAACTGGGGTGGGGGAACTGATCAATCCCACTTTGAGGACACCGTGGGAAGCCATAGGTCAGATCCAGCCAGACATTTTTGCAATGATGATCAATACCTGATGATCGTTAACCTGCGAAGCGGGCAAAACCAGCCCTGACCAATACCACGGAGACGGTTATTTTTATGTGGAAGGGGCCGTTTCAGGAGCGACACCTTCATTCTCCCCAAACGTGGCTCGCCTGCCACTCAAATTGATGTCCTTTCAGGCCGTTCTTCGCCGGAGTCTTTGAACCCAAACTGTTTTGATCTCTGAAGCTTTCGCGGGGCTCTTTTCAGATGTCAGCTCCGACGGAATGCATGGTTTTTTTTGTACGTGATTTCATACGGTAAGCCACGCTGAGAATTCATGGGAGGGAGGGAGGAGTCAGCATCCTTTTCTATCATTAATTGATTCTATGGGGAAAGGTGGTGTTACGGGAGGAAGGCATGAAGGGGCTGCATACAGAGCCCGGGACAATTAATTTTGGATGATGCTTTCCAATTTCCCTCTACCAGCATGGCCACCGGTAGGGGGTTATGGGTAATGTAGTCCAAAAAAGAACCTTTGCTATCTTCCAGAGCAGCGAGGAGATTTTAATCCAGCCCTGGATCTTCAGCCTCTCGTCCTCTTAACTGCGTGCTTGTGGGACATCTTTTCTTTAAAGCATCCTAATCCCAGTTCTTAACCCAGAGCCCAGACCGAGCGGATAACTGACTAAGCCATTGCCTTTTTTATTGTCTTCTTTATTGGAAGACATTTTACAGAGCAAGAGTTGTGCGCTTAGCTTTAGCCATATTTTCTCAGAAGCTTTTCTGTTCTGAAGGAAGGGATGTGACTCGCGTAGATGTGGCAGTTCAGAGCCGTCTACCGTCTTTGTGAAATCAATTTTCTTTGGCATACTTGTGCGACTAATGCCACTCCTTGAAAGACAAGCCAATGAGTATGTAAATTGCTGTGTAAACACACTGCAACCCCTGTGCTTGTAACCAAATTGACAATTTCCCTGGAGATGATGCTGGTGGATATACTTTCTCATGCTCAGAAACAGCATTGTCTGTATGTCTGTCTGGGGCATTTATTTCCTTATGTCTGTTTTCATAGACTGTATTGTTTTTCACTGGGGAGGTGGCTTCAGTGTTCATTTTGCAAACTTCGGCCCTCTAGATGTTTTGGACCACAACTCCCACAGTCCTTTGTCATTGGCAATACAGGCTTGGAATTCTAGGAGCTGTGGTCCAAAACATCTGGAGGGCCAAAGTTTGGACACCCCTGTGAGGAGTGGGAAGACCACTGAGTGGCAGAGTATAAAAATGCAATTCATAGACTTATGTCCCCATCCCCTCTCTGAATTAATTAATTAATTAATTAATTAATTTTTTTTATACTGCCCATCTAGCCCTAGGGCTACTCTGGGCGGTTTACAACATAAAATCTCAAGAAAACATTGACAAGAGTTAAATAACGAAAATGCAAACAACATAATGAAACAAATTATAACCAAATAAATCAGCAACAATAAACTAAAACAAAAATAGAAATAACCAAGTATTTGATCCAACAACCACAAATTAAAAATAAGTAGTAAAAGGATAGTGCCTTGCTAGGTGTTTAAGAAGTCAGGGAAGGCCATTCTGTAAAACCAGGTTGCCAGTAGTTTTTTAAAGGTTTGAAGTGAGGGTGCCAGGAAAATTTTTGGTGGTAAAGGATTCCATAAATGAGGAGCAACCACTGAGAAGGCCCTACTCCTTGTCACAGCTTTCTGGGCCTCCCTAGGGGTTGGAACTCCCAGATGTCCTGCCTGGCTAGCACGGGTGATCCAGGCAGTTCTTCTTGGGAGGAGCCGTTCTGTCAGATACTATACTGAGGTCCCCAACCATTTAGGGCCTTGTATGTTAACATCAAAACCTTGATGTCGATGCAGTAGTGCAGTGTTTTTCAACCTTTTTTGGGCAAAGGCACACTTGTTTCATGAAAAAAATCACGAGGCATACCACCATTAGAAAATGTTAAAAGATTTAACTCTGTGCCTATCAGACACACACAAACACACTTCTCACCCCCCCCCAAAAAAAACCAAATCCATCCTCCAGCCCAGGCCCTCCCAAGGCATCTCTATCAAAATGTCAGCGGGGGGGGGGGGCATTGCTGGTGTAGGGAGAATTTTTCCCACGGCACACCAGGCAACATCTCGCGGCACACTACTGTGCCGCGGAACAGTGGTTGAAAAACACTGCAGTAGTGTATTGGCTACCTGTGTAGAGCTGCCAGTACAGGGGTACTATGATGGTGTCTTCTAAGCCCCGTTAATAATCTGACAACTGTATTCTGCACTAGCTGCGATCTCAAGGGCAGCTCCACCTAGAGAGCGCTACAGTAGTCTATCCTGAGGATTACAAGCACATGAACCAACGTGGTCAATGCCTTGCTGTCAAGGAAGGGCCCACAGCTGGGCAGTCCTCTGCAGTTGCTAATGAGTGGAACTAGGGATAGGCACGAAACGGAAAAAGCAATGTTTCATTTCATTTCATGCTCACCCCTGTTTTGTTTCATTTCATTTCTTACAAAAATAATATTAAAATTTCATATGAAACGAAATGAAATGAAACAAAATGGCTCCGTGGGTCCTAGAACCACGAGATTTGGTGCCCGGGACTCCAGGGGCCATTTTTAAAGGGCTCCAGCCATTGACAGCTCGACAGGAGCCCAAAAACGAAGGAATAAAATGGTTCGTTTCAATGGGGAAAATGACCATTTCGTTTTGTTTCGTTTTTTGTTTTCTGCCCATCCTTAAGTGGAATGGACCACCTGCACCACCTTACTTCTATATCTATGAAGTAAGACAGAAGACAGGCGGAAGAGGAGATGCATAGAAAGCCCCTTGTATTGACTTATTCAAGTTATGCAGATCATCTGCAGACATAGTTTTTATCATCCTAAGAACTTGGAGGTCTCAACTTTTCCCATGCTCTATTAAAATCATGTTTTAAATGAGCTAAGGTGCAGCTCTGGCCACTTCATCCAGCACAAGTGCATTTTCTCTCCTTACCCCTTCAATCAGAAGGATGTTGACAACCTCAGACGGGTCCAGAGGAGAACAACCAGGATGGTTGAAGGTCTGGAAGCAAATGTCTTACAAGGAGCAGCTTAAAAAGCTGGGAATGTTTAGCCTTACAAAAAGAAGGCTGAGAGGGGATATGATTGCCATGTTTAAATATTTGAAAGGATGTCATATCGAAGAGGGGACTGGTTTGTTTTCCATGGTTTCAGAGACTAAGGGCAATGGTTTCAAACTGCAGGAAAAGCGATTTAATTTGAACATTAGGAAGAACTTCCTGACGGTTAGAGCTGTTCGGCAGTCCAATGTGCTGCCACAAAGGAGGGTGGTGGAGTCTCCTTTTTCTTTGGAGGTTTTTAAGCCGTGGCTGGATGGCCATCTGTTGGGAGTCCTGTGATGGGGGTTCCTGCATGGCAGGGGGTTGGACTGGATGGCCCTCAAGGTCTCTTCCAACTCTAGGATTCTATGATCCCATTGTAGAACATATCATACAGAAATCCAGGCTAGATACAAATGGAGGAAGAGAGCAAACTGGTGACAGAAACCTCAATCAGTTCAGAAATGCAGATGGCACCAAATTACTCCCGGAAAGCAGTGGTGGCTTGAAACGGCTCCTGGGAAACACTTGAAAGAAGAAAATGCCAAAGCAGGATTACAGTTGAACACGTCACAAGTTCACACCCACTCGGCTGTGGCCCCATCTCCGTGAGCTGAGTGGGAACCACTTCTGACTGAGGACGCAACAGCCAGGGTTGTGCTGTGACTGTCTTATTGTGACACCTGGGTTTTTCAGGGGAGAATCTTCTGCACCAGATCTTTGGAATGAGCTAGAGTGCAGTATGGGACACCCACAGCACCCCAAATAATGACTGTATCAAAACCGTGAACCTGATCCAGGATGCAACAGGCAGCCAGTGCAGGCCAGCCAGAACCGAGGTGTTCTTAGGGAGGGTGTCTTGAAGGCAGCTGGGAGGGGATCATTATAGATGCCTAAGATCATTATGGATGCCTAAGGACAACCTCCAGGTTGGAGAGATAGACAGGAGATCTCTCAATGCCATTTGCAGGGAATCATAAGCAGGTGAAGAAATCTGCTTGGGAATACCCTGAAGCAAATGGTGAGCCGCTGTGTGAGAGAATGCTGGACTGGATGGGCTGTGGCCTGTCCCAGCAAGGCTGTTCTTATGTTCTTATGAGGGGAAAACCTGCCTAGAAAAACACACCAGCACTGATCTGATAGAGGCTGGGGGAAACGTCCATATGTGAAAGATGCAAAAAGGCAAAAGACTTCAGGATCATCTTGAGAAGCCCAGATTCTCCGAGAAAAAAAACATATCATGCCGGGAAAGGTGGAAGTGTTCTGCTTATATACCGCCCCATACCACTACAAGTAGTCTCTGGGCGCTTTACAATTTTAATTACAGTGTGCAGGCTACACATTGCACCCCCCCACCAGCAAGCTGGGTACTCATTTTACCGACCTCGGAAGGATGGAAGGCTGAGTGAACCTAGAGCCTGCTACCTGGGATTGAACCCAGGTCGTGAGCACAGTTTGACCTGCAGGACAGGCATTTAACCACTGCGCCACGAGGCAGCAGGAAGTGAAGAAGATCAAGTAGAAGACAGACAGACTCCCTAAAGGAAACCACAGGTGTGAGTTTGCAAGAGCTGAGCGGGCCGTGGAGGATGGAGCTTTTTGGAGATCGCTGGCTTATAAGGCCACCATAAATAAGAGGTGACTGGAAAGCACCGAGCAAGCAAGCAAGGGGGCCTTAGCTTGTGCTTGACTTCCCGCCCTCTTCGATACGAACAAAACGGCATTCCCCCCCCCCCACACACAGAGACACCAAACACCTACACGAGCTGCAGATTGCCTGGCAGATGGTGTGCACCGTCCCTGGCAGCAGCTGCCAAGGATCTTTTCGTCATCCGACCCTCTGAGTGCAGCGCGTCCGACTCCATGAGGCTCCAGGAAGACCAGCTGTTCCTGACTTTATCTATGGCACTTTGGATCAGTGCGGTGAAATGCACCTGGGCTGAGCAAAATGCACGTGCGCACGCACGCACGCACGCACACACACACACACACACACACACACACACACACACACATGCACACACAACCACAGCTCCCGATCTTGATGGACATTTCACAGCTCCATTCTGAACTTAGGGGCTCACTTGAAGAGCCCAGCCAAGGATGCTTCCAGATTTACCGTATTCCCCCCCCATCTGTAAGAAGCCTCCCATGTATAAGACGACCCTCACTTCTCCAGCCCAAAATTTCAGTTTTGCAACCACACGGTTCTTTCCTCGGCTTGCTTCCATGGATAAGACGACCCTCAATTTCTGGTCGAACAATTTTAGACAACAATTACACACGGGGAAATTCTGCATCTTTCCTCTCTCCTGTGTGTTGTGTCACCCTTTGCTTTCTACCCTGCAAGGGAGCACATAAAAGGTCTCTCTGGTGGCGTCGGTCGCAGAGTGGGAGAAGGGGCAGAAGGCGCATGGCCCTCGAGCTCAGAGTCCAAAGAGATGATTCAAAAAGAATCATCTGTTCAACTCTATTCTGTACCTGTGATCCCAGTGCTGGAATGAACAGTAGAATCTCAGCCATGCCTCAGAAAAAGAGGTGGCAAAGAATGTGATGCCAAGTTTTGAATTTCTGATTAAAATTCTCCTTTTGTTTCATAGTACAGAAAGACGCAGAGGAGAATCTGCCACATTCCACAGAGAGTCCATTTCTTTGTCATTAACTGGCACTTACAGTCTCAGTATCACATTAAAAATGTTCCATTACTTCCATTACACCAGCGCTAAAATGTGGTGTAACACATAACATACTAGCGGGCCCCACCACTGAGTGAAACAAATGCTAAGAAAAAGAAGAAAGTGTTACACATAACATACTCTAGACATTCTTAAGAAATTTCATCCCATTCCCTGTTAAACAATCCATGGAGTTTTAAGTGGTTAAGAGCCAGGTGTTGCAATAAAAGGGACGCACCACATCTTCGAACAAAACGCAATTGATCAGGTCATGAGACTCTTTGCTCTCAGAACAGTCTTCTTCAACCCGGCTCTTTCCGGACACGTGGACTACAAACCCCACACTCCCCAGCCCAGCAATCAGAAGGTGAGACCTCTGGAAAAATGCCATTTCGAGGAACACAACTCCACTTCCTTCCGGCAGCCGCAAAACGGGCCAATTGCCAGCCAGCGATGGCAGCTGGCTTGTTCTGTGCCATTTTCTCAACCAGTCCTGGGGTTTCAAATAGGAATCTGAACAATTACGGTAATGACAACTTAATGCATTTTAAAATTAAGGATTCTGTGCTGGTAGCACAGATAATTACCCCGAACTACTGGGAGAGGCTTTGTATATTCTTATTATGCTGTAGCATGTCCTTATCTGAATGCCCTGCAGAGTTGGCTCTTATTAATTAATTGCATTTCTTATTTATTACAGTCATTACCATTATTATACAGTGGCCAAAATCTGATTGCACAGCTAGGGCCGCTTACCTTGACCTTTCGCAAGCAACGGCTAAATCTGCAGTGAGTTGGGAGTTGCGCTTGGCAAGCCCCTCTACAGAGGCGGTTTGACTTCCCTACGAAACCCTAAGCAGCTTGGGCCTAAAAGCTATCTCAAAGACCATATCTCCCATTATGAGCCAGCTTGCATGCTAAGAAAAATTAGGGGAGGCCTTTCTAGCACTAGATACTAGTGCTAGAAAGAGCTTTTAAAAATCCTTTGAAACTACAGACTTAGGTACGCTGCTTTCTTTACGGCTCATTACGCTTAGCAACCAACCAAACAGATCAACAGCAAACAAACAACGAGGCCTGGGTTCCGATCCTTGCTTGACCATGAAGCTTGTTGCTTAAGTGGGTCCAGGTTGCTCCTTGAACATTTAACATGCTTCAAAAAAAAAAAACACCTGTCAAGGTGGCTGTAAAGTCAGCAGCAACTGAATGGGACACAGAAGCCGCTGGCCTCTGTTGTACTGGTGAGACGACGGCTGATGTCACCAACAGGACTGGAAAAGAAGGCAAGTCACTCAGGCTCCAGCTAAAACAGGTACACTCCGTAATGTTAAAAAGCCTTCATTTTAAGCCTCTTGGAGCATAAGTTGACTTATGTCACTCAGCTTTACTGCAGCCGGGATGTTTATGCTAACTAGCTCTTTGAAAGCTTATGAGCTTTGTCATGAAATACTTGCTGTTTTCCATATCTCCTTACCTTCTATCCCTTACCTTTCTTTGGGCGTTCAGAGTTGCTTTGATCTAGAGATCCACTTTCGGAGGTCAACCACCCCCATGGGAACCTTTCGACAACATCACATGTCAATGAATTCAACTTTTTTCAGGTAGCTTTCATGATTGCCCTGCTTTCGCCTTGGTACACATTTCTGTGGGGTTGTTGTTGTTGTTGTTCAGTCATTAAGTCATGTCTGTCTCTTCGTGACCCCATGGACCAGAGCTTGCCAGGCCTTCCTGTCTTCTACTGCCTCTTGGAGATTGGTCAAGTCCATGTTGGTTGCATCGATGACATTGTCCAACCATCTCATTCTCTGCCGTCCCCTTTTCCTTTTTCCTTCAATCTTTCCCAACATCAGGGACTTTTCCAAGGACTCCTCTCTCCTCATGAGATGGCCAAAGTACTGGAGCCTCAGCTTCAAAATCTGTCCTTCCAGGGAATGTTCAGGGCTGATTTCTTCCAGGATGGATAGGTTTGATATACAGTATACCCTGGTCAGTAAACATATCCTTCCTGTTAAGGGTTTTTGTCTGGAGTCTTGGTTATTTAGCGGCGCTTCCTGTACTGTCCCTAGTCCCGTGGAGCTCGGAAAATCCCAGCAGGCTCTTTGGAGGATTCTGGGAGTTGTACTCCAAAGCAAATGACTTGCCTTCCGGCGGTGCTTCTCAGCGGGCCCCAGGGCAGTCTTCTTGGTACAAAAACAAACCTCACTGGAGGACGCCCCTGAAGTCTTCACCTCCTCTCTTCTTTCCCTTGTGTCCAGGTACCTGCGCACCCTCTACCTGGGCCTCCAGAGCCGCTGGCAATCAGAGCACCGGAGGCGCCACTTCTACTGGAGGATGATGTTTGAAAGTGCGGACGTCAGCATGCTGCGTCTTCTGGAGACCTTCCTCAAAAGTGCCCCCCAGCTGGTGCTGCAGCTAAGCATCATGATCCAACAGAACTACATCGAACCCTTGCAGGGTGAGTGGCCCACCTATCCTGGATCCTGCTGGCTGCCTTCTTTCCATACCTCACCATAAGCCATGGTTTGTATGAACTAGGATTTGTTGGTTAAGCCACAGATTCCTTGGAGGATGAGCTGGTGAGCCCAACAAACACTCTGTGGACGTGGGTTGGGTGTTTTGGCATGCACCATAAAAAATAAGATTTCGACAAGCCACATCATGGCTCTTTGCAACACAGGGTGTTGATTAAATGACGGGTGTAAGTGTGGATGCATGAATTAGCATGTTTCTCTCTTCATGTACCTTTCATTAAAACATATAAACACCATTATAACTACTGGTTAGCATTTCCTGGGTATAATAATTTAGATATACTGTGAGTGTGTACACACACACACACACACACACACACACACACACACACACACACACACACACACACACACACACACACACACACACACACACACACACAGTGGTACCTCCACTTATGAGTGGCTCGACATAACAGCAATTCGACTTAAGAGTGAAAAACCGTTGCCATTTTAACTGCTGCCTTACCAATTTTAGATGTGACCTGCTCTACTTACAAATTCTTTTTTTAATTTCTTGACTTTAATTTTTTTCTATTTTTGATTTTTTAGATAGGGCTGCTCTACTTAAGAGTTGTTCGACTTAAAAGCATGCATTCGGAATGGATTAAACTCATAAGTAGAGGTACCACTGTGTGTATATATACAGATAGATAGATAGATAGATAGATAGATAGATAGATAGATAGATAGATAGATAGATAGATAGATAGATAAGACAGGGAGGAAGGGAGGGATAGATAGATAGATAGATAGATAGATAGATAGATAGATAGATAGATAGATAGATAGATAGATAGATAGATAGATAGATAGATAGATAGAATTTCAACTTATATACAGTATGACTCCGTAGTCCAGTGCTGCAATGCACTCAGGGTGGTATACAGCAAAACATGCAACAAATACAAATAAATACAAACAATGTAAAAATGTACGTACTTGGCAGCGAGAAGCACTGAACATGAACATATAGAGTTCATATAAATATAAATATATATATGAATAAATATAGAGTTCTGTGCCATCAGTCCTCAGTTACTTCTATAAAAAACAAAAAACCAAGCATGCTGCTTATATACCACTCTATAGTGCTTAAAGCACTTTCTGGGTGGTTTACAATTTAATTTTGAAGGCTACACGTTGCCCCCTGCCCATCCGCCTCCACCCACTAGCGGGGTACTCATTTTACCAAACTCGGAAGGATGGAAGGCTGAGTCAACCATGGGCCTGCTACCTGGGATTGAACCCCAGATCGTGAGCACAGTTTTATCTGCAGGACAGGCATTTTACCACTGTGCCACGAGGCTCCTTAATGCCAAAAACTTCCTTTCATGCCTTCTTTATAATATCTTGGAAGTTTTCACCAAGTCTTGAGCAATTTTGTGCAGAAGCTCTCTGCATAATATTACTGTTCTTTCCTTTTTATAAAGCCAAGCACACACCTACACACCAAGCATGGAAGGGCAGCTGGTCAATCGAAAAGAGGCAACTAGCCCATCCGATGCTTCTGGTGTCTAAAAATTCCTGCAACAAAACACAGATGTCCTGTTTTTGTGCAGTCTCACAACTTGCACAAAAGCCCATCCTTGCAGGTATGAGAACTCTTTGTTGAATCTTGCAGTAAATACTTCACAGGTGAGGAACGTTCCATTTTTGCCCAAGGGGTCAGGAAAAAAATGAGGTTTTGCCTCTTGAAACGACAAATATTTTATTTCCTCATATATTTCCATGTTTACGGAGCAGCCTTTTCCCCATACCTTCAGCTTTTCAGAAATGCTTCATCTCTTCCTGTTCCTTCAACCTTTCCCTTGTAGTCCTCACTCCCACGCCACTCTTATGCCTCTCTGTCCCATCAACCTGCTTCCCTCTGTTTCCAGGAGTCACATTCTCTTATTTATTTATTTATTTATTTTTGAATTTGTACCCCGCCCATCTTCCCACGGGAACTCTGGGCGGCTTACAGAGCTGAAACAGGTCAGCAAATACACAACTATCAAAATGTAAGACAGACAAGATAATCATAAACATATAATTAAAAACGCAGCATAGAGTTAGGCGCCCTTGTTTTGGTCTAACCTCGCTGCTAGGTCAGTACACTCATTATAGAGGAATCGATGGCGAGAAGAAAGGAGAGAGAGGAAAAAAAACTATTAGGCTAGGTCACCAAAGGCCTCGCAAAATAGGATGGTTTTAATCGCTCTACGAAAGGCCAGCAGGGACTCTGCAGAGCGCACTTCGCTGGGGAGGCTGTTCCAAAGAGAGGGGGCAGCGGCCGAGAAGGCCCGGTTCTGTGTAAGGGAACGCCTGGCCTCTCGGGGGGTGGGAACCCGCAGCGAGTGCGCCCGCGACTGCCGAACCGGTCAGGCCGAAGTTGACCGCTGGACGATCCGCTCTGCCAGGTAGTCAGGTCCCAAGCCATGGAGGGTTTTATAAACTAAAACCAGGACCTTGAATCTAATCCGGGCTGCAACGGGTAGCCAATGCAGCCGAGACAGGACCGGGGTGATGCGGTCGTAGCGACGCGCACCCACCACCAGTCTGGCCGCTGCATTTTGCACCCGCTGCAGTCGCCGGAGGAGAGTCAAGGGCAACCCCATGTAGAGAGACAAATATTTTATTTCCTCGTATATTTCCATGTTTACGGAGCAGCCTTTTCCCCATACCTTCAGCTTTTCAGAAATGCTTCATCTCTTCCTGTTCCTTCAACCTTTCCCTTGTAGTCCTCACTCCCACGTCACTCTTATGCCTCTCTGTCCCATCAACCTGCTTCCCTCTGTTTCCAGGAGTCACATTCTCTTCTTTGGCTGTTGCTTCACGTCCTTCCTTCTTCCGTGACTAGTTTTGTACCGTGACAGCGTTGGTCTCACGTTTTCTCACGGTTGTGATACCTTGTCTCGTGACAAATTCTGAATTTGTCTTACTTTCTTAACCCTTTTTTAAAAATATGTAAATAAAACTTTTTCGATATCTCGATTTACTGGTCTTCCGGGATTTACATGTCAATGCTACAGAATTTTCAGTACTTTCTTTAATAAACATTTGTGCTGCATGGTGTTTCCCATAGGGAAACTAATGTCGAATGCTGCTTCAGCTGCTGACTACTAGGTGGACACTGGTTGTTGCATGACAGTTGTTACCACACGGTCCCTTGTCTTGGAACAGGAACTGGGAACAAACCGTGACAAGAGAATTCCCCAGCCCAGGGGCAGGTACAGTATTGTCATGCTCTGACCCCACTCCGAGGGTGAAGTAAGATTTTTTTTGTACTGGTCCGAAGCGCAACAGTTAGAGGGACAAAAAGGATGTGAAGTAACCGCCTTTCTTTCTGTATAAAGCAGTTACTTCATGTCCGTTTTGTCTCTGTTAGTGTTGCGCTTAGGAGCAGTAAAAAAAAATGCACGTCCGTCGTGCAACTACTGAAATTTGTCTCGACCACGCCCCCGGAACGGGTGCTAAGCGTGACAATCCTGTACCTGGTGCTGGGGTAGGGTTTTCCCTTGTCACTCTTTGTTCCCGCTTTCTGTTCCGAGACAAGACACCGTGTAGTAAAAGCTGTCGCGCAAGAAAACATTCGTTTCTCTCAGAAAACTGTGTCCGGGTCTGTTTGTTTTAAATTTGACTTTTCAGAAAGAAAATAATTTAAATTCTGCTGCATCGGTGTATGAAACCCTGATCACCAGTAAATTGAAATATCGGGGAAAAAATTAACCCCCCCCCCAAAAAAGGAAAAAGGAAGCTACACAAATTCAGTGTCTGTCACGGTACTAAACCGTGTGTTAACACTTGTCACGAGACAAGTTATCATGACCATGGGAACACTGAAAGAGGGATAAAACCATGTGATCGTGACCAACACTCTAACACAGGGGTCCTCAACCTAAGGCCCTGGGGCTGGATGCGGCCCCCCCAAGGTCCTGAATCCGGCCCCCGGGACCAACTGCAACCCCCACCTACCCCCTGCTTTGCGAGCAAGCCAATGATCATGGCCAATCGTGGGGGGCTCCGCCCACTTGTCCCTCCCTCCCCCTTTTTTCTATGTCAGCCTTTTTTTTTTTTTTTTTTTTTGGACTGTGGTCCGGCCCCCAGTGGTGTCTGGGGCGTGGTGGACCGGCCCGCTGTTTGAAAACGTTGAGGACCCCTGCTCTAACAGTACAAAACTAGTCGTGGAACAAAGAAGGACGTGAAGTAACTGCTTTGTCTTCCTTCTTTCCTCTACCTCAGGGGTCCTCAACCTAAGGCCCCGGGGGCGGATGCGGCCCCCCAAGGTCCTGAATCCGGCCCCTGGTACCAGTTGCAACCCCCACCTACCCCCTGTTTTGTGAGCAAGCCAGCCTCCGCAGCTGCTTTTGGACTGGGATCCGGCCCCCAGTGGTGTCTGGGTGGTGGTGGACCGGCCCGCTGTTTGAAAACTTTGAGGACCCCTGCTCTACCTGAACAATGCAACTATCTGGGACTTCCTGTTTCCTCTTGTAAGAGCGGCTACTTTGGGGGCAAACAACACCCAGGTTATTTAGTTCGTGTTTCCTCTTTCCTGACTCCAGGAATAATTGCAAAGAATGTGTGGTAGAGCAGGAGGTAAGAATCTAAAGAGGGGACTATATGGGAATTGGACCTGCTGTTTGTTCTGCTGTGGGACAAGTTGGTTTGCTTCTCTTGCCAGTGACCCAAGTTTCCCCCCCCCCAAAGCATCCCATCCCCAGGGCACTCCTACCTGTACCTTACTCTGTTTTAGGTGCAGGTAGGATCGCTCTGTTTTGGTTCATTGCCAGCATGGGTGTAAGCTTTGGGAACAAACCAAAACAGAGCTTGTCACTTTAAGCTTCCTGTCCCTCAAGGGGCAACGATTTCCCTGTGCTCACTATGAGTTGCATGAACAAGAAACTTGCTAACCCATCCCCTTTTGGTGATCAAACCTGGGATTTTATATTTTAAGGAGACTGTACGTTGTTCTCCTTGTTTCCGTTTCACCCCGGAAGCAAGGCTTAAGACCTCCCCTTCCTGTTTCCTGCGGTTTCTGTCCCAGCACCCCTTTGACTGTGCATTATATTTTTCCTGAGGGTGGGGTGGGGTGGTGAGATTTATGAGCCAGCAATAGAATCCTAGAATCGTAGAGTTGGAAGAGAACTCAAGGGCCATCCACTCCAACCCCCTGCCATGCAGGAACCCCCATCACAGGACTCCCAACAGATTTGTTTGTTTGTTTGTTTGTTTCATTTATATACCACACCATCTTCCTACTGGAACTCTAGGCGGTTTACAAGATAAAAACCACAAGATAAAAGAACAGTATAGTCAGAAAGAAAGGGAAATACCCTCAGCAGGATGGGGCAAGGATGTGCGGGGGTGGGGGGAGCCTCTGCTTAAAAACCTTCATAAGAAGAGCCCTGCTGGATCAGGCCAGTTATCATGACCATGGGAACACTGAAAGAGGGATAAAACCATGTGGTCGTGACCAACACTCTAACACAGGGGTCCTCAACCTAAGGCCCCAGGGCCAGATGTGGCCCCCCAAAGTCCTGAATCCGGCCCCCGGGACCAACTGCAACCCCCCCACCTACCCTCTGCTTTGCGAGCAAGCCAATGATCATGGCCAATCGTGGGGGGCCCCGCCCACTTGTCCCTCCCTCCCCCTTTTTTCTATGTCAGCCTTTTTCTTTTTTTTTTTTTTTTTGGACTGTGGTCCGGCCCCCAGTGGTGTCTGGGGCGTGGTGGACCGGCCCACTGTTTGAAAACGTTGAGGACCCCTGCTCTAACAGTACAAAACTAGTCGTGGAACAAAGAAGGACGTGAAGTAACTGCTTTGTCTTCCTTCTTTCCTCTACCTGAACAATGCAACTATCTGGGACTTCCTGTTTCCTCTTGTAAGAGCAGCTACTTTGGGGGCAAACAACACCCAGGTTATTTAGTTCCGTGTTTCCTCTTTCCTGACTCCAGGAATAATTGCAAAGAATGTGTGGTAGAGCAGGAGGTAAGAATCTAAAGAGGGGACTATATGGGAATTGGACCTGCTGTTTGTTCTGCTGTGGGACAAGTTGGTTTGCTTCTCTTGCCAGTGACCCAAGTTTCCCCCCCCAAGCATCCCATCCCCAGAGCACTCCTACCTGTACCTTACTCTGTTTTAGGTGCAGGTAGGATCGCTCTGTTTTGGTTCATTGCCAGCATGGGTGTAAGCTTTGGGAACAAACCAAAACAGAGCTTGTCACTTTAAGCTTCCTGTCCCTCAAGGGGCAACGATTTCCCTGTGCTCACGATGAGTTGCATGAACAAGAAACTTGCTAACCCATCCCCTTTTGGTGATCAAACCTGGGATTTTATATTTTAAGGAGACTGTACGTTGTTCTCATTGTTTCCGTTTCACCCCGGAAGCAATGCTTAAGACCTCCCCTTCCTGTTTCCTGCGTATTCTCTCCCAGCACCCCTTTGACTGTGCATTATATTTTTCCTGAGGGTGGGGTGGGGTGGTGAGATTTATGAGCCAGCAATAGAATCCTAGAATCGTAGAGTTGGAAGAGAACTCAAGGGCCATCCAACCCCCTGCCATGCAGGAACCCCCATCACAGGACGCCCGACAGATTTGTTTGTTTGTTTGTTTGTTTCATTTATATACCACACCATCTTCCTACTGGAACTCTAGGCGGCTTACAAGATAAAAACCACAAGATAAAAGAACAGTATAGTCAGAAAGAGAGGGGAAATACCCTCAGCAGGATGGGGCAAGGATGTGCGGGGGTGGGGGGAGCCTCTGCTTAAAAACCTTCATAAGAAGAGCCCTGCTGGATCAGGCCAGTTATCATGACCATGGGAACACTGAAAGAGGGATAAAACCATGTGGTCGTGACCAACACTCTAACACAGGGGTCCTCAACCTAAGGCCCCAGGGCCAGATGTGGCCCCCCAAAGTCCTGAATCCGGCCCCCGGGACCAACTGCAACCCCCCCACCTACCCTCTGCTTTGCGAGCAAGCCAATGATCATGGCCAATCGTGGGGGGCCCCGCCCACTTGTCCCTCCCTCCCCCTTTTTTCTATGTCAGCCTTTTTTTTTTTTTTTTGGACTGTGGTCCGGCCCCCAGTGGTGTCTGGGGCGTGGTGGACCGGCCCACTGTTTGAAAACGTTGAGGACCCCTGCTCTAACAGTACAAAACTAGTCATGGAACAAAGAAGGACGTGAAGTAACTGCTTTGTCTTCCTTCTTTCCTCTACCTGAACAATGCAACTATCTGGGACTTCCTGTTTCCTCTTGTAAGAGCGGCTACTTTGGGGGCAAACAACACCCAGGTTATTTAGTTCCGTGTTTCCTCTTTCCTGACTCCAGGAATAATTGCAAAGAATGTGTGGTAGAGCAGGAGGTAAGAATCTAAAGAGGGGACTATATGGGAATTGGACCTGCTGTTTGTTCTGCTGTGGGACAAGTTGGTTTGCTTCTCTTGCCAGTGACCCAAGTTCCCCCCCCCCAAAGCATCCCATCCCCAGGGCACTCCTACCTGTACCTTACTCTGTTTTAGGTGCAGGTAGGATCGCTCTGTTTTGGTTCATTGCCAGCATGGGTGTAAGCTTTGGGAACAAACCAAAACAGAGCTTGTCACTTTAAGCTTCCTGTCCCTCAAGGGGCAACGATTTCCCTGTGCTCACTATGAGTTGCATGAACAAGAAACTTGCTAACCCATCCCCTTTTGGTGATCAAACCTGGGATTTTATGTTTTAAGGAGACTGTAAGTTGTTCTCATTGTTTCCGTTTCACCCCGGAAGCAATGCTTAAGACCTCCCCTTCCTGTTTCCTGCGTATTCTCTCCCAGCACCCCTTTGACTGTGCATTATATTTTTCCTGAGGGTGGGGTGGGGTGGTCAGATTTATGAGCCAGCAATAGAATCCTAGAATCCTAGAGTTGGAAGAGAACTCAAGGGCCATCCACTCCAACCCCCTGCCATGGAGGAACCCCCATCACAGGACTCCCAACAGATTTGTTTGTTTGTTTGTTTGTTTCATTTATATACCACACCATCTTCCTACTGGAACTCTAGGCGGTTTACAAGATAAAAACCACAAGATAAAAGAACAGTATAGTCAGAAAGAGAGGGGAAATACCCTCAGCAGGATGGGGCAAGGATGTGCGGGGGTGGGGGGAGCCTCTGCTTAAAAACCTTCATAAGAAGAGCCCTGCTGGATCAGGCCAAAGGCCCATCTAGTCCAGCTTCCTGTATCTCACAGTGGTCCCACCAAATGCCTCTGGGAGCACACGAGACTAGAGATCTGTCTCCTAATACCACTCCCCTGCATCTGGCCCTCAAAGGAGGAGACTCCACCACCCTCCTTTGTGGCAGCATCTTCCACTGTTACATCGTGATATTCTTTCTTCCCATTCTGTGATCCCACCATGTTCGTAACACCTCCATTCCTACAGTCTTCCTTCCTTCCTATCCTCCATTCTGTCTCTTTCACCTAACCAAGCAGTCGCATGCAACCTTCTCTTGCACCTCCAGATGTGGGCTGTCTCCCCCCTCCATCATCCGTGTTGGCTTCTCCGTTCTCTAGGGCCACTTTCTTCCCCCTCCTGCCTCTTTCTGCCTTTCTTCCAATCTTGCTCCTGCCCCGTTCTCTTCCTTGCGATCTTCTCTCCTCCCTAAATTCCCGGCTTCCCTTCTCTCTCTCTCTTTTTGGCCCTGGCAGGTCTCTCCGCCTCCGCCTCGCTGGTCTCCCTGGCGTGGACCTTGGCCTCTTACCAGAAGGTGCTGCGGGATTCCCGGGAGGACAAGATGCCCATGTCCTACAAGGGAGCCGTGGTGCAGATCCTGTGGCACCTCTTCACCATCGCCGCCCGAGCCATCGCCTTTGCCCTCTTCGCCTCCGTGTTCCAGCTCTACTTTGGCATCTTCATCGTCACCCACTGGTGCATCATGACCTTCTGGATCATCCAGGGCGAGACGGACTTCTGCATGTCCAAGTGGGAGGAGATCATCTACAACATGGTGGTGGGCATCATCTACATCTTCTGCTGGTTCAACGTGAAGGAAGGCCGGAGCCGGTGCCGCATGTCCATCTACTACGTCATCACGCTGTCCGAGAACGCGGCCCTGACGGGCCTCTGGTACTTCTACCGGAGAACGAACGTCATCTCCGAGTCGAATGCCTTAATCATCGTCTGCGTGGTCACCTCCAGCTTCGCCTTAGGGGTCTTCTTCATGTTCATTTACTACTGCCTCTTGCACCCGAGCGGAACCATCTTTGGGCCCCGCAGGGCCGGCTGCCTGTGCGGCGAGGAGCCCACGGCGGTCCCCTGCGGGGCCGGGCCCCCTGCGGACGTGATCACCAGCCCCCCTCGCTCCTTGCCGAGGACTACAGGGGCCGAGAGGGAAGGGGTGCCCGGCGACCGAGACAGCTGCGTGCCGGTCTTTCAGGTCCGGCCCAGCGTGCCCCCGACACCCCTCTCCCGAGCTGCACGGACAGAAGGACCCATCATCCGCATTGACTTGCCTCGGAAAAAATACCCCGCTTGGGATGCCCACTTCATCGACAGGCGCCTCCGGAAGACCATCCTGGCCCTGGAATACTCTTCTCCAGCCACCCCGCGCCTGCAGTACCGCAGCGTAGGGGTCTCCCAGGAGCTGCTGGAGTACGAGACCACTGTGTAAGGTGGCCAGGAGACACTAAGGGTCACCCCTGAAAGTGGCACTGCAGGGGCACAGCCGGGGCTGGGCTGCCTTCTAAGCAGCCAGCATGAGACCAGCTTGTGAGCCCTCCCCAGTTTTCCAGGATGGGGGGAGGGGAAGGGGGGGAGTCAAAAAAAAAAAACACCCTCACAGAGCCCCCCCCGTCCCTCTGGTCGGTCTCTCCTGAGCCATCTGGATTCATCACTCCTCCATCACACACCACTAAGGACAACCATGTCCAGCCCTTCCTCCAGACGGGTCTGACCCCTCTCACTGACGGGGGTGGGCGGGTGGTGTCAGAGAGAGGCCCTTTGGTGCTATTTCCCTCACTCCTCGGCGCCTCCTGTGTGGGTCGCACACCAGTCGGGGTTCCCCCATAACCACCTCCTCTCTGGGCAGCCCGCGATCTTTCTCGCCCTGCCCCCGCAGACTCCACCAACAACAGGAGACCCTGAGAGATGGGACACCTCCCCAACACCCTCCCTACCCCATCCTCCTCACCCTCTGCAACAGAGGCTGTTACCTCACCTGTAACCTGAGCCCTGGAGAGCCAAAGCCTCGTGGTCCCATGGATTCTTATGTTCTCTCCGGTCATCGTAAAAAGGGCTGGCCCAGCGTGGGAGAGGTAAAACCTTCAAACTGGGAGCAAGCAGTGGCCGTGGCAGGATCCAGGCAGAGGCACCGGGCAGACCAAAGGGCGCTGCCAAGAACGGGACCGTGGGCATCAGAATAGATGCTCAACGTGGCATGGGCTGGCATGTGGGAGGATTCGGTGCCAGACTTGCTGGATGTCGGTGGGTTTTATTTCTGGGTTTTGTAAAAACAAAAAACAAAAACAAGGACCATGGAGTGGCCCGTGGCCCAAGTAGGGGGAAGTGGGATCTGGCATTCCAAGTACGTACCAATACTCTTCTCTTTGTTCCTCCCCTGGCCCTTATACTGGGCCCACGGTCCTTACTGGGATGCCGTTTGGGGTCTTAAGTGGAGAGGGGAGAGGACACTTGGCGACGGTGGCTCTGTGCACCCTGGAAGGGCAGGGGCTGAAAGTTAATGGTAGGTTGGGGGGTCAACCCTGGGAATGAAAGTCTCCTAGGCTGGGAGGCCCTTGCCAACTGTTCATGAATCCATTGATAAGCTCATTTATTTAAAAGATGTTAGTGGAAAGTTGGCGCAGAGGGGTTGCAGAAGAAAGGGGATCTTTTAACCCTACACCTCCTTGGGAGGGAGAGCGGTGTAAAACTTCGAGTTTAGGTGCCCCCCCTTTTTTGGGGGACCACTCTTCCCTGTTTCCCTCCAGGTGGGGATTTGGGGAGTGAAAAAGGCAGGGTGGGAGGGAAGCTAGATTTTAGAGCCTTGAGCTGTTCGGAGGGTAAGCCACAAAGTGGGTCACTAAAGGATGTCATGGCAGCTTGGTCTCGGTTTTCGAGCACTGCCATGTTTCCCCACAGAGAATCCCCAGGGACTGAGGTCAGTAGAAAGTGCTCTGTATCAGTTCCTTGGCTCTTTTCACAGAACTACAACACCCATGGCTCCTTGGGGAAGAGGAAGGGTTTTTTTTTAAACTCATTTATTCTCTAGGGAAGGTATTGCTAAGGAAGGTGGTTGAAGGCCTCTCACCAAAGGCAACCCAAGAGGTCCCTGGTTTACTGCTCACCAACTGTGGGAAACCCGAGACAGCTCAGCTCAGGGGCAGTTGTGCCAGGATTGCTTCCAGGGCATGAATGAAGCTGAATAGACCTGTGTCCGTGGCAGGAACCCAGCTGCACAGTTACACAAGCAGTGTAACTTTTAGACGCAAGCAGCTGTAAGTGAAGAAGTCTCTATCTGTTTGCAAACTGCATTCCATGCCAATGGCGATTTCTTAGCTTTTCAGCAATTCGCTACTAAAAGAACAAGATTTCACCCTGTGTTTGTGTGCACAGAGTTTGAAGATCTTCCCCCATATCCCATACACAAACATATAGACGCGTGTTTTTTTGGATTGGCCAGATGATTCTGGGAATGGTCCAAAAAAGTGCAACAAAAGGAACCTTCCCAAGCACGATAGGTGTGTAATTATTTGCATAATAAAATTGCCCCCAAAATAAATGGCTCACATTCCATATTACCCCAGTTGAACCAAGAGATCAAAGCGAAAATTGTCATAGCAGGTGAGCATCTCACCAAGTCATCCTGATTGGGCATCAGGAGGACTAGTGAACAGAGTGGCTTCAGGATCAGATCCCTTAAGTGTTGTGTTGTTGAGCTCTCTGAATGCTGCCTGGCCAGAGTTTCAAGCAAGATCTAGAGGAGAGCAAAAAAATAAGGTGACACCTTTGATTCGGCAACCCGGTGGCTGCAATCCCATGCCTGTGGTCCTCCTGACAGTCGGGAGACAGGCGTAGGCTCACACGCGGCAGTTGAATGCAGGAGGCCAGCTTTTGAGTCACACAGCACTCAATACATTTTGGTGCTTCTTCCCTTTCCTAATTCAAGCAAGTGACAACTGCCATGTGTGTGGGGGGGGGGCAGGGGGTTGTGTGCGACTCTTTAAGGAAAGCACAACCCTCATTAGAGGTGGGATGTGTGGAGCAAACCTTGGTGAGCCAGGCAGGGGAGACACCTGGCCTACAAGCCCTACATTTCCACCCTGTTTTTGCAGCTCTTGGGTCGGCTCCCCGTCATATTTGCTGTGTAAACAAAGATCTGGCAATGCAGGTGACCTGCAAAGGTGCCGGTTTCTGTCAAACATATGGAGCTGGTTTAACCAGACCTCATTTCGACCCCCTAACCTCACCCCAAAAGGGTTTCACACCACCAAAACCAGCTTCTCAACATTTGTTGTTTTGTTTGAAGGAGGGGCTGTCGCCCGTCATTGGCCCAAGGGTGGAAATTCAACCTCTGTAGCTCACATTCAGCCTGAGTTCGTCCTTCGATTGACTGTTCATCTTGAGTAATACTCAAGGAGCAGCTTGTTATATGCCATAAAGCGTCTTCCAAGTTTATGACAGCACTCATAAGGTTATTTATTTATTTATTTATTTATTTATTTATTTATTTATTTATTTATTTATTTATTTATATTGCCACTACCCTGGGCAGTAAACAAATGACATAATATATACATACAAGAGCCATAATAAAATTGACATAAGATGACTGGGTGGGGGTGGGGGAAGATAAGCTATAAAAAAGGAGGTTCATTGATGTCACAGTAACAATAAAGGGAAAAAGATTTACAAAATGTATATCCAACAGCAGGAAACAGCATCAAATTCACAGGCACGGGGGGGGAATTTGTTTACTAGAGACAGGATTAATTTGGGGTAAGGCCAGAAAAAGCTTGCATGAACAGCCAGGTTTTAATCTGCCTCCAAAAGACCAAGAGGGAAGTGAGTTCCAGAGAGATGGAGCCATCACCACAGAAAAGGCCCAGTTTGTGGTGGCAAATTTCTGGGTCTCCCTGGGGTCACCAGTTCGTAATACCCCACCACATGATGTAGACGTTTAGAGGGAGAGACGCTCAGAAGTTAGGAAGGTCTTAAGGACTTTAAATGTAAGCTGAAGCGCTTTGGACGTGGCCCAGAAGCTTATAGGCAGCCAATGCAAACATGCCAGGACAAATGAAATATGATGGTGATGGGGGGTTCCTGCATGGCAGGGGGTTGGACTGGATAGCCCTTGAGGTCCCTTCCAACTCTATGATTTTTAAAGATATGATTCTATGATGAAGACCCTTTCAGGATGAAATGCTCAGAAATGGTTTTCCCATTCCCTTCTTCTGAGGACTAGTAGGCAGCTCCCTTGAGGCCACCCAGGCTGGGTCTTCACCCAGGACGCCCACTGGGGTCTTGAACTCTCAACCTCTGGTTCTGCAGTCAGAGACCTAAACCACTGAGCTATCCAGCTGGGTGTTTTTACTTTGTAGTTGCTACTATTATCAAAACTCTCGGTGTGTCTGTTGAGTAGGGGAGAGTAGCAGTATCTAGATGCGATTTCGGTCCAGGATTCCCCTGCACCCTTGTGCCATAGGAAACAAAGGCCACCGACCGTTTCCAAATGTGACCTTTTAGGGACTACAGCTCCCAGAATCCACAGCCAGCAGGGCCAGTGGCCAGTTTGGCCTTCCCATCAGATGGAATTCAAAGACGGGCCTCAGCAGCAGATCTAAGCTTCCAGGAGAGCTCAGATGCATCTGGGAAGAATGTTAATGAAATAAATTCCCTTGGAATCCCATGGCACTGCTAGTTGGGCCTATTTTCTTTGCAGTTTTGTATTTCCGGTAGCACAGAAGACAATCGCTAGAAGTACACTCCTTTCTCATTAACTGACACTGAAAGTCTCAGTAACCCATTTTGAGACATTTGTCGGAGAAAGACAAACATTTCTATATTTACAGTTGCTTGAAATTACAGGCTCCTGCGTGCTGCATTCTTTATGGCACATATACGTAGCAACCATCCAAACAGATCAACAGCAAACAAACAACTGATCCAGACAGATTAAAGAGAGGGGAAGAAGCATTTGGCAGAGAGGTAGGGCTCTCTTGGAATTCAGAGTGGGAGGAATGACTGGTTAGTGCCAGGTGGACAATCTTCCAGCCATACAAACCACAGAGAGTATGTGAGGTTGCAAACAAAACCCCAGCAATGTTCGCCTGCAGGAATCCTGGGTAAGCGTCCTGCCTGCCTGAAGGGAACATCTAGCCCGGAAGGTGCTAGAGAATCACAGCAAGCAGTTGAGCCAAAAGCCCGCTAGGCCAAAGCTAACGGATGGGTTTCAACAGATGGAAATGTAGGGTGCTGCATCTAGGTAAAAAAGAAGGAAGTGCACATATATAGATGGGAGACACCTGGCTGGAAAACAGTGCCTGTGAAAGGGATCTGGGAGTCTTGGTGGACCACAAATTGAACATGAGTCAGCAGTGTGATGCAGTGACCAGGAAAGCCAATGCGATTCTTGGTTGCATCAACAGAAGCATCGTGTCTAGATCAAGGGAAGTGATAGTACCACTCTATTCTGCTCTGGTCAGACCCCACCTAGAGTCCTGTGTCCAGTTCTGTGTGCCTCAGTTTAAAAAGGATATTGACAACCTCGAGCGTGTGCAGAGGAAGGCCACCAGGATGGTTGAGGGTCTGAAAGCAGCTTAGGGAACTGGGAATGTTTAGCCTTTCAAAAAGAAGACTGAGGGGCGATATGATAGCTATGTTTAAATCTTTGAGAGGATGTTGTACTGAAGAGGGGACTGGTTTGTTTCCCATGGCTTCAGAGACTAGGACTCGGAGCAATGGTTTTCTTACTACAGGAAAAGTGATTCTATTTGAATATTAGGAAGAACTTCAAGACGGTTAGAGCTGTTTGGCAGTGGAATAATATGCTGCCCCAAAGGAGGGTGATGGAGTCTCCTTCTTTGGAGGTTTTTAAGCAGAGGCTGGATGGCCACCTGTCGGGAGTCCTGTGATGGGGTTCCTGCATGGCAGGGGGCTGGACTAGATGGCCCTTCTGGCCTCTTCCAACTCTTCTAAGGCTTTTACGACCTCTGTGGATGTCCTTAGTCTATTCCAGGCAAGAGTGTGAAACCTCTGCACAAAGCAGGTAGAGGGCAAGCAAGATGGATATGGTTCAAGGAAGCAAGAATGGTGTGTTTAAGAGAACGTATCTCTGTACTATATGTCTAATAGGGGAGGCTATGTTACCCTGATTATCGTAGGAACATTCAGCCATCTCTCCAGATGTTGTTTGTATTTGTGGGGGAGGGGGCACCACCTTAGGCAGCCGGAGGCCATGGGGTGGCCCTGTGTCCTGGGCACATTCTCCTTCCTGCATAGGGTGGGTGGGCAGGTACACAAGAGAACGATAAGCAAGCAAGAGCCCAACGGTGCCACGTGTGGCAATCGAAATGTGAACACAGAACAGCAGTGTGCTTTGTCACTGCATAGGATAAAGACTAGACCAGTGATGGCGAACCTTTAAGAGACCGAGTGCCCAAACTGCAATTCATAACCCACTGATTTTTTCTGAAAGTGCCAATACAGCCGTTTAATCTGAATACAGGTGGTTGGAAAGGGGTGATGTCGAGTGCCCACGGAAAGGGCTCCGAGGACCACCTTTGGCACACGTGCCATAGGTTCATCAACACTAGATTATGCTGTCTTATCCCAGAGACCGTGGGCAGCGTATGTGAGAAGCTCCTCAGCCACAGAATCCCGCATCCTCTCATCGCACCCGTGATGTTTGGGGTCTGCTAGAGCCGCCCTGGACGCACTGAGATTTTTCGCCAGCACTAACTTCCGGGCACAACTCTTATGAAACAGTACGAACATGGGAAGGAATGGCACTCATGACCGCGTGCAAACTCATTGGAAGGGATAACGTAAGATCCTGAAAGGGAGATAACTCTCAGCCTGAATTTTTGCAGTGGACGGCAATTCATGATGCCAGAAATATGCTGGGGATTCCATAGCACAACCAATGACCCAGCTCTTAGATCCCACGCTGCTTCATGGGTGCCCTTAAAACAGGGGTCCTCAACCTAAGGCCCCGGGGCCGGATGCGGCCCCCCAAGGTCCTGAATCCGGCCCTTGGGACCAATTGCAACCCCCCACACACACCTACCCCCTGTTTTGTGAGCAAGCCAGCCTCCGCAGCTGCTTTTGGACTGTGATCCGGCCCCCAGTGGTGTCTGGGTGGTGGTGGACCGGCCCGCTGTTTGAAAACTTTGAGGACCCCTGCCTTAAAATGATCAAGGGAACTCCACCTGGTGCTGGTTCATCCGGCCCTAATATTATGAACACACCACTGGCTTTGTGCCATTTTATTCCTTGCTGAAAGAAATATGCTGGACGAGCAATCAAGTGCACCCAGATATTCTGGAAGGCTGAAACGTTTTTTGTTCCCCGCTGTCCTTGACATACAGAGCAAAAAGCTCCCCAGTGACCCAAATATTTAGGATGAACAGATGTGGGTAGGTAGCAGGCTTTTAATAGGCACAGAATTAGAAACTGGGAGCATCCACACACAAAAAAGGAAGAAACACAGCTACATGGTCTATTTGAAAAATCCTAAATCTGGATGGGTTAACCAGCTCCATAAGTCATGCTGATATCCTGTGATATAGGGTGGGCTATAAATGCTTTATATATAGTAGGACACCTGTATCTATGGGGAATCAGTCCCAAGCCCTGCCATGCTTTTAATAGCAAGCACTATACATAGCATGGTATCTGTCTCTCTCCAGTGACCAGTTCTGCTAACTATATTTCTAGGATTTTTCTTTTGTTATTTTTAATGCAGTATTTTCAGATTGTGGACAAGTGAATTAGCAGATACTGATCTTGTGAAGAGGATATTCCTACTGTAAATAAATAAATAAATAAATAATCTGAGCTGCCAAACTATCATATCAAAGTATCATATCATGATATTTTAATATCATATCATGATATTTCAGTGGATCATAAAAAGGCTATCTTTTTGGATTTTTTGAGATTGATTTCCTAGAATTCACCTACCGCCCAAGCCTGAAGGATTCTGGGAGTTGTTGACCATCCTCCCCCAAAAAAAAAGTTGGGGGAGGGCATCTCAGGCTCTGCCTTGAAGCTTCCTTTGCTTGGCAAGCTGGCCAAGCCCAAAACTAGGGTCTGTGTGGCCAGAGGCAAACATGGATTCTGTGCCAAAAAGGGATGGGCTTGGCAATGACCTTGAAATGACCTCCCGCAGATCTGTCAGAAGGGCTGTGAAAGCTCAGAGAACAGAGTGAGAGCAGAAATTTTAAAAGGGGACAGGATGGTGTCTCTGCAGCGCTGCAGCTGGGGAAACTGAGGAAGAGGGCGCTCCAGCCGGTCAAAGGGGTCTACTCTGTACTCTATCCTTGCCACGGTGAGCTCAGCCTCTGTGGCTGCAAGCTCTCAGAAATCCTGCAATAATCTCAAGAGTAGACATGGAATGCAAACCTTGGCCACTCCATTTGCACCTGGCTGACTTGACATAGAGGAGAGGTGCGGGAGGGGAGGGGCATGTAGCACAGTTTGCAAATGTGGGAGGAGGCAATCTTTTTGTTTTGTTTTGTTTTGTTTTTGTTTGTTTTTGGACTGCATTTCCCAGAACACCCCCCCCCACACACACACACATTATGCTGGCGAGGAAGATTCTAGTTGTGAACCAATAAAACCGATAGCCAGTTCAGAGGGAGATGGGAGGGCAGGGATGGGAATCTGAACAGACAAAAATGCCACTTGTGGTTCCTTGGAGAATGTTGTGGGGGAGAGACTGTTTCTCTCCCTTGCTGGGTCTTTGCAAAGGCACTACCCTCCCCACCCCCACCCCACCCCCACTTCCTCTTGATGCAAGGCAGATGCAAGGCTCTGGGTGAGAAGAGCCATCGGAAAGGCCGCTCCCCACATCTCTTCTGGAACAGGTGCATTTTCTGTGTGGTTGTCTTTTTGAATCTTTCCACAGGGCTGAAGTTATAGCCTAGATGCCCTAAGCACCTCCGATCTCGCCTGATTTTGGAAGCTAAGTAGGGTCGGCCCTGGTTAGTACTTGGATGGGAGACCACCAGGGAATACCAGGTGCTGTAGGCGCCCGGAGTAGGAACTGGCAAAACCACTCCAGTATTCCTGCCAAGAAAAACTCCATGGACATGGAGTCACGAAGAGTCGGTCACGACTGTAACGACACAACGCACGCAACCAAATTAAAAGAATATACACACACACACACACACACACACACACACACACACACACACACACACACACACACACATACATACAGTGGACCCTCGTATAACAAACAGTTTGTATAACATAAAATTTGTACAACATAAAAATTCTGGAGATACGGGAAATTTGCTTAACAGAATTGCCTAAGGGGCAAATCTGTACAACATAAAATGGGATCACTCTGTTTTCAATGCATTCCTATAGGACATTTGTATAAAGGAAAATTTGATTAACATAATTTCATTGGGAACGAATTAATTCTTTTATACAAGGTACCACTGTATCTTTAAAAATCTATGCTTCCCTGTTTTCTGGGCCCCAAATGAGTGTCTCAGGAATCCCACGTAAGGAAGGGTAGACATTCACTTTAGAGGCACAAATTGTGCAATACAGTTATCACAGCCTTAGAAGCTGGTTCGTCCTGTGGAGACATGACCCGCTCAGAATTTACCAGTTTAGACAACGAAGCCCATGTTTACCTCCAGGGGACGGATCCCAAAACGAAGGCAGCTAATAGGCAAGATATGGAGGCGGGGGAAATCCATACTTGGATGAACAGTCATCTTTTGCCTCATAAGGCAGTTCCATTTCAAATAGCATCTTAACTATGTAGAATGATCCTAAGATCTCCTCAACTGTAAGTCTCCCCTGGGTGACCCTGGGAATTCCTGGTTCAGGTTCAAGGCCTGTGTATGGAATGGCAAGGCTGTGTGGCCTCGGGTTCGACTCCCGCCCCTCTGACCTGGCGGCCGACCAGGGTTAGGATGGTTTGGTAGCAAAGGAAAGTGTGAATTTAGGCTCATAACCAGTTGCTGATTGTTCTTGGACCAGAAGTGGGATTGGAAAGGTGCATAATGCCTTTCACTTGGCCCATCCGCCGGCACATGTACAGAGTAGAAAAGATGGGAACTTGTGATCTGTGCTGGTGGGGCTTAGAAATGTGATCGACTGGATAAAATGCTTGCAAAATAAATATGGAAAGGATGTTCTGATGGGTGTAATCGGATACCTCTGGACATGTCCCAGGTTGACCCATGATATATAAAAGAACCCATTTGCTGGGTTGCGAATACCAGGGCCCGTTTCATCATTTCGGCCTCTGGCAGCGTATTTGATGGAGCAGGTTGTGGGATGAATGGAATGGACCAACGGACACAGAACGACACGGCCGTGTGACTCTGTCCTTTTCGGTCACCTCCCCCCTGTCCTCTATCCTCCGGGTTCCCCACCCCTGCCCCCTGCCCCAACCCCAACCCCCACCCCCCTGGAAATCTGTGGTCCCCCAGGTACTGTACATACATCAAGGGCGCCTCCTCCGATCAACTCCCCGTGCAAACGCCAGGGAAGGAAGGAGGTTCAATATCGAGACTGTTTTGTATACCACAAACTTTTTGTATATTTTTAATTCTGCTGCAACATGATAATTAAATTCATTTCAATAAAAAGAAAGGTCTCTCTGTGTTCATGCCTTCTTCTCTGGCTGCCTCCTCTCTTGGGGGCTCCCATCTCCATGCCAGTGGGATTCCAAACCACAGGAAATGTGTTGTAGCTAGCTGAAAACGGCAATTCCTTCCTATGGCGTATAAATCACCTATGAAACCCACGGCCACAAGGCGTGACCACTTGCTTAGGGGGGTTTGAAAACACATTGGACAAGTAGAGCTTGGCGACAGTCTTTTTAAATAAACCTGAACTAGAGCACCCAGAACCTCAAAATAATAATAATAATAATAATAATAATAATAATAATAATAATAATAATAATAATAATAATAATAATAATAATAATAATAATAATAATAATAATAATAATGGCAATGAGGAAAGTTCATGAATCCACCCTCCCCCAGATAATTTGGTAGCCCTCAGATTTCCTGGAGGAAAAGTCCATCACAGGTTACAAACCACGATGGAGATGTGTCATCTCCAGACTTAAAACCAGGGTCCTTCAAGGGCCAGAGGCAGGGGAGTGGGATCAGGAGACAGAGATCTAGTTTCGTGCACTCCCATAGGCATCTAGTGGGGCCATTGTGAGATACAGGAAGCTGGACTAGATGGGCCGTTGGCCTGATGCAGCAGGGCTCTTCTTATCTTATGTTTTTGTGTAACCAGGGTCCTTCAAGGGCCAGATGCAGGGGAGTGGTATCATTAGACAGAGATCTAGTCTGATGCGCTCCCAAACGCATCTGGTGGCGCCACTGGGAGATACAGGAAGCTGGACTAGATGGGCCGTTGGCCTGATCCAGCAGGGCTCTTATTTATTTTATTTATTTATTTAAGTACTTATATCCCGCTCCATCTTCCCAGCGGGAACTCTGGGCGGCTAACAACGTAAAAAGAATAAAAGGCTAAAAAGCTAAGGATAGCAGAGCCACCAGGCAAGGGCAGCGGAGGTCAAGATGGCAGCAATTGGACCAGGGAAATAGGGAGAGGAACTAACTAATAAGGTCACCGTATGCTTCTTTAAAGAAGAAGGTCTTTAGAGCCCTCTTAAAGGCGGGCAGGGACTCCAGCAGGCGCAGCTCAGCAGGCAGATGGTTCCAGAGCGAGGGCCCCACCACAGAGAAGGCGCGGTGCCGCGTACGCGTTTTCCGCGCCTCTCTGGGTGTGGCCACTCTCAAGGAGCGCGCCTGCGACGATCTCGTGGGTCTGAATCCGGATGCCCTCAGGGAGATGCGCTCCGCCAGGTCTCCTGGTCCCAAGCCGTGGAGGGCCTTGAAAACCAAGACTAGGACCTTGAACCTGATCCGGAAGACAACGGGGAGCCAATGCAGGCGGACCAGGACTGGGGTGATGTGCTCGTATCTACGGGCACCCACCACCAGCCTGGCCGCCGCATTTTGCACCCGCTGTAACCTCCGGACCAGGGTCAAGGGCAACCCCACGTAGAGGGCATTGCAATAGTCGATCCTCGAGACCACCAGGGCCTGCACGACTGTCCTCAGGGAGGACTCATCAAGGTACTGTTTTTATGTACTGTTGCTTGCCTCTTTTTCCAAGAAAAAAGAAAGAATTGCTACTCCTGAAAGCCTTCTGAAATGGTAACTCCCCTTTGAAAAGTGATCCCCAGAGGGGCTTTGGCTGCCTCCATATGGACTTCAGAGTCCCATAACTGACCACCGACCATCAACATGGATCTTTTATCTCATCCAATTGGACCACTCTTGTGATTGTATCTTAGCCAGTATTTCACAAGGTCACACAGTCCTTTCCCCAAGATTAATAACAGGATCAGGTGCACGCACACGGCAGAGAGGTCTCTGGGTGGCTAGTAGCCATGATGACGGTTGTCAACTAACAGGATATTTTGGGCAGCCAGCTTGCGTTTAAAATCTCTCTGGGCTTCTGGCCATTTCATTCTATAAAAAAGCAAATTACTGGCTGTATCAGGATGATAGCAATTTCTGGACAAAGAGGTCATGCCCAGCTTTATTGCCTCTGTGTGTGTGCGCACGCATGCATGCGTGCATGGGTGCATGCCTGCAGGATAATACAGGATGAGTCCCCAGGCTTTCTTCGCACAAGAAAACAAAAACGACCTACTCATCATGTATGTGCATTCCCTCTTCATCTCTACAGTGGACCCTTGTATAACAAAGGGTTTGTATAACATAAAATCTGTACAACATAAAAAATTCCGGAGATAGGGGAAATTTGCTTAACAGAATCATCTATGGGGCAAATCCATGCCACATAATAAGGGATTACTCTGTTTTCAATGCATTCCTATGGGAAATTTGTATAAAGGAAAATTTGCTTAACATAATTTCATTTGGGCAAATCCAGGTACAAGATGGGCACGATAAAAATGGGATCACAGTTCCGTTAGTACTGGTTTTTTCAATGCATTCCTGGCAGACTCTTTGGGAAATTTGTATAAAGGAAAATTTGCTAGTAACGGGTGAGGTTAGTATTGGGGTGCATTTAGAAGGACAGTGTACTGGTGTATGGGTTAATCGGGTTTGGGCTACGATTAAGTGTTTATACCACAGAAGTCTCTGTGGTCAACCTGGCCAAGTGGTCTGGTGGAAAATTTGCACACTGGCCCATCATTGCAAATTGTAAAAAAACAAAATAAAATAAAATAAAATAAAATCAACGGAGATCTGCTACTGTAAAAATTCAAGCATTTAAAATAGCTAATTTTAAATTTTGGATCCCACGCACTGCATGGCAAATGGATGCGCCCTCCCAGCCTGGTACCAGCAGCGCAGCAGTAGCAATAGCCAAGGAGAGGGGGGCGGGGAAACCCCCCCCCAATAAAACACCCTTCTGGCCTGGTAGGTGCCCTCAGGCAGTTTTTGCCTACTTTTAGGGCCGGGAATCGGGGGTTTTTCTAACTTTTAAAAACCACGAATGCGTTTCCGTAGAGTAACGGATACGAGTAACGGAAACGGAAACGGGAATACCTCTAAGTCGTGCCCATCTCTACAAGGTACCACTGTACTAGGTCTGGTGAAGCACTGGTATATTGCAACAGGAGAGAAATATCTGCAGAAGTTCTAAATGCTCTCTTTAAATATCGTCACACCAATGCTGTCATGTACGCAAGGAAGGGGAGCAGAGAAGGAAGGGCTAAACTGAACCCCCCCACCCCCCCCACCCCACTCCGAACCGTGGGATGCTCAAGTACATGTGGGAGGCTCCTCTGGGTTGATTCAGAGTTCTCCGTTCCATATCCTTAGCAGATGTGGCTGCTACCTAAAGGATGCCTGTGGCTCATTGCATTAACCCAAGAAGGTCACTGCACCACCACCACCCCTTTCATGCCCCTGTCCTCCATCGGTTGCTTCAATTCTTCCCCCACCCCTTTGAAAAATAAAATAAAACCTTGAGAGCCAATATAGTAAGGAAAATGACACAGTTTCTTATCAGGAACAGGATGGAAGATTTAATTTCTCCTTGGTGTTTCCCCTCCCTCCCCTTCCCTCTCCTTCCCCCCCCTCCTCCTCTTCCTCCTCCTCCTCCTCCTGGAACTAATTTCCATCCAGGGTGAGAGTATCAATTAATGGAAAAGAATGATAGAATAATGGAGTTGGACGTGACCTGTAAGGCCGTGGAGTCCAAGCCAGGAGTCAAGGCAGGAATCAAGTCAAAGCATTGGATGGTTACTCTGGTACTAGATGAAGATTTGTCTCTCTCTCTCTTTTTATTATTTGCAATTACCTTTCTTGTGTTGTACTTTTGTTCCTTTGGCTTGTTTGAGGGTTCGTTTCTGAAATTGCATCCTACAGGGACATGGGACACGGCCAGGCAGGGTATTCCTGTACCTCTCCTCGCCGCCTCTCGATTAACGCGACACCAGTGGGTCCCCAGCACCTGAAGGGGTCTTCTTGACGTCTACTTTCTGATTTGGGGACAGACCCACCCTGCAAGGCAGTGGGACTAAGGCAGTGCCACTAGTGCGGAGGTCTGTCCCTTCTGCATGAAAACTTTGCAGGCACCAATACCAAGAGATGGACCTGGGAGTGGGTGTGAGAAATATCAACAGCAACAACCTCCAGTCCTGTTCACTTCCCCTGGCTTTGAAAGCATGAAACTTTAGGGGAATGGTGGGGGGGGGGGAGCCCACATTTTTCTCCACCTTCACAGGAGCCTCGCACACGGAGGTAAGTGGGAGGATGCTATGAATAGCCACACCTTTAACATAAGAACATAAGAAGAGCCATGCTGGATCAGGCCAAAGGCCCATCTAGTCCAGCTTCCTGGATCTCACAGTGGCCCCACCTAATGCCTCTGGGAGTGCACAAGACTAGATATCTGTCTCCTGATACCACTCCCCTGCATCTGGCCCTTGAAGGACCCTGGTTTTAAGCCTGGAGATTACACATTTCCATCATGGTTTGTAACTTGTGATGGACTTTTCCTCCAGGAATCTGTCCAATCCCATTTTGAAGGCATCCAGGCCAGATGCCATCACCACCTCCTGTGGCAGGGAGTTCCACAGACTAAGAAAGCGCTGGGTGAAAAAATATTTTCTTTTGTCTGCTCTTACTCTCCCAGCCCTCAATTTGAGTGGATGTCCCCTAGTTTTGGTATTTTATGAGAGGGAGAAGGTAGCTTGAGAAAATCTGGTGGGTCAGGCAGGTCACATTGGTGAAAGAGACTCCGACAGGTGATAAGGTCCCACACCATTGCGCAGGTAACCAGTGGAGACTGACAGGTTACAATGAGAATGGAGCACTGGAATGTATGCGCTCCTGGCTGTGAACGTGCCACCACCACTCAGCCCACCAGTGACGGCCACCCAGCAGAGAGATTTGGGTATACGTAGTCATCCAAAGTAACTTTTCCAAACTCTGGTGTTGCTTTGTCCTCCACCTCCTCCCTAGGCCCTTTTGTGCCTCAGGATGTGAGCGCGGGCTCCATCCATTTATCAGCCCCGGCAGGAGCAGGAACTTGGCATGTTGACACCGGGGCCAGCCACTGCTGGTGGCGTTTCCTTCAGCACAGGATGGAAGAACAAAGGGTGGGTGGCGCAGAGGAAAAGCCGCCTTCCTGGGGACGGGAGCAGAGCGAGGACGAAGCATGGAGTACGAAGCTAAGAAGGGGAGAAAGGTATGTACCAAAGACCGAACGTTGCATGGGGTGAGCTTTCTCCTCTGGTGTGCATGGTATGTCCTCGTAGGCCCACGCCCATGGTTCTTATGGGGCGGGCAAGTTGCGTTGAGTATATCCAACAGGCCCCTCTTCAAGATGTGTGGAGGCACAGATTGCTGGTGGCATCTTCCACTAGGCAACCACCCGACAACCCAGCTTTCCACCAAAGATCTGGAAGGCTTAAGAGAAAAAGAGAGAGGAATTTTGGAACAAATTATTCCCCCACTACCACGGACTTCCTGCGGTCACTTGAGTCTCTGGGTTGTTGCTGTTGTCGTTTCCAGTACAAATGGTCCCATCACTTTTGCCCACTTTTTAAAAGAAACTTGCTGTGTTATTCCTCACTTTGAGGCAGTCTGGCCTGCTTGTACATTCTCCTTGCTCTGTCCAGAGGTGCAGTTTGTTATGGTGCGCGTGATTCGCGTTTCGTGTCTTTACTACTGACTAGAGATGGGCACGAAATGAACAATTTTTCATTTCCATTTTCGTTTTTTGTTTCGTTACATAACAAAATGACAAACGAATTTTGTCTCTAAAATGAAACTAAACAAACAGAAACACCAGAAATTTTGTCGTCCGTTTCTTTTTCGTTACGGCAATACATTGAACTGCTTTAAATACTAAAAAAAGTCACAAAAATTGAAATAAATGGTAACGAAATGGTAACGAAACGAATGAAAATGAAAACGATTTTTTTGCAAAAATTCGCAAAAAATGGAAATGAACTGAAACGGACCCCCTAAACAACAAACGACAAACGAAACACCATTTTTTTGATTTGTGCCCATCTCTACTACTGACACTACAACTGCAGAGCCGGAAGGATCCCATGGACCATCAAGTACAGCCCTTCCCAAGGAGGCCCAGCTGGGAATTCCCAACCAGAGACCTGAGCCACCGAGCTAGCCAGCAAGAGCCAAGAAACAAAGCAACGTGTTCTGCTTATATGCTGCCCCATAGCGCTTAAAGCATGCTCTGGGTGGTTTACAAGTAATTATGCAGGCTCCACATTGCCTCACCCCCACCCCACCCCCAGTGAGCTGCTGAGTACTCATTTTACTGCCCTCAGAAGGATGGAAGGCTGAGTGAACCTTGAGCTGGCGACCTGGGATTGAACCCCAGGTTGTGAGCACAGTTACAGCTGCAGTATAGCAGTTACTGTGCCATAAGGCAGAATTAACAAGCACATGCCTCAGAGTTAATTCCCACTGATAGTTATCCTTTCTAGGATTTTCTACTAGCAGAAGGAAGGAAGGAAGGAAGGAAGGAAGGGAGGGAGGAAGGGAGGGAGGGAGGGAGAGAGAGAGAGAGAGAGAGAAAGAAAGAAAGAAAGAAAGAAAGAAAGAAAGAAAGAAAGAAAGAAAGAAAGAAAGAAAGAAAGAAAGAAAGAAAGAAAGAAAGAAAGAAATTTTATCTTGAAAAAAATCATTACTTGTCATCAAGTCCGTTCTGACTTATGGGAACCATTTGTAAGATTTCCAAGGTACAGAGTCTTGGGAGGTAACCTCTCAGTCGCTCCTTCCGGTGGTGCTCTGGGACACTTGTGCACCTTGCCCGAGGCCATGCAGGTGACAGGAGAGGTCGCCCCACCTGCCACCGGATGCTCCTGGTGATCTGGGCTCTCCCTGTGCCCAGGAAGTACAGTTGAGGCTCCGGTTCTTTAACCCATTGCTCCCTGGGTCGATACTCCAACTCACTGAGCCAAGCCAACTGCAGGAGGTGAAACAGAACAATGACAAGAGAAGAGAAATGACACTGACAAGAGAAATGCAAAAAACCATGCCCTGTTCTTTTAGAATACTCCTAGAAAGGCATCAGTGACCTTCAAAGTCACTTTAAGTATTTATTTATTTACTCACTTAAAAGGAACCTCGTGGTACAGTGGTTAAGTGCCTGTGCTGCAGCTTAAAAACTGTGCTCACGACCTGGGGTTCACTCCCAGGTAGCCGGCTCATGGTTGACTCAGCCTTCCGTCCTTCCGAGGTCAGTAAAAGGAGTACTCAGCTTGCTGGGGGTGGCTTTGGGGCAATGTGTAGCCTCCATAATTAAACTATAAACCGCCCAGAGAGTGCTTGAAGTGCGGTGGGACAGTATATAAGCAGAACACTTTGCTTTACTTTGCTTTTAAAACAAATTAGAACAAAACAAAACAACATTGCTTGACTTTAATGTGCGCAGAGGTGTGGTGGCTCAGAGGACTACGGCACCAAAACTGTCGGCTGCAAAGTTGGCAGTTTGGTGGTTCGAATCCCGGGTGCCACGCAGCAGAGTGAGCTCCCGCTGTTAACCCCAGCTCCTGCCAACCTAGCAGTTCGAAAGCATGTCAATGCAAGTAGATAAATTGGAACTGCCGTAAAAAGTGGGAAGGTAAAACAGTGTTTCCTTGCAGCCATGCCGGCCACGTGGCCGCAGACTTGCACAACACTGGCTCTTCGTCTTGAATACGGAGATGAGCACCGCCCTCTAGAGTTGGACACAACTAGCACACATGCGCGGGGGGAACCTTTACCTTTACCTGACCTTAATGGGCTTTAGACTTTTTTCTTTCACAGTCCCATGTGGCACAGGGCAAGCCCAAGCCCTTGCGCGCATTGTTTTGCCAAATGGGGGAGAATATTTAGAAGCGTTTCTGCCCAATTTATGCCACTCAACATACGACAATAGGAATCCCACAAAAGTGACACAGATCAATTCGCTGTTAAATCACTCGTAAGAACGTATTCTCAAAGGCTTTCACAGCCGGCATCTGATAGTTGTTGTGAGTTTTTCAGGCTCTTTGGCCGTGTTCTGGAAGTTTGGCCAAAAGATGGCCAAACAGCCCAAAAAACTCACAACAACTCTCACTCGCAACAGCTTGCTGCCCTGGATGACCAGAGGAAATTTCGGCCAATAACCAGAGGCCATCCGATGGTAGGAGATCTCCCTTTCCTTCGCTTTTTGAATAGTGCCTGCCAGAGGGCTTGAAGAAGGTGAGACTGCTTCTGCTGGACTGCAGGTGGAAAGCGCGTCCTTCCAGGCATGCTGGGTGACAACTCCCATTATCCCCAACAAACTCCACCAGCAGCAGTGTTGCTCATGGGTTTGTTAGTCATGGTAGTGCAGCGTTTCCAGGAGGGTGGGCTATAGAATCAACTGACAGAGAGAGAGAGAGAGATGGGCATTTCTAGGGGAAACCTGTTGGACCTGGCCAGGCAATTGCAGTATTTATTTTATTTTTATTTACATGCTGCGCCATCTGACCGAAGGTCATTCTGGGCAGCTTACAAAAATTTAAACACAGACAGTACAACAAACAATACATTATACAACAGACAATAGACAATATATAACTAATACAGTTACTTCACGTCCATTCTCATCCCGGAAGGAAGTTCGTTGCGTGTTGATGTTGGTCGCAGTCACGTGGTCTTCTTCCGGTTCTGTCCCTGTTCCCATGTATGCACGGGCATCATGGATGACACCGAGATGACCGTTACTGCACGTCCTCGTTCCATTATACAGGCATACCCAAACTTCGGCCCTGCAGATGTTTTGGACCACAACTCCCAGAATTCCAAGCCTGTATTTCCAATGGCAAAGGACTGTGGGAGTTGTGGTACAAAACATCTGCAGGGCCGAAGTTTGGGCATGTCTGTGTTATGAGATGTGAAATTCCATGCCTTTGTTCTCTTTTTTTCCAAGCCCCGACCTTCCGTTTTTCGATGATTCGATTCTCCAAAGCCTTGCCTTCAATGCTTTACGGAGCTAAGTTTGAGGCATTTGTCTTTTAATCTCTGTGCACTGCGTTGCTGACTCCATAGGGAATGTACTGGTGAATGGCACTTCGCACTCCTGCCACTAGATGGAGAATGGCACGTTGTGTGACGATCCTTACCTCACGGCCACTCGTCTCGGAACAAGAAGCGTGATGAGCAGATTCCCGAGGCCAGGGAGGGGAGTCTCTTATCCCGCTTAAATCACAGTTCAGGGGGCGTGGTCGGGACGAACTCCCCTCGTCCCGCAATGGACTTGCGGTTAGATTACTTCGTACTGGTCCCAAGCAGGACCTCGAACAGCAATGAGATGGACGTGAAGTATCAGCCCAAGTGAAAATCAGCAAATCAATAATAAATAAATCAAACAACAAAACCATAATGATACATCTAAATTAACATCCAAGAAAAGGCAGGGAAGATGAAGTGAGTCTTTTTTAAAGGCTTGCAGAGTTGGGGGGGGCAGACTAAATCTCAGAGGGCAGCTGATAACCTTCGGATGATCCACCTGAGAAGAACAAGTGTTATGGGCAATACTCTGTGGTAGGAGATAAAAAGGCCCCAAACCATTTCGTATTAGTATGTAGTATTTCTTATATTTATACCTCAGCCCATCTGGACACTGTAGGTGGCTTATAACAAGAGAATGATACAAGATCACATCACAAAATAAACATTACGGGCCCAATTAATACAAGATATCAGCCACAGCAACAAACAACTATCATTACAACAACAATACATCAATCCTACAAAATGAATTATAAAGCCAAAACTAATTAAATTAAATTAATGTCAAAATTAGGGGAGGGGACTGACTCTGTAATGGGTTTTTGGCTTCTACGTCCCGCCTATCTCCCCTCCTGGGGCTACAGAAGAAAGGAAAGCATATAATGCAGAAATAAAAAGGCAAACAAGTGGGGTTGGACCGAGGCTACTTTTCTTAAAGTTTACTTCCCTGACCCAGAAGTTAATTTGGCTTCTTGGAAGAAAGTACAGGCAACCATCTGTGTGCCTTGCAGTCAGTAGAAAGCCATAATTTATTTTTTGCCTCCATTTATCACCATCATTGATTGCTGACATGTTTACAACCTTGCATGCTCTTCCTCGTAGGTGTGCCTGGGAGGGTCTCTTCTAGGCTAGGATGATTGTCAATCTATCCAGCACTAACCAATCATTCCTTCCAGCCTCTAATTTAAAGAGAGCCCCACTTCTGCTGCTCTCACCCCCAATTGTCTGTTGGCAATCAATAGTCTGCTGAAGTCTGTTCCTGAAAGCATTCGTGTTCAATTGTATGTAATGAAACCTTTTTATTATTTCTCCTACAAATGTCTCTGAGTTACTGAGACTGCAAGTGCCAGTTAATGAGAAAGGGGTGGTCTACTCTGGGGAACTTGAAGCTTTTCTGCTTTTCCAGCTATCTGGAAGTTAAGTCATGCAACAAGACCTATTTTCTTGAGAGATCAAAACATTTCAGTACTCGTCTGAGCAGCTTCGTCAGTCTGAGGGAACTTAGTCCTTCAATGTATAGTTCACCTTGATTTCACATCACCCTGGTCTGAATAGGATCATAAGTTGGACAATGGCCTGAATAGGCTTGTTAGGTGGACAATAGCCTGAACAGATTCGTTAGATGTACAATGGCCTGGGTGCATGAAAAGTCCCACCTATGCAACCCTTCCCAACACCCATTAGGAATGGGTTGTTAGCTATGGCCTTGGTGGTGGAGGTGTGAAGTGCTTGTAATTTGTTTGGGTATTGTTGAAAGCACAGCCTGATAAGTGGCAGATAGACTGAGCCTGAGGCCTCCACCTCTGTTGAGGGAGGGGTTTCCAATGCTCACCTGAATGGCTTCCCTAACCCCTCTCTCAAACCACCTATCTTCTCTGTCTAATATGTGTACATCCTCATCTTTGAGGGCCTTTTCACACGGCCCCTAAGATCCGCTGGCCACTTAAATTCGGACCAGAGATCTTAGGGGTTTGTCGCTGTTCCTGCGTTCCCACCCCCTCCGCACCCCTGGCTGCTGAATGCATGAGGGGAGGGAGAAAAAAGGAAGAAAAGAATGCCTCTCACCTCCGTTCTGCCATTTCGCTTTGCTCCCAGCACTGCATTCAGATCTTTTAAAGGGGCGGGGGGCAAAAAAAGAACAAACAGAAGCAAGGAGAGCCCGGCAGTCACTACTGTTATATCCGCATCAGGAATTTTCACCCTCGGAGAGCAGGTACATGAAAAGTGCGCTGAGACGCGCTTAGGTGGGCGTGGTCGCACTTAATTATCTGTAAACTCCGGAGCTGGTGGGGAAATAATTTTAAGCTCCGGAGCTGGGAGCCATTTGCTGCGGAGTTTAGGGGTCGTGTGAAAAGGCCCTGTGAATGAGTGCCCTTTGTCCTTCAAATGGAGGTGTACTGCTGATTCTGGTCCTGAGCTGTTGCCCCTCCTATGTTGGGCCATCCTTCTGTTTAATGGCTGTTTAGTTTCTCCAATGTAGAGGTCTGCACACTCCTCACTGCTTTGGACCACATATACTATATTGCTCTTTGTGTGTTCTGGTGTTGGGTGTTTTTGGCAGACAAGTCTCTGCATAGTGTGTTTGTGGGCTTGAAGTAAACAGGGAGGTGGTACAGTATTTGCCAATAATCCTTTTAAGTTTTTCAGACACTCTAGTCATGTAAGGAAAGACTAGGTTCTTCTGTCTGACGAAGTTGCTTGGATCAGCAGTGAAACATTTCAATCTCTCAAGAAAAGAAGTCCAGTTGCCATGACGCAACTTCCAGATAACCTCAGCTTTATGACTGAGAATCTTCACGGATATTCTGCTGGGTAGAAAAAGGAATTTAAACAAATTTGCAAGGCATCTGTCACTTCTCTGTTCCTGAGGCTTGTAACGTAATTCTAAAGTGCTAGAGGATTTCTGCTGTAGATCTGTAATCTTTAAAGATTACAGATCTACAAGGGAAGTCCTCTAGCACTTTAGAAATCACAGTTTTGTTTAAGCTGTGGGTTTTGATGGCACTATATACAGAAGACAAGAGGCCCAGTGAATTCCAAGATGACTTTATTTGCAGTGGAAAACAAAAACAAAACAAAAAACAGAGAGAGAATATTGAAATGAACCAAAACATTGTCAATATAGGTAGAAGGTAGCCCTATTCAGTCACTGGGCCTAAGCATATGAAAAATTATATTTATGGTGGGGACAAAGGACAGAAGTGTTGAGTCTTCAGCAGGCTATTCCTGCTGTATGCTGCTGGGCCTCAGAATTCCCAATAAAGAGTCCAGCAGGAGAGAGATCCAAGGAGGAATACTGGTTTTATTGAGCTCAATGAAAGACAGCAGGCCAACATCCCACCCAGGACAGTGCTGAGGTGTTCCGCTCTGAGGTGACCCTGGCATGCTGTTTTATGCCCTTGGTTGACCATCCCCTGGGAGGTGTCAGGCAGGTGGAGTTTGGGAAAGGTGGGCCAATGGGGTCTAGGGGGTGGGGTGGGTTGACCATCCCCTGGGAGGTGTCAGGCAGGTGGAGCTTGGGAAAGGTGGGCCAATGGGGTCAGGTGGACCATCCCCTGGGAGGTGGGAAAGGTGGAGTTTGGGAAAGGTGGGCCAATGGGGTCTAGGAGGTGGGTTGGGTTGACCATCCCCTGGGAGGTGTCAGGCAGGTGGAGTTTGGGAAAGGTGGGCCAATGGGGTCTAAGGGGTGGGTCGGGTTGACTTCAGGTAGAGAGGGTTTTACACTGATAGGGGGGAAGGAAATGGGTGGCAGACGGGATGATGGGTTTCCAGGTGGGAGAACAATGAGTGGTCAAGACACATAATACAGATACACATCACACCAGTCTGGGTAGGGTTGCAAACACAATGGGTGAATGATGAGTCATCCATAATAAGAAATGGGGTGAGTATAGTCCTGAGGTAGAATAATGGCAGACCTTCCCATGGTCCAGAGGCAGACAAAGGAATTTGATGTCCAGGTGCTTGAGCTGGAGGCTGGAGGGCTAAGCAGGAAAAGGTGCCCCATACAGCCCATTGTCTCTGTGGAGGAAGGAGAAGATTCCCTCTGGCAAAATCCATTCAGGAGAACCAAGCAGTTCGAACTGGTTTTGCCATGTGGCAGGGTGACGGTCCTTGATTTGAAATGGAGGTCACTTCCCCAACATGGAGGCAGTGTGTACCCTTGTCCAGGCCTTGAGATAATTGAAAAGGAAGAAGGAATTGGGAAAATGGAGGGTGGAGGGATATTACTGGAAGGCAGGGAGAGAGGAAGGACACAGAGGGAAAGAGAAAAACTTCTTGGTGCCTTTTTGGCTGTGGGAGAGGTGGAGGAACCTTTATTTGGGGAAGAGAGAGCACGACTTGAAAAAATTTTTTTCGAGTTGTCGTTAGTCGGGCGGTTCCGTTGGGGTCATTTCCGTTTTTCGCAAAAATTCGCAAAAATTAGTTGGTTCATTTTTTTGTTTTTTCGTTGTCTTAGTAGAGCGGGCTCCTGGAGGCAGATAAAGGGAAAGGAGGCAGCCTCACCCACTAGGAAGGGAACCCAAAGGAAGGGGAAGGGAAAGCAATGGCCATATGGATATTGCATACCAGTTGTGCAAAAAAACTTATTGGTGCCTTTTGGCTGTGCAATGGGACATCGATACAGTGATGAAAAGGGGTTAATATGAGATGATCCCCATCCTCCTCCCCAAGTGTGCCAAGGTCTGGTCTACTGGGGAGGTTTAAGGGGCTTTTGGCACATGTCTCCATGGCCAAGTGGCCCATTCCACCTACTTTCCTGAGGCTTGGGGGATATGTCAATGGAGGGAAACAAAGACATTTTATTGCAAGAAAAAATCCACTGCTACTGTCAATCATGTTTCCCCTTGTGTGTTTTTGGACCACGATTTAACAATTTGTTGCCGCCCCAAGCCCCCGCATGGCTTGCTGCCCAGGACGGGGAGGCGGGACCCCCTCCAGGGAAAGAAATCGAGAGCTTCTCAGCCATTTCTTTTTGCGGCGGCCGGCGAGACTGGGCTTTTGCTGGCTGCGAGCCTGAGGCGAGTCCCACCAGAGAACGGCTGACGGGGATGGGGGACGGGGACCTCCAGAAACCCCTCTGGTAGGTGCCCTGAGGCCGATATGGACCAGGTTTGTTTGCATTGTGCTTGTGACGATATCAAAAAGGATTGCAGCCAGATGCGGGGGTCTAATTTTGTCCTTGCCTAATTGACGTGTGCTCGTAGGAGCGGGTGTGGGCCTGCCTTCGCAGACACGCATCTGCTCCCAATTCACACACACACACACATTTTTTTTTCTTTGTGTCCTCCACAGAAGTAATGGGAGTACTTGGCAATTATAAAGACTCGGGATACAAGGTAATCAGAGGTCAGTGTTTCTAAGGCCACTTAATGGTACCTGCAAAATCCTAAACTTCAACAACCTAACCAGTCACCTCTATTTCAGGTGAATTCACAGAACAGTGAAGTTCAATGGAGCCTTAAGGCCATCAAATCCACTGCCTTCCTCCATGCAGAAATACATGCAATGAATAATAACTGCATGTCTCTACTCTGAAGGACGCTACAAGGCTCTCCGTCAATTCACCGCTCTCTCCTTCCCTTGTGTTCCCAGGGATTTGTGTCTCCCATCAAGAGGCTGGTTTTCCCGAAGGCTGCCCGAAAACAGGCTCTCAGGATTAGCAGTGTCTACCGGCGTCCTCTGCATTCAGTCCCTTTGTACCCTCCGGACTACCTCATCGACCCCCACATCCTCCTCCATGACTACGTAGAAAAGGAAGTGAAGGTGAGATGAGCAAAGGAGCCTTGAGTCGACCATTGCTGGTGCTCGTGTCATGGTAGAGAACGTTGGTATCTGCTTTGGTTAGGAAGCCCACACCGGGGGCAACAGGGCAAGCTGCACCTGTCGGCAGGCCAGGTCAGGAGGACGGTGACGGGGGGTTGGACTAGATCACCCTGGAGGTCTCTTTCAACTCTGGGATTCTAACAGTCACTCTCATCCACCCCAGCCAGCCCAGCTAGGGGGAAGAATGCAACTCTCCTGTAACGGTCATTTGAGGCCCAAAGGGGACCACCACAAGGCGGCCTGAAAACATAAATGCAGATGGTTCTGCATCAGCTGAGGCACAAAAATGCTTTTGGCCCCAGATCATAAGAACATAAGAAGAGCCATGTTGGATCAGGCCAAAGGCCCATCTAGTCCAGCTTCCTGTATCTCACAGTGGCCCCACCAGATGCGTTTGGGAGCGCACAAGACTAGATCTCTCTCTAATGATACCTCTCCCCTGTATCTGGCCCATGAAGTACCCTGGTTACACAAAAACATAAGAACATAAGAAGAGCCCTGCTGGATCAGGCCAAAGGCCCATCTAGTCCAGCTTCCTGTATCTCACAGTGGCCCCACCAGATGCGTTTGGGAGCGCACAAGACTAGATCTCTCTCTAATGATACCTCTCCCCTGTATCTGGCCCATGAAGTACCCTGGTTACACAAAAACATAAGAACATAAGAAGAGCCCTGCTGGATCAGGCCAAAGGCCCATCTAGTCCAGCTTCCTGTATCTCACAGTGGCCCCACCAGATGCGTTTGGGAGCACATGAGACTAGATCTCTGTCTCCTGAAAGCACTCCCCTGCATCTGGCCCTTGAAGGACCCCGGTTTTAAGTCTGGAGATGACACATCTCCATCATGGTTTATAACCTGTGGTGGAATCCCCTTTTGAAGGCATCCAGGCTAGATCCTGTTACTTTGTGTAGTAAAGTGTACTAGAGTAGCCCTATGGGATGAGTGGGGATGTGTTGAGTCAACTCCTCCCATAGGTTCTTGTTTATTCCTGTGGGCTCACTCAGGTTCTGACTTAGACGGCATTTAACATCAGCAAAATGTGCCCTAGGTAGACCTCTGTTAGATGCTGGCATGTTTCCGTTCACATGAGGCACTGCCATTCCTGGGACATTTTCCCTACCAGCGGTGTAACTGTGAAACATTTCCCCCTGGTCGGGAAAGTTCTATTATTTTATTAGAGTAAAATAGAGAAAAACAATAAAACGAAAGCATAAAAGGAAATAAATCACTGGCACAATCCGCTCTGATCAAAAATCTTAACAGATGTCCCTCTAATGCTGATTTTTGCTATGGGAACTCAGTGCCAATCCCATGGTCAATTTTTTTTCTGTTCCGTTTTCTCCTGGTCTGCAGTTTTTAGGTCACCTGACGTGGGTGAACACTTCTTTGAACCCCTCCAGCCGTGACGAGTTGTTGCAGCTACTGGACACTGCAAGGGTAACCACTCTCTGATGTATTTCACACTTCGGAAATGATTGTTACTGGAGAGAGGATTAGATGCAGGGCCAATACATTATTCAAGGGTCCAGAGAGGGTAAAAACGGATGCCAGCAACCACCACTACTCACTTTGTACCGCAGGAACATAAGAACATAAGAACAGCCTTGCTGGAACAGGCCACAGCCCATCCAGTCCAGCATTCTGTCTCACACAGTGGCTCGCCAATTGCTTCAGGGTATTCCCAAGCAGATGTCTTCACCTGCTTATGATTCCCTGGAAATGGCATTGAGAGATATCCTGCCTCTCTCTCCAACCCGGAGGTTGTCCTTAGGCATCCATAATGATAGCCATTGATACCCTTGAACTTGTCCATGAACTTGTCCAATCCTTTCTTAAAGCTGTCAAGGCTGACAGCTGTCACCACTTCTTCTGGCAGGGGGTTCCAGAGACCAGGGATCCTCTGGGAGAAAAAGGACTTTCTCTTATTTGTTGGAGATCTAGCACCCAAAAGTTTCACGGAGTGCCCCCTAGTTCTAGTGTTGTGCAATAGGGAAACCAGTTTTTCCTCATCTACTTTGTCCATACCATGTATGGTTTTATAAACTTCAATCAGGTCACCTTTTAGGCCCCGAATGTTCAAAATAAGCATCCTTCAGTACCTGTGTGGGATGGTTGTAAAGTGGTGTTTTTCACGCTGGAAAGTATTCCACTGGGCTCATGGCATAGTGCTTAAAGTGCAGTACTTCACCCAAGACTGCTCCCGACCCAGGTTAAAATTCCCAGGTGGTGGGCTTGAGGTTCAGTCAGCCTTCCATCCTTCCAAAGTTGGTTAATGGAGTACCCAGGGGAGATTGGGGAAGTGTTTCCTACTTTATTAAATTGTAAACTGCCCAGAGCACTATGGGGTGGTATATAAGCAGCATGCTTTGGCTTAATCCTGAGCAGACACACCTAACATGGAGCTGGGTTTGGTGGTAAAACATTAAAATTTGTTAAGAATCACACCTTAAATTTTAATCTTAGGAATCTATCACACATCCTTTAAAATGCTGATTAAATTTCAAGATAAAGCGTTTCCAAAAATCTTGTCCCCACGGCCACCGGGCTTTAAAAAACACCAGGTAATGCCCCCTTTAGCGAGTTTTCCAAGACCTACTGGAGAAGTCGGGATTTTTTTTGCTCTGGTAAAAAATGTGAGCGAGAAGTCCGTGGGAGCTTGCATATGATCCGGTTTTCTGCTCTTTTTTCCCCCCTAGCCCTGACCAGCTTGTCCTGGGGCTCATTGGCACTTAAAAAATATTAAAGTTTCCCCTTCTCCCAGCACTGATCATCTGGCCTTCGGGCTCTCAGCGCTGGCTTTTTAATTTTTTTTTTTAGTATTTTTCTAGCGCCACCTGCTGGCCCTGGGGCTGGTTGGTGCTTAAAAAAAATTCTTGTACGTGGGAACGGAGATCCCACATCTTCAGTCATGTGACCAAGAATGAAGAAAAGCCAGACTTTCACAATATCCGGATCTTCCCCCAGGTGAGATAGCGGCCTTACAAAGAACTGCACAGCTGGGAGGGACCCTTTGGATCAAGCCCAACCCCTGTCCGGAAAGTAAAGTAGGGGATTGAACCCCCAACTTTTGGCTTCAAGGCCAGAGACTTAAACCCCTGAGCCATCCAACAGTTGGTCCATCTCACCTTGCTATGCTCCTTCCCCCATGCCCTGAGCTCCACCCACTGCTGGCAAGCCACCCTGGGACTCTTTTTAAAACTAGAATTTGATCCCTGAGTCAAATTTGGCTCTCCTGTCCCTGCTTTAATCAGAAGGAGCATTTGACTTTCTACTTCCCTAAACAGCCAAAACGTGAAATGAATATGGAGGGTCATGGTGCTGCAAAGGCAGGGGAAGGAGAAAATGTCCCTGTTTGTTTGTTTGTTCGTTCTTTTTATTTATTTATTTCTCTTTCTTTCTTTCCTTCCTTCCTTCGTTTGTTCAATTGTTCGTTCGTTCATTCCTTCATTTATTCATTCGTTCGTTCAATTGTTTGTCCGTTCATTTGTACGTTCGTTCATTCGCTTGCTCACTCAATCAGTCGATTTGGTCAGTAGGTCGGTCAGTCAGTCAGTTGTTTAATTCATATACCACCCATCTAGCTACAAGACCACTCTGAGCGGTTCACAAGACAATAATTAGAGCCATAAATAATAACTGCACAGACATCACAATACTATAAAAATAAGCAATAGACGTATACTTGTCGTCATTAAAATTAGAACTTCTCAGACCCACCATGTTGGGTTTATTGTGTTTTCCACTCATTCTGGACCCGAGGACCCAGATCCTGCCTGCGTCCCACAATCTAGTTACTAGTTGTTTTGGTTCTGACTGTTTTATTTCAAATTGTTTTATTTAACTGTTTGATGTTGTTATACTTTTCTGTTGTGAACCGCCCGGAGTTCCTTCAGGAAGACAGGCGGTATATAAGCTTAATAAATAAATAAATAAATCAGCTGGGCCACAACCTCACCAAATCCTCTCCTCCTGTCCTGCCTCTGTGGCATTAAAAGGAGCCACATTCTGATCTCACCTTTGGGTCCTGAGATCTGAACGAATGAGACACAGCTGACCTGGCCACGTGAGGACAGGGTGCGCTCCTCCTGTCTCTGAAAAGGGTGGCGGGACAAAGTGGGAAGGGTGGGTTGGCAGTGTCATTCTTAGGGAGGTATCCACCGCCAAGGACACCCCCTCTGGCATCGTGGGGGCGACACTCAGCGGGTTCTCCTTCTGCTTGGCTTTCCCGTAGCAACTGAAAGAGCTTCCGCTGAAGACGACCGCCGAGCAGGATAGCATCCTGAGCCTTTCTGCCCGCTGCCTGCTTCTCACATGGAGGGACAACGAAGAGCTCATCTTGAGGATCCCCACCCATGAAATCGCGGCTTGTTCCTACCTACGGGATGATGCCCTGCACCTTCTGGTGCTCAAAACAGGTATGGGTTGACCAGGGGGTGTCGGTCACTGGCCAGAGGTCAGGAATTTGATTCCCTACTGTGTCTCCTGCGAAGCAGAGACCGTTTGTGTGACCTTGGACCAGTTGCTTAGTCCCAGGGCATCCCCAGAAGGAGGGGGTCAACCACGTGTGAATATTCCCTACTGAGCGGGGATGGGGGGTTTTGAGGGTTTTCCCTCTCTTCTTGTTTAGTATTGTTGACTTGTTATCGATTGTTAATTTTAACCTTGTTGTAAACATCCCAGAGTTCCTGCTGAAAGTTGGGTGGTATAGAAATAAAACAAACAAACAAACAAACAAACAAATTGCTGGTTTTAGACCACCCCATAGTGCCCAAAACACTCTCTGGGTGGTTTACCATTTAGTTGTGAAAACTACACATTTATACACACACACACACACACACACACACACAGAGAGAGAGAGAGAGAGAGAGAGAGAGTTAGGTAATCAATTTATCACCTTTGGAAGGATGGAAGGCTGAGTGAACCTCAATCTGGCTGCCTGGGGATTGAACCTTGTGAGTGGAGTTTTGACTGCAGTACTGCACTTTAACCACCCTGCCACAAGGCTCCTTAAAAAGGATCAGCATGAATCAGAATTGAGATGACCCCACATGATGATGATAATGATGATAAGGGCTCAGGTCCGTTGTTGGGGCTCTGGGCAGAAGGAACGTTACAGCAACCACACTTGCTCCAGCACATCCTGGAGTTCTATCTCCAACATCCTGGTGTGCCAACATTTTGTTCCCATTGCACCTGCATTATTTGCAGTTTCCTGTAAGTTATCTTGTGTGGTTCGTATTTCCATTTTAATGACGGGGCTTTTGGGTTAGGAGGAATGAAAAACAACAGGGAAGAGGAGTTTGGATTTGAAGTCTCATCTTCTTCCATAATGTTCGGAAAGAAAGCATCAGCCGTACGAATCACCTATTCAGGGCGGCTTTTGGCGACCTTTTTAGTTGATTTCTTTTTTTTTTTTTTTTTTTTTCTTTGCCGCCATTGCCATCTGTTGTGGGGGGTTATGGCCCCCCTCCTGCTTTTATTGCCTTTTGCTTATTTTTATCCTTGTTTGTTTTCTTGTTTTTACTGTTCACCGCCCCAAGTTCCTACAGGAAGATGTTGTTGTGGTTCAGTCGTTCAGTCATGTCCGACTTTTTGTGACCCCATGGACCAGAGCTCGCCAGGCCTTCCTATCCTCCACTGCCTCCCGGAGTTTTGTCAAATTCATTTTGGTTGCATCGATGACACCGTCCAACCATCTCATTCTCTGTCGTCCTCTTTTCCTTTTGCCTTCGATTTTTCCCAGCATCAGGGACTTTTCCAGGGAGTCCTCTCTCCTCATGAGGTGGCCAAAGTACTGGAGCCTCAGCTTCAAAATCTGTCCTTCCAGTGAACATTCGGGGTTGATTTCTTTCCGGATGGATAGGTTTGATCTCCTTGCAGTCCAGGGGACTCTCAAGACTCTCCTCCAGCACCACAGCTCAAAAGCATCAATTCTGCAGCGATCAGCCTTCTTTATAGTCCAGCTCTCACCTCCATACATCACTACTGGAAAAACCATAGCTTTAACCATCCTGACCTTAGTTGGCAAAGTGATGTCTCTGCTCTTTAGGATGCTATCTAGGTTTGCCATTGCTTTCCTCCCAAGAAGCAGGTGTCTTTTTATTTCGTTGCTGCAGTCGCCATCTGCAGTGATCAAGGAGCCCAAGAAAATAAACTCTGTCATTGCCTCCATTTCTTCCCCTTCTATTTGCCAGGAGGTGATGGGACCGGTGGCCATGATCTTAGTTTTTTTGATGTTGAGCTTCAGCCCATTTTTTCACTCTCCTCTTTCACCCTCATTAACAGCTTCTTTAATTCTTCCTCACTCTCTGCTATTAGAGTAGTATCATCTGCGTATCTGAGGTTGTTGATATTTCTTCCGGCAATTTTAATTCTGGCTTGTGAATTCCGGAAGATGCGGCGGTATACAAATACAATAAATAAATAAATAAATAAATAAATAAATCCCTTTGAACAAATGAGCTGAACCCAGGCCTACTGCGTTCACCCACATTTTCTTTAGCTCACCCCATGTCTGCAGTTACCTTGCAGGCATTTATAGTCCAACAAATGTTCCAACTGACCGACTTTTTCCCCTCCAGGCCAAATGAGAGGTGGTGTGAAACAAAATTATCCCAAACGGTGCCCTCTTTCGTGCTATAGGAAAGCAGTGCACGAATGAACGAAAGAGGAAAAAAGACATCCTCCCGTCCCCAAAGAAAATGTATCGAAATGACGGATACATCTCTAATTTTATTTCAAGTTCACATGTTTGGGGCTATACAGCAGGACAATGGGCGACCCCACAAGATTTCTTGGCCTGCTAATCTTCTCTTCCAGCTGAGTTCTGAGCACTTCTGTGCGGGTCACGGAAATGTTCTCCAACTTGGTTAGAGAGCATGCGTTAAGTTATTGTCAGGTCAGCGTGCGTTCAAGCTTCTGATCTGGAAGCAAAATGGAAGGGAATGGGGATGAGTTCACAGAACATAAGAACATAAGAACATAAGAAGAGCCATGCTGGATCAGGCCAAAGGCCCATCTAGTCCAGCTTCCTGTATCGCACAGCGGCTCCAACAGATGCATCTGGGAGCGCACGAGACTAGATCTCTGTCTCCTGATCCCACTCCCCTGCATCTGGCCCTTGAACTACCCTGGTTTAAACCCTGGAGGTTACACATCTCCATCATGGTTTGTAACCTGTGATGGACTTTTCCTCCAGGAATCTGTCCAATCCCCTTTTGAAGGCATCCAGGTCAGATGCCATCACCACATTGTGTGGCAGGGAGTTCCATAGACTTACAACGCGCTGGGTGAAAAAATATTTTCTTTTGTCAGTTCTTACTCTCCCAGCCCTCAATTTGAGTGTATGTCCCCTAGTTCTGGTATTTTGGGAGAGGGAGAAGAGCTTCCCTCTATCCACTTTACTCATACCCTGCATTATTTTGTATGTCTCAATCATATCCCCTCTCAATCGCCTTTTTTCCAGACTAAAGAGGCCCAAATGTTTTAGCCTTTCTTCATAAGGGAGGTCCCCCAGCCCAGTAATCATTTTAGTCGCTCTCTTCTGCACCTTTTCCAGTTCCACTATGTCTTTCTTGAGATGCGGTGACCAGAATTGTACACAATATTCCAGGTGGGGCCTTACTATTGTTTTGTATAATGGCATTATAATGTTGGCTGTTTTATTTTCAATCCCCTTTGTGATAATCCCTAGCATGGAATTGGCCTTCTTCACCGCTGCCACACATTGGGGAGACACCTTCATGGAGCTGTCTACCAACACACCAAGATCTCTTTCCTGATCCGTCACGGATAACTCAGAGCCCATGAGTTGATAGATGAAGTTTGGATTTTTTGCCCCAATATGCATTACTTTACATTTGGTTACATTAAAACGCATTTGCCATTTCTCAGCCCATTCCCCCAGTTTGGAGAGATCCTTCTGGAGCTCTTCACAATCTTCTCTGGTTTTTACCACACTGAAAAGTTTTGTGTCATCTGCAAACTTGGCCACCTCACTGTTTATCCCTGTCTCCAGGTCATTTATGAACAGATTGAAAAGCACCGGTCCCAGGACAGAGCCCTGGGGCACACCGCTTTTCACTTCTCTCCATTGTGAAAATTTCCCATTGACACCTACTCTTTGTTTCCGGGATCTCAACCAGTTCTCAATCCATAAGAGGACCTGCCCTCTTATCCCCTGACTATGCAATTTTCTTAGCAGCCTTTGGTGAGGGACTGTGTCAAAAGCCTTTTGAAAATCCAGATAGACTATATCAACCGGTTCACCCAAATCTACATGCCTGTTGACCTTTTCAAAAAATTCTAAGAGGTTTGTCAGACAAGATTTACCCTTACAGAAGCCATGCTGATTTTCTCTCAGCAAGGTTTGTTCTTTTATGTGTTTTAAGATTTTCTCTTGGATGAGGCTTTCCACCATCTTCCCTGGGACAGATGTAAGGCTAACCGGCCTGTAGTTTCCTGGGTCCCCCCTCCTTCCTTTTTTAAAAATTGGTGTGACATCTGCTATCCTGCAGTCCTCTGGCACTGTGGCCGTTTTAAGAGACAAGTTGCAATTTCATTTCTCAGTTCCCTAATAACCCTTGGGTGGATGCCATCTGGGCCAGGTGACTTGTTAATCCTCAATTTATCAATTAGTCCTAAAACCTCCTCTCTTTTAACCTGTATTTGATTTAATTCTTTAGTCAAGAGGGGCGGCTCAGGCAGCGGAATCCGCTCAAGGTCCTCTGTCGTGAAGACAGACGCAAAGAACTCGTTCAATTTCTCTGCAATGTCCAAGTCCTCCTTAACCTCCCCTTTTCCTTCCTCACCATCCAGAGGCCCAATTGGTTCTCTGGCAGGTTTTCTACTTCTAACATATTTAAAGAAGCTTTTATTATTACCCTTTATATTGCTAGCCATGCGTTCCTCAAAATCTTTCTTTGCCTCTCTTATCATCTTTTTACATTTCTTTTGCCAGAGTTTGTGTTCCTTTTTATTTTCCTCATTTGGGGAGGATTTCCATTTACAGAAGGACCTCTCCTTGTGCTTTAGAGCCTCTCTAACTCCACTCGTTAACCATGCCGGTGTCCTCTTGGACTTAAATGAGCTCTTCTTGGGAAGATTCCCAGACTCTTTCTGTTGAAAGATGAGAATTTTTTTAAAAAAAAATTAAAACGTGTATGCTGCAACAAGGGAAAATACCAATATACGGAAGTGTCAAGGCCTTTGATTGTAACTTTGTCGCCACCAGAAAGGAAAGGTGGCCCAGCTTTTTCCATACCAAGGGCGACCTCTCCTGGTGCGCGCAAAAAGCGCTTGGGTTTGGCTCCCGTTTCCAGATGCTTGGACAGGCAGAACAGGAGATGATGGGAGCTGCGTCCTTAGACATCTGGAAGTTGCTGGGTTGGGGGAAACAGAGGTTTTTTTTTTTTTTTTTTTGCCAAGGCCCTGTGCACTCCTGTGGTCACAGCCAGGCAAACATTTGGGTTGTGTAAAGGCAGTGCTCGCTGAAATGGCCCACTCACGCTGGAAACACCAGAGAGGAAAGAGAGAGAGAAAGATCCACTGGCTGTATTTTTCAAAAAGATGCTTGCTGTGCCTTCCATTTTCTGTTCCTACCCCCACACCCCCAAAGGAATATGCCCAAAATTTAAAACTCTGCATCAAAACCTAGCAGGGATGTTGGCAAGTCTTTGGTCCCAAGTCCAAGTCTTAGTCTTTGATAACAAGTCCCAAGTCAAAGTCTTTGGTCCCACGCCCCAAATCTGAGTCTGGGACTTTGGTAAGAAGTCCCAATTCCAAGTCTTTGGTCCTAAGTCCGAGTCCGAGTCCTCGGTCCCAAGTCGAATTCTGAGTTTTAAGCCCCAAGTCCAAGTCTTTGGTCCCAAGTCCCAAGTCCAAGTCCAAGTCTTTGGTTTCAAGTCCCAAGTCCAAGTCTTCGGTCCCAAGTCCAATTCTGAGCCTTAAGTCCCAAGTCCAAGACTTTGGTCCCATGTCCCAAGTCCAAATCCAAGTCTTTGGTCCCAAGTCTAAGCCTGAGTCTTAGATCCCAAGTCCAATTCTGAGTCTTAAGTCTCAAGTCCAAGTCTTTGGTCCCAAGTCCCAAGTCCAAGTCCAAGTCTTTGGTCTCAAGTCCCAAGTCCAAGTCTTTGGTGACGAGTCCTGAGTCCCTATTAAAAGCAAACTATTTCGTCCAGAAAAAAAGGGAGGGGCGGGTGGGTTCCAAGTGAGTTGAGTGCGAGTCACTGAGAAAAAAACCCTGAGTCATGTCCGAGTTGAGTCAGCCTTGTGACTTAAGCCTGATTTGACATCAAGTCCCGGGACTGGAGACCCCATCCTTGGAACTGAGGTCTTCTGATGATTACTTCAACATGGTAACCACCACCACTGCCTGGCTGATGGAGATCTTCTTGTTCTCTAGGCTTAGGAGTGGACCCGGTCCCTGCTGGGGGCAGCCTGGACATCTACCCAGGAAGCATGCAGGAGAAGAAATTCCCGAGTAGCGGGCCAGCCGAGAAGAGGATGGCAGAGCCCCGCCAGGTAGGAGGCACCATGGAGCGACGCCACACCATCTGCAGCCTGGACTGGAAGATGGCCCGGAGTGGGCACGAGGGGCGGCCAAGGGGCGGAGGCAGCCTGGAGCGGAAGCAGGGCACAGGCAGCTGGGAGAAGAGGCAAAGGACCCTGGCCACGGGCGGCGGAAGCAGCAAAGCCTTTGGCAGCTGGGAGCGCCGGCAGACCTACAGCGGGAGCTGGGAGCGCCGGCCGGTGGTGGGCAAAGCCGGGGGCAGCTGGGAGTGCCGTCAGCAGGCCGGAAAAATCGGGGGCAGCTGGGAACGCCGGCAGGCCTACAGCGGGAGCTGGGAGCGAGGAAAGACCTGGGGCAGCTGGGAGCGCAGGCATACCGGGAACAACCCTCTCGACCCCAAGGAACCCAGCCCGGAAGCCTACTGCAACCTCATCATCTTGGCTGTGGCCAACCGAGTAAGTCCGCATGGCCCTGCCTTCTCCCCCTGGCACTTCCTTTTTAACGATCCAAACATTCACCTTTTTAAGTATTTCGTAATCGGCCCTAGGTCCCTTTGTGGGGAGGCAAGTGTTGCACTCATTGAATGGAGGAATCATTGTTTAAGGCAGTGGTTCTCAACCTGGGGGTCGGGACCCCTTTGGGGGTCAAACAACCATTTCACAGGGGTGGCCATGAGCCAGTGAAGAAAACGGCACAAATGGCTTGGGTCTGGAGGAGGAGGGGGAGGAAGGGGGAAGAATGAGCTACAACTTGATAGGTTGGAGGGGATTTGTTTATTTATTTATTCATTTATTTATTTGTTAACCACCCCATTTTTCCCGAAGGAACTCTGAGCAGTGTACCACATGTTGCAAAGACAACTTGCTCAAACATACAAACACCATACATAGCAGATCAAATACAATCATAAAAACATAATGGTTGTGATAATAACATAGAAAAGAACAAATATAAAAAATAACGATATGCATAATGCATCAACAGCCAGACTACACAATCAAAACTCCGGCAAGGCAGATCCGGAGCCAGCAGACATACAAACTAGAGATGGGCACAAATAGAAAAAAATGACGTTTCATTTTTTTCCGTTTCCGTTACAGGATCCGATTCGGTTCGTTTCCGTTTGTTGTGACATTTTTCAAAAAACTTCGCTCCTTTTGTTTGTTTATTTGTTCTTCGTTTTGTGTGTAGTGTAGTGTGTGTGTGTGTGTGTGTGTGTGTGTGTGTGTGTGTGTGTGTGTGTGTGTGTGTGTGTGTGTGTGTGTGTGTGTGGTGCTTGTGCAACTGTGGCTGGGGGAAACAGTGGGCTTAATCTTCCTTCCCGCCACTCTGGGGTGGGGGAAAGAGCTCCCCCAGCAAGCGCCTCTCAGCTGCTCTGCACTGGCCCCATGCCAGCGCCTCTCTGGTGCTCAGCTGCCTTCCCTGCACCCCTGGAAAGGAGGTGCAGGAGGCCAGCAAGGAGCAGCTGAGAGGTGGGGTGGGTGGGGAACATAAGTTTCCCATAGGAGAGGGGAATAATAGTTTAAAATGTCTCCTACCTGGTGCTGGTCCGGGTAGCGCTTGATCGCAGTAAAAAAAAAAAAAAACAGCCAATGACGGTAGTGCTTGGTCGGCAATAAAAAATAAAAAATAAAAATACAAAATAAAAGGAGCACCAAAAGGGCGCCAGGGGTGGTCTGGTTGGCACCCTAATATCTTTAAAAACATAATAAAAAATCCCCAGCTCTGACGGGGTGCAGGGGCCATGCGGTGGGCGCTGAAAGAAAATAAAAAGCAAACAAAAAAAAAGTCCCGCGCTACAGAAACCCGGAAGTGAAAGAAGGGCCTGCCCAGCCCCAGGGGACACACAGTGGGTGCTTGAAAAAAAATAAAAATTATGGGGCCCCAGGCGTGCCCTGGTCAGCACCCTAAAATAATAAAATAAATAAATAAATAAAACCAAGCATGGACGGGGCCCCAAGGGTGGAGCAGTTGCTTTTAAGAAAAACACACCCGCACTACAGCTGTAGTGCGGGCCAGGAACCTGGAAGTAAATGGGTCATCAGGAGGGGGGGGGAAGATAAGTTACAGGGATCCCTCTTTCCCCCCACCCCTGGGGAGGGGGGAAGAGAGGGCTCTTTAAAGTAATCTGTTCCCGATCACAGCGCTGAGCACCCGCTTGACGCTGTCATCGGGAGGGGGAAGAAGATTAGTTTAAAGAGCCCCCTTATCCACCCCACCCCATGGGGAGGGGAAAAGAGGGGGCACTTTAAGCATTTTTCCTGGTCCTGGTGGCAGCGCCCCCTCTTTCCCCCCAACCCATGGGGAGGGGGAAAGGGGGATCTTTAAACTAATCTCCCCCTTCCGATGGGAAACCTATTTTTCCCACCCCACCTCTCAGCTGCAGGGCTCTCACCTTGCAGAGCTCCTGCATTGGCCACAGGGCCATTTTCAGAGAGGTCCTGCCAGCCCTGCCATGGGCTGGACTCCTTCTCAAATGGCCCGCTTGGCACAAGGAGGTCCCCTTAGAGCCAGGCGGGTCATTTTTGAAGGGGTCCAGCCGATGACAGCTCGGCAGGATCCCACTGAAAATGGCTCCGTCACCAGCGTGGAGCATTTCCAGGGAGGCCAGAGGGGGCTCCGATCCAGCCTCCGCCCGAGGAGACCGGATCTCAGCCCCTTCCTTCCCGACTCCCCCATGGAGCCTGACAGCCTTGCGCCGGCGGGCTGTCAAGCTCCATGGTGGAGGAGGAGAGGGGCGAGAGGGGCTGGGATCCAGTCTCTGCGTGCAGAGACCAGATCTCAGCTCCTTCTCGACTCTGCCCCCGAAGCTGGAAGCTGGAAGAATGGACCAGGAAGGCCAGCAGCAGCACCGGCAGCAGGTAGGAGCGGAGGATTTATCGGGCAGCCAGGCCAGTAACGGAAACGAACAGAACCAAGAAAACTCGTGCCCATCTCTAATACAAACTAATAACAGGCCACTGGGTGCTCAAAGGCTACCCAAAACATTCCCTAAAGAGCAAGGTCTTCAGTGCCCTTCTAAATGCCGGCAGCAGCTCCAACAGCCCGATCTCCACCGGCAGTTTATTCCAGTGTGTCAGGGCGGCCACCGAGAACGCCCGATTCCGGGTAGAGACCCTTCGAGCCTGTCCAGACGATGCCAGCGAGTTAATTGTAGTAAGCAACATTTAACCTCTACTGGCTTCTTCACTCTGATTGATCTCCAGGAACTGCTGTCAGTCAATGGCACCGGAGGCTGCCATTGGCCGAGGGTGCCTGCAGAGGGAAGTTCTCTATGGCCCCTGCAGGACTGGCCTGCCAAAGGGGGCTCGTGGCCTCTTCCAAGCAGGACAAGGGGGTCACCACAACACGAGGAACTGCGTTAAAGGGTCGCGGCATTAGGAAGCTTGAGAACCGCTGGTTTAAGGCAAAGACCTATAAAGTCCCTTTTTGGAGTCCATTGCTTAGAATCCCAGTGGCCATGCTTGCTGGGTGATCTTGGGATTTTAGTCCAAAAATTTAAAAAGGGCCAAGCATTGCTTTCGGATCATTAGTGTAAATTAGCCAGGAAAAAAAATGAGAGCCAGAGAGAAAGATCTGTGTAGTAAATGGCTCTGTGGCATTGTATATCCCAAATGTTGTGATATATTACGGCTGCTTTTGGCCCTCTCTGATGCCTGCATAAACCACGAGAGCCCTTCTGGTTATTTGCACCCGTGTAAATGCAATGGCATCACAATATCAGACAGGTGCTAGTGAGCAAAATATAAGGAGGGACACAGCTGGCGTCATTTTAACTAGCTGTGGTTTATGCCACTGCAGTGGCATAAATGCTAACAGGGCGCCAATAACAGGGACTGTATATCTGCATTTTAGGGTTCTATGCAAAGCAGCATGATTCAGCCTGTACAAATTAAGCGCAGGGTAAGGCTGTATTATCTGCATTTTAGCAGGAAGGCAGGCCTCTTCTGGCTTCCCGCATATGCAAAGCAGCATGATTCAGGCTGTACAAATTATGGCTGCCAGACAAAGTTTCCCCACCATAACGGAGTTTGGATTGTTCTGCTTCCAGTCATCCTGCTCTTGGAGGGTGAAACTGACGCTATTTCATAAGGCAGGCCTCTTCTGGCCTCAGGGATTTCACTTGGCATATCAGCCTATATATGTTCACTCTTTTCTTTCCTCCGTAGAAACTTAGACGGTGCTTTAAACCAAGGCTGTCCAACTTTGAACAGGCCAAGGTCTACTTTTTCTAGATGAAAGTGCCTGAGGGCTACTACACTAAAACCTCTGCTTATGAATTTTATCTGTTCCGAGCATATGCTCGTAAGTAAAAGAAAAATGTAAGTAGAGCAGCGGTTTCCCATAGGAAGGCATTGAAAATCAATTAATCATTTCTAGATGGAACATATTTCAGTTCATTCCTATGGTAAGGCTGACCATGCACACACTTCCCTTACACCCGCTCGAGCCGGTGTGGAGGGGTGCAAGGCAGGCACATGCCCATGCTTGCACAGATCGCCCCTTCCCCTTGCCCAGGCTGCTGGAAGACTTTTTTAAAAAGATGCACTTTCCCTCCTAACCCACCCGGGGCCTGACTTGACTCTACTTCTCCTCCTGTCTTTCCCCTTCTCCCTTCCAGCTCCTTCGCTGCGGCTGGTGCTACGGCCCATAGCTTCTGCCATGTTCTCTGTGCAGCTGGGATGGGCCAAGCCAGCAGTGGGGCAATCACATCGCCACAGGGGCGCAAGGAGGAGGGAATGGCTCAGAAGGGGAGCAGGGGGAGCGGCAGGTCTGTGAGACACCTGTGGGGGTGGGAGGAGGAGAAGGAGGACGAGGATGGAAGGATGGGAGGAAGGGAGGAAGGGATTCTCTGGGGGGGGAGAAGAGGGGGACATCACCACGCAAAGGAGGTGGGCACGCCCATGACCCTGCCCCTCACTGTCCCCTCCACTCCCCTTTCTCCGCTCCGCTCCAACAACTCAATGGGTCACAAGACAGTGGCACACTGATCATCTGGCCGGTAGGGAGAGCAGGGGACTGTGCCATGGCTCTTGAACTGCCCCGCTCAATTGAGACCGTGGGCTGGCAGACCCAGAGCTTTGCTGGGGCAGTGGTGGTCCTTGGGTTGGGGGAGGTAGAGGTGGAGAACTTATCCCCTCCCATTGTTTATTGATGGCTGGCAGCTACGTTTGAACCCTTCATGGGCTACTGGTAGCCCCCGGTCTACCTGTTGGGCAGGCCTGCTTTAAACAATCAGAATTTTTTTTTTTTTACTATTGGGATGCCCAACTGCGCATTTCACATTTAATTGCACCCTTTTTATCAGTTTGTGGCCTCTTTGAAAAGGCAAAGATGACTCAGAGCTTTTCTCATGGAGCTACTTTTCAGGGGAATGCCATCTCACCAGGATTGGGAAAAGTTACTTTTCTGGATTATCGTTCCCAGAATTCTCCAGCCAGCATGGCTATTGGCCAAGACTGCAAGGTGATTGTGAGAGCCACCATTTTAATGCAGTTACTTCACATCCTTCTTTGTTCCGCAACTAGTTTTGTACCATGACTGCTTTGGTCGCGATCACGTGGTTTTGTCCCTGTTTCCGTGTTCCCATGGTCGTGATCACTTGTCTCATGACCAGTGTTACCTCACAGTCTTGTACCGTGACAAACACTGAATTTGTCTAGCTTCTTTTTTCCTTCTTCTTCTTTTTTTTTTTGGGGGCTTAAAAATTCTTTTGATATTTCGCTTCTGAAAAGTCAAAATTAAAAAAAATAAAAACCCGGACAAGGTTTTCTGACAGAAACAAATGTTTTGTTGCGTGACAGTCGTTACCGCACGGTGTCTGGTCTAGGAACAGAAAGCGGGAACAAAGAGTGACAAGGAAAACCCTACCCCAGCACCAGGTACAGGATTGTCACGCTTAGCACCCGTTCCGGGGGCGTGGTTGAGACAAATTTCAGTAGTTGCGCGACGGACGTGAAGTAACATTTTTTGTACCGCTCCTAAGTGCAACACTAACAGAGGGCCTTTTTACACAACCCCTAAAATCTGCTGGCCACTTAAATTCAGACCAGAGATCTTAGGGGTTTGTTGCTCTTCCTGCGTTCCCACCCCCTCCGCACTTAATGCCTGCTGGCTGCGTGAGGAGAGGGAGAAAAAAAGGAAGAAAAGCATGCCGCTCACCTCGTCTCTGTAAAAGTAGCTCTTAAAGGGGCGGGAGCCAAAAAACAACAAACAGAAGCAAGGAGAGCCCCGCACTCACTATCGCTACACCGGATCAAATAATTTTCACCCCGGAAGAGCAGGTACTTGAAAGGTGCGCTGGGACACGCTAAAGTGGGCGTGGTCGCACTTAATTTCCTGCAAACTCCGGAGCTGGTGGGGAAACAATTGTAAGCTCCGGAGCTGGGAGCCATTTGCGGCGGAGTTTAGGGGTCGTGTGTAGAGATGGGCACGACTTAGCGGTATTCCCGTTTCCGTTTCCATTACTCATATCCGTTACTCTACAGAAACGGTAATGGGAATTACTCCGCCAGAATTCGAGCTCGAACTGACGAACGAACAATCTGGTCTGATTTGTCGTGCTCGTTACTTGCATTTTTAAACTTTTTTTAAAAGTTAAAAAAAAAAAAACGATTCCCGGCCCTAAAAGTAGGCGAAAACTGTCTGAGGGCACCTACCAGGCCAGAAGGGTGTTTTGTTTGGGGGTTTCCCGCCCCCTCTCCTTGGCTATTGCTACTGCTGCGCTGCTGGTACCAGGCTGGGAGGGCACATCCATTTGCCATGCAGTGCGGGGGATCCAAAATGGCGACTGCAATATTTTTTTTTTTGAAATCGTTGCCCAAAACCCCACCAAAGCACCACAGAAACATGCGAAAATTAGCTATTTTAAATGCTTGAATTTTTACAGTAGCAGCAGTGGGTTTTTCTTGAAAAAAAAAGTCTCCGTTGATTTTATTTTATTTTATTTTATTTTAATTTTTTACACCTGCGCATTCGCAATGATGTGCTCACCCATGGGAGTGGACCATGCAAAGTTTTGGAGCCATTCCACCAATCGCATGGCCAGGTTTTGCTGACTGTACCAGGCTGGGAGGGCACATCCATTTGCCATGCAGTGCGGGGGATCCAAAATGGCGACCGCAATATTTTTTTTTAAATCGTTGCCCAAAACCCCACCAAAGCACCACAGAAACATGCGAAAATTAGCTATTTTAAATGCTTGAATTTTTACAGTAGCAGCAGTGGGTTTTTCTTGCAAAAAAAGTCTCCGTTGATTTGATTTGATTTTATTTTATTTTATTTTATTTTATTTTATTTTATTTTATTTTTTTACACCTGCACATTTGCAATGATGGGCTCGCCTATGGGAGTGGACCATGCAAATTTTCCACCAATCGCATGGCCACTTGGCCAGGTTGACCACAGAGACTTCTGGGGTGTGCCAATCGGGCATAAACAGCCCATTAATCGTAGCCCAAACCCGAACCCTAAGCCTAAGCCTAACCCATACGCCAGTACACTGTCCTTCTAAGTGGGTCAGAGAGGCATCCAGAGGTGCACCCCAATACTCACCCTAACCTCACCTGTAACTAGCCTAACCCTAGCCCTTGCGCTAACCCGTCTTAACCATAAGCCAGATCTACTTGCATTGCACTACATGCAAGTACGTGAGACACAGCGGGTGCAAAGAGTCTGCCACTCTGTCACTTGTGGCTCTGGCTGACTCCTGCAGCTCCCTCCAGGAGCCCATTACACCCCCCAAACCAGTACTAACGACAACGAAAAAATGAACCGACTAATTTTTGCAAAATTTCGCGAAAAACGGAAACGAGCTGAAACGGACTGCCTCCGACACACGACAACTGGAAAATGTCATTTTCCCTAGTCGTGCCCATCTCTAGTCATGTACAAAGGCTCAGGCACAAAACGGATGTGAAGTAACCGCCTTAAAGTACCTTTTCCATACACTGCATGAGATTTACAGAGGAAGAGTGTGTGGTGTCTCTGTGTCAGTTTCTTCTCTGACTGCTTTTTCTGTTGGGCGTGTGTGTGTGTGTGTGTGTGTGTGTGTGTGTGTGTGTGTGTGTGTGCATGCAGGACACAGCCGAGGAATCGTGTGCTCTGATCTGCCAGGTTTTCCAGATAATTTATGGCGATCAAACCATCGAGTGTGTGGACCGGGCTGGCTATCACTACACATCTACCCCGCAACGTCGTTGGCTGAACAGCCGGAGTGAGTACATGAAAAGCTACTTTATGCTGAATGATCGTGAAATAGTCTATTCCTGTCACCCAGTTATGCCTGGCGTGATTTGAGCTGCAGCTGAACTATTGTCCCCGCAATGGGTTGTTGTCATCTTCCAAATTAGCAGAGCAGGAGAATTGCTTTCTGAAATCCATTGCAATTTAAATCGGCTGAGCCACAGCCTCCATTGTTAATTCCAGGGTTTTCCTTGCCCATTTCTCTGCAATGTTTTTGCTCCATGAGAGAGTTTCGAAATTATTTTTGTGGCAGGATGCTGAACGCCGGCAATGTCCCTCGGGAAGAGAACAGTGGCACAGAAATTTGAAGGAAAGATTTGGGATAAGAACCTTCAAGTCTGTCCATCCCCCCATCCCCCTCCTGAATCTTTCCTGCAAATGTTGACACGTTCTTCCCTTTTATGCTGTGCATTTCTGTTGGGCTGCTTTTCCCACTGTGGGTGCAGGACACGGCCTTAATCTCCTGCCACTGATGATGGATGGGCATTTAGGACCTACGGTTCTATTTATGTCATGTTGTTGTGGATTGCGATCAAAGTTGTGCTAGGATAAGGAAGAGTCGGGCTTTAGCAGCCTGGCCGGCCTGAAACGATTCCAAATGAAAGAGGCAGCAAGGGCAGCATGGAATTTTTGGCCATTTCAAGTCTTAATTATACCTGGCAAAACATGGGCTGTAACTCCCTGGAAGCTTTTGAAAAGTAACACCCACAAGTTTTTAAGGTGCCACGAGTCTCCTTCCTGTTTTGATTTAAAGTGGTGCCATGGTCCTTTCCTTGGAGGCTGGGAACAGTAGGTTTGTGATGGAATGCTACGGAACGCCCTTGTTGGGAAAGCCCAAGAACCCTGTCCAAGTGGCTCTTCCCAGGGTTTCTGGACAGGATCCATCCAGAGGCAGAGAAGCAGCGCAGAAGGGGAAAGTCACTGTTTTTTTGCTGAGTGCAGGAATAGAAAATTTGCATGTCATGAGCGTTCCCTTGCATTGTGGGAGAATTCAGGAGAATTAAAACGCTGCTGTGGTGTTTATGGAAGTGTAGCTGATCCTAATAAAGGTTTCACTTATGTGTGATGTTGGGCTTTCATTTCCTAGCATTGGATCTGATCTAAAATCAGAAAACAAAAGGCCCAAAGTGAGTGACCAAAAAAAAAAAAAAAGACTGAGTGACAAAGACAAGACAAAACCAAACCAAAACCATAAAAGGACTCTACCTGCCAGGAGTGCCTGGGGGCAAAGTTTGCTTTTGCGCCCTTTCTGCCACCGCCCCCACATCGCCCCCCCCAGCAATGGGGGGGGGTGAACCCTGCAGGCGTGGGGTGGGTGCATGTGCACAGAAGGGCGGAGGGCGTGTGTGTTACACCTCTCCCACCAAGGCGAGGAAGAAGAGGAGGAGGAGGGCACCACGGCCACTGCCTACCTGTCTGTTTCGCTGCTTGCCTGGCATGTGGTGGCGGAGGGGGTGGAGGGGGTGCTGTCACCAACCCTTAGGGGGAAAGGAGGACTCCTGGGCGGCCAGAGGGTGCACAGCTTCCTCCTCCTGCTCTCCCTCCAGGCACTCCCAGATTGCTGCACCCGGGGCAGATGTACCCTTCTGCCCCCCCAATATTCTCCTGGTATCTGCAAAATCGGTATTGATCGATTCACTTTTCCGCTGGCCAGAAAGACAAAATGAAATACCCCAGAAATACCTATTTATATGTACCTCGGGGGTGTATTTGCCAGGACTGGCCACTAGAGGGAACTAGAGACAAAATTTTACTACCATGTTTTTCCGCTTTTGCAAGGACTTGGAATCTGCAGGGATACCACAGTGCTACTTTATCTGTTACTGTCAAAGAGCCTTTTCACACCACCCCTAAGATCCGCTAGCCATTTAAATTCGGACCAGAGATCTTAGGGGTTTGTCGCTGTTCCTGCGTTCCCACCCCCTCCGCACTCCTGGCTGCTCGCTGCGTGAGGGGAGGGAGAAAAAACAGGAAGAAAAGAGACACGGCTCACCTCCGTTCTGCCTCTCGCTCTTGCCGCGGCAACATTCCAGTCTCTTAAGTAGCTCTTAAAGGGGTGGGAGCCAAAAAACAACAAACAGAATCGAGGAGAGCCCCGCACTCACTATCGTTACACCGCATCAAAGAATTTTCACCTCCAGAGAGCAGGTACTTGAAAGGTGTGCTGGGATGCGCTAAAGTGGGCGTGGTCGCACTTAATTTCCTGTAAACTCCGGAGCTGGTGGAGAAACATTTTTAAGCTCCGGAGCTGGGAGCCATTTGCCCCAGAGTTTAGGGGTCGTGTATAAATGCCCAAAGATAAGCAGAGTATAAAGGGAATGCAAAAACAAAAAAGGATTGTAAGTATCCAGCATGCATCACACACACACACACACACACACACACACCAGTATTATCCCTTCCTTTCTTTTCGATGCCCAGGTGATAGCTGTCGGACAGATGGGACATATGGATATGACGCTGATTTTAGCTGCTGCAGCTCCTTGTAAGTCCTGCTTTCCTAGCTAGGAAATGGAAGGGGAATTGTCTCTGTTGTTTGTGTGTGTAGAGGGGTGACCTCGAAAGCACACAGCCGAAGGGTTACCCTGCAGAAGAATTAAATACAAAAATAGACCAGGTGATACCTTTAGGCTACCAGTAAAATAACAAAAAAAAGTTGCTAATATTTCGAAGGCGACACCCTCTTCCTCAGAGCTGTACCAAAGTTCAAACATGACAAAAGATGGAGATGTCAGGAATAAATTCTGAGATGTAAAGAAGAAGAAGAAGAGCGGTCTTCTCTGGGGATGATGGGTGATATAGTCCATCTGGAGGACACCAAACAGTTGCGGGCTGAACTGGCTATGATTCTCCTGATTATCATCATCAATCAAATGAGCTGCTATCCCTCTAGACACAGAGGTTGGACAAGGTTTTAACAACAGGCACATCTTTTTTAAAACGTTGGCATATACTAAGATTTTTTATTTTATTTTATTTATTCACTTTGAATATTTTTACCCCGCCTTTCTCCTTGGAAAAGGGCCCAAGGTGGCTTACAATAATGATGGACAATCGATTGCCCAGAACATTTTAAGGCATATTCAAACGAGGAACAGGGGGATTAGAAGAGGCACCTTACAACATTAAAGATAGAGGCCACCTTATTTCTGATTATCCAGGGAGAATTTTTTTTTTCAGCCTGGTGAAGGAAAGGCTTTGAACTTTCCATCCATGTAGGGTTAGAAGGAGAATCTTAGCAATGGGAGAGCAGCATCCGGGGGGGGGGACACCTCCTTCTGTATTAGAGGCACAGAGCTGGGTCATTTGGAAATTCATGGGGGGCCTGCTCCCTCCAGCTCCGAAGCCTGACTCGCCGCCTGCTGCCTCTTCCTTCCAGTGACGGCTCCTGCCGCAGCGACAACTCCTCTCCCTCCTTCCACCGTTCGCACCACAGCCTGGCGACCGCGTGCAGTGGGAGCGACCAGAGCACTGCCGGCTTGGAGCAACTACAGGACTACATGATCACGGCAAGTCTGGGTTTGCGCTGGAAGGCCGGGCGCTTGGGGAAGCAGGTGTGCCACCTTGGCACGCCCTGCTCCGTACGGAGGCCAGCTGAAGTATCTAAGAACCACCCCTGCTTCTCTAAGCCTGGATGCTGGGAGATAAACCTCAGGACAGGCAGTGGGGTGGGGGGAGGGGTGGGGAGGTGAATAAATTGTGGATTTGGGTGTTAGGTGCCTTCAAATCCTGGGCAGTTCCCCCCACCCATTCCCAGTTGGCATAAGATTCACTTGCTCTGCACGGAGGCGGTTGCCCGTGTAGGGAGGCTGCACAATGCTCATGCAATATTCATCTGTCGCAGAAATCCTGGCTTCCCCTACCTCTGTGACATCACAAGGGACCCTAATCCTAACCCTAATCCTATCTGTTGTTGTTCAGTTGTGAGCTCGCTAGGCCTTCCTATCCTACACTGCCTCCCGGAGTTTAACCCTAATCCTAACCCTAACCCTAACCCTGGCCGGCCCTACCTCTGTGACATCACAAGGGACTCTAACCCTAACCCTAACCCTAACCCTGGCCTGCCCTACTTCTGTGACATCACAAGGGACCCTAACCCTAACCCTAACCCTGGCCTGCCCTACCTCTTTGATATCACAAGGGACCCTAACCCTAACCCTAACCCTAACCCTAACCCTAACCCTAACCCTAACCCTAACCCTAACCCTAATACCTCTGTGATATAACCCTAAAACCCTAACCCTAACCCTAACCTTGGCCTGCCCTACTTCTGTGACATCACAAGGGACTAACCCTAACCCTAACCCTAACCTAACCCTAACCTGGCCTGCCCTACTTTTGTGACATCACAAGGGACTAACCATAACCCTAACCCTAACCCTGGCCTGCCCTACTTCTGTGACATCACAAGGGACCCTAACCCTAACCCTAACCCTAACCCTGGCCTGCCCTACTTCTGTGACATCACAACGGACCCTAACCCTAACCCTAACCCTAACCCTAACCCTGGCCTGCCCTAACATCCTAACCCTAACCCTAACCCTAACCCTGGCTGGCCCTACTTCTGTGACATCACAAGGGACCCTAACCCTAACCCTAACCCTAACCCTAACCCTGGCCTGCCCTACCTCTGTGACATCACAAGGGACCCTAACCCTAACCATAACCCTAACCCTAACCCTAACCCTAACCCTGGCTGGACCTACCTCTGTGATATCACAAGGGACCTTAACCCTAACCCTAACCCTAACCCTGGCCGGCCCTACCTCTGTGATATCACAAGGGAACTTAACCCTAACCCTAACCCTAACCCTAACCCTGGCCTGCCCTACTTCTGTGACATCACAAGGGACCCTAACCCTAACCCTAACCCTGGCTGGCCCTACCTCTGTGATATCACAAGGAACCCTAACCCTAACCCTAACCCTAACCCTAACCCTAATCTTGGCCTGCCCAACTTCTGTGACATCACAAGGGACCCTAACCCTAACCTAATCTAATGATACTTCTGTGACATCACAAGGGACCCTAACCCTAACCCTAACCCTAACTCCTGATATCCAAGGGACCCTAACCCTAACCCTAACCCTAACCCTAACCCTGGCCTGCCCTACTTCTGTGACATCACAAGGGACCCTAACCCTAACCCTAACCCTGGCCGGCCCTACTTCTGTGACATCACAAGGGACCCTAACACTAACCCTGGCCGGCCCTACCTCTGTGATATCACAAGGGACCCTAACCCTAACCCTAACCCTAACCCTGGCCTGCCCTACCTCTGTGTCCAGTATTGTGGGGAACAAACTGACAATGAGAAAACTGTTTCAAACTGGAGGCTTTTTAGTTGTTTAGTTGTACACTTTTTTCTGGGTATTTTCTGGTGGTCCCTGAGCAGCTTGTCTTGGTTGTGGAGCGGGTTTTTCCCTTTGCAGAACCAGAAAAAGTTACGGAAAGTGCACCTGGTCATTCTGGATTTCCGTTGTGCACTTTTAAAGCATTTCAGAGGGCTTGTCTGAAGAGTTGTGTAGAGGTTCCGATCATCAACATAAAGCTTAAGATACCAAATCTTATCATTATTTTTCTTCTTGTTTTATTTCTTGTTTATCAGTGTATGTTTTTTCTTGTTAACCGCCCTGAGTTCCCGTCTGGGGAAATCTGGTGGTAATGGTATATAAATATAAATAAATAAATAAATGATCTATGAGCCAAACAGTGAGTAAGAAAGACAAAGGCAATTGAGAAGGGAAGGAATGGAAGAAAGGTAGAAAGTGTCCTTTGAACATTCTTGAAGGTACACATTCCCTTCTGGTAATGGGTTTCGTCTTTTCCCTCTCCAGCTGAGAAGCAAGCTGACTCCGCAAGAGATCCAGCAGTTTGCGGTTTTGCTCCGGGAATACCGGATGGGGCTCGCCGTAGAAGCTTACTGCGCTGGGCTTCTCCGGCTTTACGGGGAAAAACGGAAGTTTCTCCTCTTGGGTAAGGGAAATGCCTGTCCTGAGGGGTGGGTGGGTGGAGAGATGTGCGATAAAACATATGTGGGCAAGAAAAGCTACAGAGCGAGAGATGGGCTCGAATTTTTAAAAAGCAAGTTGCAGATTTTGTTCAAAATGGCTAATTCGCCAATTCATATCCATACAAATTTATCTCCCTGATAAATGTGAATTGACAGTTTTAGTGATTTTTGATCTGTTGATACATTGAGCTATAAAACGTCTCCCAAAACCGAGAGACTCCAGATGTACAGTATAGGTACCACTTAACTATACATATAAATATGTGGATTGTTTTAAACAGAAAAGAAATGGCACCTGGGCCATTTCTGGAGCTGAAGTTGGCTGCTTTTTACTATGAATTGTGAGATCCCCTGGATTAGCTTGGGAGCCATGGCCGTGCAAGTGGTGTCCAACTGCTAGAAACATGGTGTGTCTCTGCTCTCGCTCTCTCTCTCTCTCTCTCTCTCTCTCTCCCACTCACCTTCCTTCCTAGGAATGCGGCCGTTCATTCCTGACCAGGATATCGGCTACTTTGAGAATTTCCTGGAGAATCTTGGTATCCGGGAAGGGGGGATCCTGACCGATAGCTTCGGGCGCATCAAGCGCAGCATGAGCAGCACCTCGGCCTCAGCCGTGCGCAGCTACGACAGCTGGTCCTTGCGTTCCGAGTCCGAATCCTTCAACCGCATGATCACGGACATCACCCACGACATCGAAGCCCTGGCGCAGGAGGAGGAGGAGGAGGAGGAAGAGGAAGAGGAAGAAGAAGGCAAACATGATGGAGAGGGTGAAGAGAACTACTTGTGAGGAGACAACGGCCCAGCCTGAAAGAAGGGTGAGGAGCCTCTGTCTTTTTGACGGACTAAATCATGGCTCCTCTGAGGAGGCCAGCAGTAGGGAAAGTTGGTTTGCTAGACTACAACTCCCAGGACCTCTCAGCCAGCACAAGCTGGGTGATTCTGGGAGTTGGAGTCCAAAAAAGCTACTTTCTCCAGCTTTGGCGGTTTTACATGGACTCTGAGCTATCCGTGACGGATCAGGAAAGAGATCTTGGTGTGCTGGTGGACAGCTCCATGAAGGTGTCTCCCCAATGTGTGGCAGCAGTGAAGAAGGCCAATTCCATGCTAGGGATTATCAAAAAGGGGATTGAAAATAAAACAGCCAACCTTATAATGCCATTGTACAAAAATGATAGTAAGGCGCCGCACCTGGAGTATTGTGTACAATTCTGGTCACCGCATCTCAAGAAAGACATAGTGGAACTGGAAAAGGTGCAGAAGAGAGTGACTAAAATGATTACTGGGCTGGGGGACCTCCCTTATGAGGAAAGGCTAAAACATTTGGGGCTCTTTAGTCTGGAAAAAAGGCGCCTGAGGGGGGATATGATTGAGACGTACAAAATAATGCAGGGCATGAGTAAAGTGGATAGAGGGACGCTCTTCTCACAAAATACCAGAACTAGGGGACATACACTCAAATTGAGGGGTGGGAGAGTGAGAACAGACAAAATAAAATATTTTTTTCACCCAGCACGTTGTTAGTCTGCAGAACTCCCTGCCACAGGATGTGGGGATGGCATCTGGCCTGGATGCCTTCAAAAGAGAACTGGACAGATTCTTGGAGGAAAAGTCCATCACAGGTTACAAACCATGATGGAGAGGTGTCATCTCCAGGCTTAAAACCAGGATACTTCAAAGGCCAGATGCAGGGGAGTGGTACCAGGTGACAAGATATCTAGTCTCGTGTGCTCCCAGAGGCATCTGTTGGGGCCACTGTGAGATCCAGGAAGCTGGACTAGATGGGCCTTTGGCCTGATCCAGCAGGGCTCTTCTTATGTTCTTATGTTCTTACAGAACATAGTATTCCTGCCAAGAAAACCCTTTGGACATGGGGTCACAAAGAGTCGGTCGCGACTGTAACAATGCCACACACGCACACACGCACGCGCGCGCGCGCACACACACACACACACACACACACACACACACACCTTTAGCCCCACCCGTAAGCCTGCAGTCATGCCTTTTTAAAATCCCCTGCCTTTCCTGGGTGCCTGTAATCTTGTGTCACCCTGGAAGCTAAGCACGGAGAGTCCTGGTGGAGATTTGACTGGGAGATGAAGGGGAAGCTCAAGGCAGGAGCCTCCACGGACACCTGTGGCTGCCAGTCAGAGATGGCATGATCAATTTAGGCCAGCGGTGGTGAACTTTTGGCACTCCAGATGTTTTGGGACAAAACTCCCAGAATTCCAAGCCTAGATTTCCAGTGACAAAGGATTGTGGGAGTTGTGGTCCAAAACATCTGGAATGCCACTGGTCTAGGTAGATGAGGCTTCCAAGGTTCTTTTCATCTTCATCTCCCCAACAAATAAGGGGAGGGGATGGCACACCTGCACCATGCTTCTTCGTGGAAGCGTTTTTGGAGCCTTCCGGCTGGAGGAACCCATTCTACTGGGCAGAAAACAGAGGGAATTCTGAATCCCAGAGCAAAGAGATCCCATACCTTTCTCTCTTCCTTTGAGTAAGCCTGACCAAGGTTGAAAGGATGTGTCCTAATGGACCATTGGGCCTCTGAGAAGGAGGCAAGGGTGGCTGAAAGCAGGCTTGTTTCTTTGGTTTTGGAGCTCAAGTGATGGTGGTGGAGGGTGGTGCAGTCTCCTTCTTTGGAGGTTTTTAAGCAGGGGCTGGATGGCCATCTGTCGGGAGTACCTGTGATGGGGGTTCCTGCATGGCAGGGGGTTGGATTGGATGGCCCTTGAAGTCTCTTCCAACTCTATGATTCTAGGATTCTATGATGCTTCAGTGTGCCTTCCCCCACCAGTTCACAGGAGGCTGAAGAACTTTCCCAAAGCTCATGGCAAGGGCATCGATGTCAAAAAATGAAAGAAAGAAAGAAAGAAAGAAAGAAAGAAAGAAAGAAAGAAAGAAAGAAAGAAAGAAAGAAAGAAAGAAAGAAAGAAAGAAAGAAAGAAAGAAAAAGATGTCAGGCAGTTGTGAAGAGAGACCACATTATGACGGGTGAACCAGAACCAGTGGACAGAGAACCTTTTCACATGACCCCTAAACTCCGCGGCAAATGGCTCCCAGCTCCGGAGCTTAAAATTGTTTCCCCACCAGCTCCGGAGTTTACAGAAAATTAAGCGTGACCACGCCCACTTAAGCATGTCCCAGCACACTTTTCAGGTACCTGCTCTCCGGGGGTGAAAAATCCCTGATGCGGATCTAACGTAGTGGGTGCCGATCTCTCCTCGCTTCTGTTTGTTGTTTTTTTGCCCCCTGCCCCTTTAAGAGATCTGAATGCTGCCGGGAACAGAGCAAGACCGGCAGAACGGAGGTAAGCCGGCATTCTTTTCTTTCTTTTTTTCTCCCTCCCCTCACGCAGCCAGCTGCCAGGCGTGAGGAGGGGGTGGGAACACAGAGTGACAAACCCCCAAGATCTCTGGTCTGAATTTAAGTGGCCAGCGGATCTTAGGGGTCGTGTGAAAAGGCTCAGAGATGGGCATTTAGTTCAGAGGACGAGGCCCACAGGTGTGGCACAGCTCCCTGGATTCCACACTCTGCCTTCTCCTGTCAGATGCACCGCCACAAGCTTCCCTGTCCTGCCTCCTCCAGGGTGCCCAGGAAACAACTGGGTGCCCGATCACCCAAAGTGCCAAACTGTAGGAAGTGCCCGCTTGTAATCCTGTACCTTCTTCTGAGCAGATTGGGTCCTCTAGAACAGTGGTCCCCAACCCCCGGGCCGCGGACCGGTGCCGGTCCGTGGACCGGTTGGCACCGGGCCGCCTGGGGAGGCCGGGGGAGGCTCCTCCCCTTTTCCTCCGCCGCCCTCCTCCTCCTCCTCTTCTCTCCCGCGGGCAGCCGGAGGAGGAGCCGCCGCCCGGGCACGGCGCACGGGCGGGGTGGGGGAGCCCAGGGCTCCTGGACGGGTGGGCCCCGCCTCCTCCTCCTTCGGCCGCGCGCGGCCACGGCAGCCGCCCGGGTTCGGCCACGACTCCGCGGCTGGCGGCGGGGCGCCCGCCACCGCCCGGCTGGCTCGGCGGTCCCGGTGGCGCCTCGGGCCGGAGATGCCACCCCCACCGGCCTCCTCCCTCCCCCTCCCACTCGCCCGCCCGAAGACTGCAGCCGGAGGCAAGCGGCGGCGCAGAGGTGCCCCACCAAGGCGGTAGGGGGCGCCCCTGCCGCCAGCCGCGGAGCCACAGCCGAACCCGGGCGGCCTGCCTCGGTTGGGGGACCTCTGCGCGCCGCTTGCCTCCGGCCGCCGACAGGAGGAGGAGGTGGGGGCCCGCCTGACCAGGAGCCCCGGGCTCCCCCCTGCCCGTGCGCGTGGGGGGAGCACGCACGCCCGCCCCAGCCGGGCAAGCGCCGCCGCCGCCGCCGCCGCTCCCGTGGCCCCCAAGGTACACACACACCAAGCCCCCCCGCACCTCCTCCTCCCCCTCCTCCTCCCCCATCCCCCTCCCCCCACACCCTCCCCTGCCCCCCACACCCCCATCTCCCCCTCCCCACCCCCACCCCCGGGCCACGGGAAAATAATCAAACAAATACCAGTCCGTGGAGACAAAAAGGTTGGGGAGCACTGCTCTAGAACCCTCTGCGATGCCTGCTTTAGAGATTGGTGGATAACGCCATTACGTGGATCCGTCACTAGGTGGCTCCCGACGTATCTATATATGGGTAGCTGCTGCTTCTTGTCAAGGAGACTTGTGACACCTTTCAGACTATTGGGCATGAATTTATGCTGCATGGCGCACCAACAAATGTGTGCCAGGTTTGAGGTCAGGAGACAGGACATAACATTCATGTCAGATAAAGATTGTAAGTCTTAATTGTGCCACAAAACCCTTTGTTGATTTGGATGCACCTGCCCGACACAACTGCCTCCGTGGAAGTTTTTTTCTTTATTTCTATACTGCCCGTCTTCCCAAAAGAACTCCGGGCAGTTATCAATGAGGGCGAAACAGACCCAGTAAAAACAATGCATGAAACAACACAACTTATTATTGGCAAGTTGCCTTTAAGCCTTCCAGGGCAATAACAAAGCAGGAATGCTTCAGCCAGAACCTGTCTGGCAATGCTTGCGAGAAACACTGGAGGTCACTATCCTCCACTATCCTCTCTCTGTCTGGAACATAACTGCCTGTACACTCCAAAAAAAACCCGCACCATTTCTGCCTTCTGCAGTTTAATTTACATCCCCAGGCATATATTTTTTCCATTTAAAAGGTGAGGAAAAGTACTGGCTTGTGTTTCTAGTCCAGCCTGTCACCCGTATCCCAGGAGAAGTAGTAATTTGGTTTAAAAAAAGACTGCCCCGTCTCTGCTGTCTTTCCCAGAATGAAGGAATGCCTATTACCATACATGACTGCATTGACTGATTTCATAAGAACACCAGTGTTTCCGTGCCACCTTGGGTCCTTTTCGAGGGAGAAAGGTAGGGTAAAAATATTCAAAATTAATTAATTAATTAATTAATTAAAAAGAACCAGGAACTCTTCTTGGAAGATAAGACTGCCAAGGATGCTAATGTCCTGTGAAGACCATCTGTTGTATTCGTGGCCGATGCCTTCAATATTAGAGCTGGCGCTTGGAAAAGGAGAATAATATTTCCCCTCCTATTTCCTGCTTTTTGTCTAAAATGTGCAAACCATGCAAGGCAACGACAATCCCCCCCTGCACACAAACACACAAACACCATATCCTAAAGCAACTAAAAAGCAAAATCACCCTTAGATTTGCACCTTTAGAGTCCACTAAGGCAGTGTTTTTCAACCACTGTTCCGCGGCACAGTAGTGTGCCGCGAGATGTTGCCTGGTGTGCTGTGCGAAAAATTCTCCCTACACCAGCAATGCCCCCTCATCGGGCTCGCGACCAAGGCAGCGGTGCCAGCTGGAAGAAGGTGGGGTGTTTAGAAAGAAGCCGGCGGCAAGGCTTGGGAGAATTGTTCCTCCAGGAGGTCTGAGGCGCGGTCCCACCAGCTCCGCAAGGAAAGGCTGGCTGTGGGCGGGGAAGAAGAAGAAATAAGGGAGGAGGAGGAAGAGGAGGAGGAGGAGGAGGAGGAGACTGGAGAGCGAGAGAGTGAGAGAGAGCCGGGAGACCCGTGCAGGCGCATTGCGGCGAAGGGCGCTCCAGAAGCCACCCTTAAAGGTTCTTGGGGTTGGTTCCCCCTCCCAGCTGTTTGCCTCCCGAGGGTGGGCGCGCGCCCCTGCCGAGCCAGGTAGGAGCGCGCGTGCGCACCCCTCTTTTAAGAGTGGGGAGCGGGCAGCCGTTGACAATGGTCATTTGTTTGTGGAGGGTGGTAAATAAAGGGGAGGACGTGGGAGGCTGAGGAGGGGATTCCTAGGACCTAGGGAGGAAATGGGAATGGGGGGTCCCTTCCGGGTCCTGTGGCTGCCTGGCTGGAAGGAGGCGGGGGGGGAAGAGAAGGGAGGCTTATACTGGAAGGGGTAAAAGATGGGGGCTGGGGGTCGTATTTTTTTTCCCCAGCCCCACCTTCCTGGGTTTGCAAGTTCCTCTGAAAAAAAGTGCCAGGAGGAGGGAGGGGGAAGGTGAGGGCAGGCGGACATTTTGATAGGGATGCCTTGGGAGGGCCTGGGCTGGAGGATGGATTTGTTGTTGTTTTGGGGGGGGGGTGAAAAGTGTGTTTGTGTGTGTCTGATAGGCACAGAGTTAATTTTTTTAACATTTTCTAATGGTGGTGTGCCTCGTGATTTTTTTCATGAAACAAGTGTGCCTTTGCCCAAAAAAAGTTGAAAAACACTGCATAAGGCCCTTTTTGTCAAATGGCTGCCAGCTCCGGAGCTTACAATTGTTTCCCCACCAGCTCCGGAGTTTGCAGGAAATTAAGTGCGACCACGCCCACCTAAGCGCGTCCCAGCGCACTTTTCATGTACCTGCTCTGGGAGGGTGAAAATCCCCAGATCCGCATGTATTCTGGTGAGTTCCGGGCTCTCCTCGCTTCTGTTTTTTTTTTTTTTTTTGGCCTCCCGCCCCTTTAAGAGAAGGACGACAGGGCTTGGGAGGCTTCGACCGGCAAAACGGAGGTGAGCCTGCATTCTTTTGTCCCCTTTTTTCTCCCTCCCCTCACGCAGACAGGATCAAGGAAGTGTGGAGGGGTGGGGACTCAGGAAGCAATGAACCCCCAAGATCTCTGGTCCGAATTTAAGTGGCCAGCGGATCTTAGGGGTCGTGTGAAAAGGCCCTAAGGTGCACCTCTATCCATGCCAACTTTCAGGTGTTTACATTTCAAGGTTTTAGCACTGACCTGGAGGTGAAAAACACCCAGCATTCATTGTCCGTTTTTACCAGGGATGGATGTTAGCTCAGATGAAACTGCAACGTCAGGAATATTGCATCTTTCTTTTTGGCTGAGGACACAGAGGAGCCAGGCACTGCAAACAGCCCCTGCCGTGGGTCGGTCACCCCAAGTGATGCCATGAGTTGGCTCTAGCAATGGAGGTAAAGCCATTGAAATATGCAAGACCTGCGGTGGGGCAGTGGGCAGACCTCTGAACAAACAGTAAACTCTCATGGCTCTCCCATGCTCTCCAATCCATCTGCTGAGCTGCTTGGGCAACTGTTCCACATGTAGGCAGAGTGGAAGAAGGTATGACACTATTTTAAGGGTTTTTAAACTATTTATCAGTGAGCTTAGACTTTTGCGTTTTACTCTCAGGATTGTAAGGGAATGGGATGAGGAAGCACAATTTTTTTCTGCTTCAGGAAACCCAAAGCACAGAGAGAACTCCTAGTTCCCTGAGAAGGATCACACACACACCCATTGCAGTGAAACTTCTTAATCCCTCCACATCACAATACAATGACTAGCACCAATTCTCCTGAATAGGACAAGTTTTCCCTTTCCCACAACTTTAAAACCCCACAGTCTCACTCACTCCATACTCCAGAGCACAGAGAGAACTCCTAGTTCCCTGAGAAGGATCACCCTCCCATTGCAGTGAAACTTCTTAACCTCTCCACATCACAATACAATGACTAACACCAATTCTCCTGAATAGGACAAGTTTTCCCTTTCCCACAACTTTAAAACCCCACAGTCTCACTCACTCCATACCCCAGAGCACAGAGAGAACTCCTAGTTCCCTGAGCTCCTTGCCCTCTGAAGATGCTGGCCACAGAGTCTGGCGAAATGTCAGGAAGAAAAACTTCCAGAACATGTCTAAACAGCCCAAAAAACTCACAACAGCTATCAGATCCTGACCATAAAAGCTTTCAAGAATACAGGAAGGTTTTTGTTCTTGTGTAAGCTTTGTCTTGATAGATCATGGAAGTTAAGAGTCCTTGCTCCATCTCCTCCATGGTCTTCTTTCCCCTCATATTTTCTCTTTGTTGATGCACTACAGAAAAATGCTCACATCTACTACTGCTGTGGATACCCGGGGTGTTGTAGTGGACAGAGTGATGGACTTTGACTCTGGAGGCCTGAGTTCCAATCCCCGCTCAGCGATGGGAACTCACTAGGTATGAGTATGATTTCATACTCATGGACAACAAGGACGACCAACAAGGAAGTCCTATAGACAGAGTCTGTCTTACGAAGAACAGCTTAGCGAGATGGGAATGTTAAGCCTTATAAAAAGAAGGCTGAGAGGGGATATGTCAGCCACGTTTAAATATTTGAAAGGATGTCACATTGAAGAGGGGACAGATTTGTTTTCCATGGTTTCAGAGACTAGGATGCGGGGCAATCGTTTCAAACTGCAGGAAAAGAGGTTCAATCGGAACATTAGGAAGAACTTCCTGATGATTAGAGCTGTTCAGCAATGGAAGATGCTGCTCCAAAGGAGGGTGGAATCTCCTTTTTCTTTGGAGGTTTTTAAGCTGAGGCTGGATGGCCATCTGTCAGGAGCCCTGTGATGGGGGTTCCTGCATGGCAGGGGGTTGGACTGGATGGCCCTGGAGGTCTCTTCCAACTCTTTGTGATTTTATGATAACTCGGGAAGCCAAGATCACTGAATGATAACTGGCATACTTCGGTCCTGTTCTGTGAGCCAACAATCTTGACAAGACCAGGATGCAAGGGGTTGCTCAGTGGTGAAAAACAAAGGGACCATCCAAGGACTCACCGGCTTGACTCCATCAGAAGGGGCACTGGAATGACCTTGATGGAGCTGAAAGAAGTAGAGATGGGCACGACTCAAAAAATGTTGTTTCGTTTGTCGTTTGTCGTTTTCGGTTCGTTTTTGTTTTTCGTGAATTTTTTGCAAAAAAAATTTGTTTTCGTTTCGTTACATAACAAAATGAAAAAACAAAAATGAAAAATTGCTTTTTGTTAGCCTTCATTACAGTTCAATGTATTTGCTGCAACGAAAACAAAACGCACGACAAAATTTCTGTTGTTTCGGTTCATTTCGTTTCATTTTGGAGACAAAATTCATTTTTGTTTCGTTACGTAACAAAACGAAAAAACAAAAACGAAAACGAAAAATTGCTCATTCCGTGCCCATCTCTAGAAAGAAGCTGTAAGAGACAGAAAGGCATAGAGAGCATCAGTCCACAAAGGGACCAGGAGTTGGTTATGACTGAACGGATCGAAGAAGAAAGTTCCTACTGAGTTGTTTTAGAGAGGGAGTTGGTTTTCTCAGAGCTCTTGAGGGACAGAGCTGGCAGGATGGATTAATGTGCTTTGTTATAGAAGGACACCATCTGCACCATGATGCACGCTAAATCCTGCACTGAATAAAACTCTGTGGTGCCTCCTTCCCTTGTTGGTGCCCTAAGCATGTGCTTGTTTTGCTTTGTGGTTAATCCAGGGCTGGTGGCAGTCAGTGATCTCAGCCAACCATGGCCATCGGTGATGTTAGCAGCCCTTCCACCCCTTGGCTTTCTCATGGCCACAGTTGACCTTTGCCACTGGCTTATTATTATTATTATTATTATTATTTGGGGGGGGACATGAATCATACTCAATGCTATGAAATCCCACACCATTACTGGTAGGAAGGGTGGGTGGCAACTGAATTGAAGAAGTAACTCTGCAGCGGTGCCGCTTGCTTGCTACTTCCCCTTTGCGCGGCTGTGAATCGGGCAGCAGAAAATTCTTGGGTTGCAACAAAGCGGCAACCATGGAGCAATTTGCATTTTAGGGAAGTTCCCCTTTGGCCATTTCTGAGAAGGGGTTGGCCTTGTGCCAGCCGGGAGGGTGGAAGCTTGGCTTGTCCCTTGGTGACTGCTGCAACTAACAACTGAGCAGGTAAGACAGTAGTGACTCACGAGAAGTACACAGTCATGACTCACTTCTAGCATTTCTAATGGCTTCCCCTTCAGCTTTGGGGCAAAACTTTGCATTCTTCTTGCAATACATGGTCAACCCCGTATGTTCCTTGGGGTGGGGTGGGGGGTGTTCAGAAATGTTTGAATAACCTATTTACCGGCATTCAAGCCTCTGGTCTTGCACCGTGAAGCCACAATGGATTAAGGGTTTAAAGTTGGCCTGGGTACAGCTGAGAGAGAGAGAGAGATTTCATTCCTTCACAGAAATGGCCAACCTGGATCATCTTAAACTGCAGCTGGGGGCTGTATAAATTATATGTTTGGCGTTTTCCTCTTTGAAAAAAAGTAGGGATTTCAAGAAGAAAGTCAAAAGTTTCTAGCACAATCTTTGTCTTTAAATGCCAGTTTCATATATTTGTTGATTTTGATATCCTGCAACAGAAATCTAGCAGTGGGTTGCAACTGCAGTAAGCCTGTTTGAGTCAATGGAACTTATACAGGAGTTGACACAACAACCAATCCTGGCTACTGGCTGGATTTCAACCTATGCTTTGGGTGGGAATACAGAACAACACATGGTGAATACAAGTAACTACACCATAAACCTAGAGTTATTAATGTATAAACAGACAGACAGACAAACTGAAACAAATTAGTAACAAAACACGAGCAGAATTTTTAAAAGAATTTTTTAAAGGAAAGCAGAAGAACTCCAGCAAAGATAGTAAAGAGAATGAGAGATCTTGGGTGGATCAGACCTTCAGAAGAAGATGATGAACCTATGACCACTGCTTTTTCTCCATCTCTGCAGACAGACAGACAGACAGACAGACAGACAGACAGACAGACAGACAGACAGACAGACAGACAGACAGTATCTGTGTCACCCTTTTGAGATGGTATAGATTGAGCTTTACTCCAAATCCAGCTGCTGATGTGTATAAAGCCTCAACTGCGTTGGAAGTATCACTGTCATCCCATAACCCTCTTCCTTTACTCTTTGCTGCCCCTTGTTCCCATCATGCAATTTACTGTTTCTGTACTTTGGCTTATAGATAGGAGGAGCATTGTGTGGTCCTACCTGGCACGACTGTTGGGTTGATGAGATAATAAGGTATATAAACAGCTCTGATCACACTACAAGGCTATGCGAATATTCAGTATTATTATTAAAGTTGGCCATGTTACCAAAAGCACTCCAGGTCTTAAGTCTAGTCCTTGTCATTATTTTGATTAATTTACCTTTTTAAAAAGCTTACAAGGTGTGCTGAGGTGAGAGACATAGGCAAATACAGAGACATGTAAATATTTGGCAGGATTGCCATATCTTTACATGGCTGCTGCAGTCGCCACGAGGATCAGAAACATTTAGAAAGCCCGCTCTACAAATTCAGGAGCAGCACAGGTGGGGAGGTTTTGAAAAGGTTACTTTTTTGACTACATTTCTCATAATCTCTTGGGCAGCATGGCCACCAGTGTGCCTCTTGGGAGCCTTGGTCCATGTTCAAATCTGGGCTGAGATGGTTTTAGTTCTTTGACATCCTTTGTCAGTTCCCTCCCAAATGCAGATTTCAGCTTCAAAAGATGAAAAAAATCCCTTTTTGGACTACAGTTCCCATAACTCTCTAGGAAACATGTCTGCCGGGGCATTCAACAATCCATTTCTACAAGGTAGCTTTGTGAGTCTGCTGCACTTACGGTATATACTCGAATATAAGCCTCGTTTTTCAGCCCTAATTTTGGGCTGAAAAAAGGCCCTCGGCTTAGATTCAGGTCAATACTTTTAACCAGTGAGGCAAGTGCTTGGGTCGGTGGCTAAAAGTCATTTTAAACATTGCATGCCGCTTCTCATGACCCCCCCTCTGCATCACAGGGGAGCAGCACTCGATGTTTAAAATGACTTTTAGCCACTGACCGACCCAAGCACTTGCATCAGAGGCTAAATTTAAACATCACACACCACTCCCCCAGCTCACAAAGGAAGAGTTGCCAGGCTCTTTCCCACCCTAGGCTTATACTCGAGTCAATACGTTTCCCCAGTTTTGGGGGGGGGGTTTAAATCAGGGGCCTCAGCTTATACTTGGGTCGATTTATACTCGAGTATATATGGTACTTGATTGTTTATTATTTGTCCAAAACATAGGTTTTTGCCTGAACTCAAGAAATGGAATCTTTACAACCCAGTCTTCTGAGGAACAAATAAACTCCCCTGGGTCTTTTGCATAGACGCAGGTGCCACACAGGGAGTTTCTTATATGTTTCCAGAACAGGGAATATGTAACCAGTAGGGATGGGCACAAAATGGAAAAAAATGTTTCATTTCATTTCGTTTCGTGCCCATTCCGTTCCATTTTGTTTCGTTTCTTATGATTTTTTTTTTAAATCATACGAAACGAAATGCAACAAAATGCCTCCCCTGGGTCCTAGAGGCACCAGATTTTGAGACCAGGAACCATTTTAAAGGGGTCCAGCTGGGCTGTCATCGGCTGTACCCCTTTAAAACTGGCCCAGTCCCCCCCCCCGGCGACTGGGCCATTTTTATAGGGTTCCAGCTGATGACAGCTCTGCTGGACTCCTCTGAAAATGGCCCCGTGGCACCAAATCTGGTGCCTCTAGGACCCAGGGAGTCACCTCCCACCCGCCACCCAGCTGAGAGGAGGCTGAAAGCCGGGGCTGAGAGGAGGAGGCAGGGAGCGCCGAAGAGGTAGCAGGGATCCACCCGCTCCTCTTCCCTCTCCTGGGCTCCGGCGGTGGCAGCAGTGGAAGCTCATTGTGAGCCCAGCAGGTAAGGGACCCCCTTTTAGGGACCCCTTTTACCGATGGAACGAAACGGTTTGTTTCAATGGGGAAAAAATGACTTTCGTTTCGTCTGTAATGAAATGCTGCTTCATTTCATTTCGTTTCATCACCTAACAAAACAATGAAACAGCATTTTGTTTTTTTGTTTTGTGCCCATCCCTAATGCCCAGTGTTATACCCACAGAGTGCGAGGGAGAGGATTGGTTGCTGGGTGAAAATTGCTCCTCCAAACAACAGAAATAGTAACAACCGCATTCTTCTTCCTAGCGGTCTCCTTAAGGTGCAGGGTCTGCTTTTTGGATCCTGAAACCTGGCCCGATCAACCATATCTTCAGGGCGCAGGCCAACGATTGGCATGTCCTTATTGCCAATGTCCTACCATCTCTGTTTGGGTTGCCCACGTGGCTACCAACCACTTATTTCCACGTGGTAAGCAGTTTGCATGATGATAGAAGATGACGCTCGGAGGACCATACCACCAAAGCCAGTTCATAAAATTGTCTCTATTATAGATATCACACCTAGTTGCTGTCAGGTAGTATTATTCGTGCCGTGGTCAAGTAGGGAGGTAGACAATGTCCAACAGAGCATACGCATTTCCAGGGCATGGAAGTCTCCGTGCCCAATGATAACCGCATTATAGACCAGAAAACAAAATACTGTATGTATGTCTGACTGAGTGGGAATGGAGCAGGGTGTGTTGGGGGAGGGGCATATTTCTACTCCATAAATGATTAACCTTTGAGTCTTGGGGGGGGGGAGAGGAAATATCCCTTTTACTTCCCTTTCTAGTTTGAAAAAGCACGACCCCAGAACTGTGTTGGGTTATAAGTTGGTTGTATCCCTTTCCCTTTTAATAGTACATGATCTATAAATTTCCCCCAAACATCATAGAAAATATCTTTTTTTATTTCACCTCTCAAAACTTTTATATTACAAGATAGTTTATCATTTAGTGCTATGTCCCACACTTCCTTATACCATTCAGCAATTTTAAGGTCTGATTTCAGTTTCCAGTTCCTAGCAATAATCAGTCTAGCTCCTGTCATAAGATTTGCTATTAATTCTTTAGTTTTCACATCATATTCATTGATAGATGGTAATGATAACAAAGCAATTTCAAGTAACATTTAATATCAGTTTGTAGTATTTCTCTTATCTCCTCAATAATCTCTTGCCAAAACTTTTGAACTATTTCACATTCCCACCATAAATGAAAATAGGTACCTATCTTTTTTTCGCATTTCCAGCAGAGCTTAGAATATTTTGGATTCATTCTATTCATTCTGACTGGAGTCATATACCATCTTAAAACTAGTTTGAAGTAGTTTTCTTTTATTCTGACTGATAATGTAAAATCCTCAAATTCCAAATTCTTTTCCATTCATCATTATTTATTTATTTCTCTATGTCTTGTTTCCATAACTCTCTTATTGTGTCCTGTTCCCTATTCTCAAATGAATCTTGAATTATTTTATATAATTTACCAACTGCTCCTTTCCCTGTATTTCCTTTTTCTGATTCATATGTTGTCAAAAATTGCTCAAATTTTGTATATCCTCTAAGTTGTATATTTCTCCTAGTCCATTCTTAGAGGTCCAGCTTTTTTGTAATTCAACCAGGACAATTCCTGAGTTTGCAGAATGCGTTTAATCTCTTGTTTTGATATCATCTTTTTAATCCAATCTTTTAATCTTGCCACTTTCCTTAATTTAAATAAGTCTCCCAATTTCTTCATGTTTGTGGGGAAATTTATCTGATCGATCACCGCGCCAAGTGGGGAACCTTCCTGTATCAATTTCTTTCCATATTTTTTCCAAGTAAGCAATAGGGAACTTAGAAGAGGGTTTTTAATTGGGTAACTTTTCCTTTTTGGGGGGAAACTAAACACATATTTATTTATGTCTTCATTTAGCTCCTCTGATTGAAGTTCCCACCATATTAGTTTTTGAGGTTTAAATAGTATTTCCCCCAGGGAACTAAGCTGATTAGCTATGTAATAAATTCTAAGATTAGGTATGCCTATACCTCCCTCTTTTTGAGATCTGTACCATAAGCTTTTATTTATTCTTGCTTTTTTTCCACCATTGCAGAATTTATTTATAAGATCTTGATAGACTTTAATTTCAATTTCTGTGTATTGAATAGGTAACATTCTAAAAAGAAAATTAATTTTAGGAAGTATTTTCATTTTTACCATTGCTATTCTACCAAACCATGATAAATTTAATTTGGAGTAATTTTGTAATTTATTTCTAATCTCTTCCTTTATTTTTGTGTAATTTCGTTCTTTCGTTTTACTGATGTCTTTATCTAAAAGTATCCCTAAGTATTTTATGCATTTACAAATTTTCAGTTCGTAGTTGGAGATCTGCTCCATGTCTCGATTATCCTGATTGAAGAGCATAATTTCTGATTTCTGCCAGTTGACACATAATCCGGTTGTTTCACCGAATTCCTTTAGATGTGCTTTTATTAATAATATATTTTCTACCGGATTTTTTATTGTTAACAAAGCGTCGTCCGCAAATAAACTGATTTTTATTTTGCCTTCCTTACCCATACCTTTAATAAGTTGGTCCTCCCTTATTGCGTTAGCTAGTAGCTCTATCACTATGCAAAAAAGAATTGGCGATAAAGGACATCCCTGTCTTGTTCCTCGGCCTAGGGTAATTTTTTCTGTCATCCCATCATTGACAATGATTGATGAGGTGCTATGAGAATAGAGTTGGTTTATTACACTTAGAAATTTTTCTCCAAATCCCCATTTCACTAATAAAAGTTTTAACGCAGGCCATTGGACACAATCAAAGGCTTTAAATAAATCTAGAGACAAAATGCATGCTTTGTCCTGTGATCTTCCCATCTCATAAAGAACATTCAAGACTCTTCTTACAGTGTCTGACATTTGTTTGCCTTTGATAAAGCCCATTTGGTCTTCTTTAATATATTTGTCTATAAATGTGTACATTCTTTTGGCTAGAATTGCTGTAAAAATCTTGGCGTCTTGATTTATAAGTGATATTGGTCTGTAAGATCCAATATCTATTGGATCTTTATTAGGCTTGAGAATTAAAATAGTTAAGGTATGTTTCCAGGAGGAAGGAACTTGCTCGCCCTCCAATATCTCGTTATAGAGCTTCTTTAACTTAGGAATTAACATTGTAAAATTCTGGTCCCAATCCGTCATCTCCTGGAGTTTTGGCATTCTTTAGCTTATTTATAACATCCTCTATCTCCTCCTCTTTAATAGCTTTTTCCATTTCAAGCCTGTCTTCCTCCGCTAGTCTTACTTTTAGGTTTTTGTCAATATATTGTTCCATAACTTCCTTGCTACTTCTATTGGCTGTATATAAGTTTTGATAGAATTCTTGAATAGCTTTTAATTTTTCATTCATTTGAGTAGAAATATTGCCGCTTAAATCCTTTATCCTTCCTAAAATTTTTCTTTCCTTTTCTGTGCTAATTTTGCTAGCATCTTGAGTTTTTATTACTGTATTCGAAAAAGTTTCTTTTCAAATATAGTAGATTTCTTTGGGTTTGTTGTAGATCTATATCTTCTAATTCCCTTTTCCTGGCCTCAACCTGAATTAAGATTTTTTTATCTTTAGTTAGAAAAAATTGAGATTCAAGGTCTGCTAATAGCCTCCAATTTTTTTATTTTGCTGATCTCGACTTTTTATAATAGCATTTTCTTTTATTATGTAACCTCTGGCCGCTGCCTTCAGAGTGTCCCAAATAACTCCTATTTGACCACCACCTTCTTCATTGATATTCCAGGTTTCTAGCCATTCTCTTTGTATTTTTTGTACTGTATCTGGGGATTGAAAAATTCTAGGGTTTATTGTCCACCTTCTAGCTTCCTTATAATTCTTCTTATTTTCTATTTCAACAGACATTAGAGCATGATCAGAAGTTTTTATCAATTCTATATTTGTATTTACAACTTTAGATAACAAACTTTGTGAGACGAATATAAAATCTATTCTCGAGTAAGTGGCATCAGAGGAAAGCTACAAGGAAAAGCTGGTGGCCCAGAGGACTCAGGCACAACTTGTCTTTCATAGAATGTCAGCCAGGACGCTGTAGTGAACGGTCTAATTCGTAATGACGTCGTGACAGACTGATCCGGAGGTCTGTGTCTTCCAATTTTAGAGCCCATTGGGAACTGGCTAGGGTCCACCCAAGACTTATTGCCACATGAGACACCAAGGAGATTATCTGGGCATTAAGACCAAGCAGTGCAACTGTGGGGTGCCATGGCTCCATCCAGTAGCAGACCTACATTTTGGGGGGTCCTGAAGCTTGAACTGCTTATTTATTTATTTATTTATTTATTTATTTATTTATTTATTTATTTATTTATTTATATAGCTTGTATGCCGCCCACTACCCAAAAAGTCTCTGGGCGGCTCACAATCTAAATAAACAATTCAGACAATTAAAACATCAAAATTGCAATAAAATTAAAACAATAAAACATTTAAATACAATAAATACAATATATTAAAATACTACACTAAAATCGCCATCAGGAGCTGCAATAATCCGTTAAAAGACTTCTGGAACAGGAATGTTTTTAACCTGGCGCCAGAATGTCATCAACGTTGGTGCCAGGCGGATCTCACTTGAAAGGGCATTCCATAATCTGGGGGCAGCTGCTGAAAAAGCCCTGTCCCTACAAGCCCTCCCTTTCACCTCCTTGAGGGATGTGTCTTTCAGGAGGGCCCCCTTGCTAGATCTTAATTTATGGTGGCCCCATAGCAAATCGCAACAAAGTCTGTTCTCTTCTTCATTGGGGTTGCTCTGTCACATATCACCCTATTTTTTTAAAATATGTGGGCTTGTTGGGTTTAAAATAGAACTAAAGTTATATTCCAGACAGGCTAGCCCTGCTGAAGTTCGCTGGATCCTACAGAACCCAATGAAGCATTCAACGTGAGAGAAATCCAAGAAAATACTGTGTTTATTGGACCCAATAAAGACAGTAGGTGGACACAAGCCAAGGAACTGGGCAAAGATGTCTGACCCTGAACACATGGAAACCCCAACTTTTATTGATTTCACCCCCTCCCCTCCCCGGTTGGCACCGGTCCAGGGATTGGCTGAGGATGATTTCAAATAGTCCAATCAGGATGATCCAGGGGTTGGCCAGAGGTGGACCTGGGCAGCCCCTGGCAGGCTGGAATCGGATGCCCATGCAGGTGTTAATGAGTCCAAGTGTTCTTTGATTGGGCCATCCGGATAACACAATGGGAAGGGGAAGCAATGTATTGTCCTTTGGGTCTGGGTAAACTGAAAGAATCAGGAATTCAATGGAGGGTTGGAGAGGATTATTGTCAGAGTCAATGGGAGACAGGAAGAAGCCGGTGGGATTATCCAAAGGTGTCTGGGCAGTCTTTTGTGGGTGCAGAAATGTGGCAATGGAATGTTTCCCCAGGCGGTGATAACATCTGAGTCTAGTGCCAAGGATGCTGATACTCCAGGAAGCAGCTGTGGGTGTACGTGCTGAGAACTCTGGAAACGATGGAGTTTTCTAGATGATACTGCCAGCCACCATGATGATTTTCCTTCCTTGTGCCATCATCCCCCTCGCCCCAGATGGTAGGGTATAGAAATCAGAGAGTAGGACAGGCACACGTTCTAAGCACGTCCAGGGTAGAGGGGATGGGAAGAGAAGAGAGGAAGAGAGAGAGAGGGGGAGAGAGAAAAGGGAAGGGGGTGGTGAAAGAGAGGGGGCACCCTTTGGGTTGGGAATCTGTGCCAGGTAGGGGCAGTGGGACCAGATCTTAGATGTTAGGGAAGTCCCTGATCTTTCAGAATGATGGCTGACCATCATTCTCTTTGCCAGCCATAGCAGGGAGGAGATAATCCCTCAATTCAGGATTTATTCCACATGAATTGTGTCTCTGGCTGAGGTTTTCTAAGGTCGGGAGAATGGAAAAAGGAGCAGAGAAAGGGTTAAAGTAAGAGGACAGGAAAGGGTTAAGAATGGCAGAAAGGAGTTAAATTGCAAGGTTGGGGAATTTGGGAGAAAAAGAGCAGGAGATGGGTTAGGGAAGAGGGGCAGGAGAAAGGTTAATAAAGACAGGAAAGGGTTAAGTGGAACTCCGGCTAGGGACTTGCCTGTTTGATTAATTTCGGAAAGGGTACTGGTCTACTTCCATAGGAAAGCATTGGGATAGAGAGGCTCTCATAAAAAGACACTGAGACGGAAAGGAGAAGAAGGAGGGGGAGTTGGTCTTACCGCCATAGAGAGACTTGACCGGGAAGAGGCACAAATCTTATGGAACTGTACCTCGGGTAGGGGGTAGTGAGAGGAGTCAGTCCTCTTGGCTAGCCTTCCCCGGGAAGGGGTTGGTCTACCGCCATAGAGAAACTCGACTGAGGAAAGGCAGAAACCTTGTGGAACTGGGTAGCGGTAGGAAAGGTGGATTCGCCCCGTGGAAGCGTTTCGGTTGTTTTTTTGGGGGGGGGCGGTCTACTTAGCCAATTCAGCGGATTAAGGGTTCCCCGCTGCACCCCTGTCTGGCCGTAATTAATTTGACAGTGATTGATTAGACGGGGGCGCTGATTGGACAAATCGCTCCCCTGCTGTTTTACAGAGTCTCCGCAGTAATTGACTGCCGCAGGAGACCAGATACAATGTAAACTTTTAAAGTGGGTGCGAATTTGAATCTTCCGCTTGCCAAATCTTTGGCTCGCAAGGCTTCTCAGCCGCAGCAAGAGAACGGCATGTGTTTTCCCGATATCTCGGGAACGTTTGGGAGTTTTGGGACGCGGGGGAAAAGTGTAGTGCTTATGACGGTGTGAGGGCCATTTGGACGGTTCCGGCGGGTCTCGGAACCGGTCCAATTATTTACAAATTTTGCTTTTTTCATCGTGACTCCACAGGCTGATGTTGCTTCTGGAGGCCCCTCTGGGATTAGGGGCCCGGAGGCATAAGCTTTGTGAGTTCACTAGCAGATCTGCCCCTGGCTCCATCTGTGCAGGCTGGCTATTGCCAAGGATTAATGAATCCAAAACCACCATAGCTATGATGGTAATGTTAGCAAAACACCTCAGAGGTCAGCCATTAACAGGGAGGATGTGAGGTCCTGTCAAATCCTGCGATCTCACATCACCAACAAAGCAAAGAAAAAGTAGGTGACCAAAGGCAGGACCAGACTTCCAGAATGCTCCTATTAATCCCGCGAGTGGCTCAAATCACGAACGAACACATCTCACAGAGGATTGCTGACGTTGACAGGCCTCATCGGTCCAAACTTCACGAGGGGCGCCATGGCTTCTCAACGGAATTTTCTGGCGGGAATTTCCGCCTGAGGGAGTTTTCTCCACTTGAGATGATTTCTGTACTTCTGCAAACCTCATGCTTCCCTGGGTGGTGTAGAATCAAGCTTCCTCTTGACTCTCAGGGGCTCGCGTTGTCAAGAGCCTCGCTGAGAGTTCACGCCGGCTGGGCACCTGAGAGGGATTTGCTTCAGAGGAAGTCTGGTGACACCCTTCACCATGAACGGCTGGTTGCCGGTTGTTTGTGAGATGCTGTCAAGGGTGGATCCCCGGCACGATCCCTGCAGGTGTCCGGTGCCAAGCGTGAAGGGTCTGGCAAATATTTGCAGAGGCAAAGAAAGCTCGTTTGTTTTGGACCTCTTCATCAAAAGCTGTTGGGGAGGAATGCACAGAGGCAAACTACCATGGGGAGAATTTAAAAATACAGTGGAACCTCGTATAACAAACGGTTTGTATAACATAAAATCTGTACAACATAAAAAATTCTGGGGACAGGGGAAATTTGCTTAACAGAATCGCCGGTGGGGCGAATCTGTACAACATAAAAATGGTCCCGATTAGGGATTACTCTGTTTTCAATGCATTCCTATGGGAAATTTGTATAAAGGTAAACTTGCTCAACATAATTTCATTTGGAAGGAATTAATTCCTTTATACAAGGTACTACTGTATACTGTAATTAGGAATGTTTTAACATCTGCTTTATGAAGGGAAATATTTTCATTGGAAGCACATACAAGCTGCATCCGCTGGATGTGATGCCCTCCTGATGGATCAGAACTGCCCTCATCCTTCCTGGCACAAGACGTCAAACATGTTTTCTCTCCTTCTATAAGAGATGGAAAGCTGGCGTATTGTCTGGGTTAGAGAGATGCTTTCCCCCTCAACATGGGGGTTGGGGTGGGGTGGGGTGCTGGATTTCAAAATTCATATTTCACAAATTTTGGAATAATTGCCTCTCTTTTGCCATCATCCCTTGTACTGAATTTTTTATACACACACATGGATATATATCTAGAGGTTGAATCATGGCAACTGGAAGTTGAGTCATGGCAACTGGATTTCTTTTCCTTGAGAGATAGAAATGTTTCACTGCTGTTTGGATAAGCAGTGAAACGTTTCTATCTCTCAAGGAAAAGAAATCCAGTTGCCATTACTCAACTTCCAGATAAACTCATCAGGATGACTGAGAATCTTCACAAACATGGATATATACTTTCCTTCTTTTTTCATTAATTATTTTATTTGTAGAGATTTGGTTTATGTGATGTTTTTTTTCATTAATTATTTTATTTGATAGAGATTTGGATTTATGATAGATGTTTTTTGCACAGGAAAACCTGCCAGGGAGTGGATGCGTTTATATCCCATCTTCTTTTGGCATTTCAGAAACACTTTTTCTGTTATTTAGACAGACAGACAGACAGACAGATGAGAGACAGACAGACAGACAGAAAGAATCAGAGTTGGAAAGGGACAGCTTTATTTAGATAGATGCCCCATGGCACAAAAGATAGATAGACCAGACTGCAAGAGAAGAGGCACTAACACGTATGGAGGTTGGAGGGAGGTTGTGTTTTGGAGAGGAGATAGAATCGTTTGAAGGATATTCTCAGATAGATAGATAGATAGATAGATAGATAGATAGATAGATAGATAGATAGATAGATAGATAGATAGATAGATAGATAGATAGATAGATAAGACACGGAGAGAGGGATAGATAGATAGATAGATAGATAGATAGATAGATAGATAGATAGATAGATAGATAGATAGATAGATAGATAGATAGATAGATAGATAGATAGATAGATAGATAGATAGATAGATAGATAGATAGATAGATAGATAGATAAGACAGGGAGGGAGGGAGGGAGGGATGGATAGATAGATAGATAGATAGATAGATAGATAGATAGATAGATAGATAGATAGATAGATAGATAGATAGATAGATAGATAGATAGATAGATAGATAGATACCTCCCCCAAGACCTTGATTTCGGAAACCCCACTTCACCCCCGAGCAACGCCTGCCCCGCCTCTCTTTTGAATCTGCTTTCAAAATTGGGGCACCAGATACTTAAGAACCTAAGAAGAGCCATGCTGGATCAGGCCAAAGGCCCATCTAGTCCAGCTTCCTGTATCTCACAGTAGCCCCACCAGATGCATCTAGGAGCGCACAAGACTAGATCTCTGTCTCCTGACCCCACTCCCCTGCATCTGGCCCTTGAAGTACCCTGGTTTTAAGCCTGGAGATGACACATCCCCATCATGGTTTGTAACCTGGGATGGACTTTTCCTCCAGGAATCTGTCCAATCCCCTTTTGAAGGCATCCAGGCCAGATGCCATCACCACATCCTGTGACAGGGAGTTGTTCTTAGACTACAACTCCCACCAGCCATAGGCAGCACCGCTGGTGGTCAGGGCTTCCAGGAGGTACACTGGAAAAACATTCGGGGGAGACACACCCACATTTCTCACTCACTGTCTGGTTGATAAGAGGACAGGGCACAAAGACACGGGAAAACTTGCAGGTGTTTCTGAGATGCTGTGAGTCTGAAGCCCCTGATGTCTGTTTTTTACAGACTTGCTAACAAGAGGAAGCTGATTGGGCTGCTGCTTTAAGATACAGTACAGGGCCAGTAGAAGCCACTGGTCCCACATCCTTCCTGGGGAGAGCCCTGCCACTTGGAGGGGGGGCACGTGGTATAGACCAGCCCGTGTCCTAATGCCGCCTGAAGCAGCTGCCTCTCTTCACTTTGGGCGTTTTTACATGACCCCTAAAATCCGAGGCAAAGGGCTCCCAGATGCAGAGCTTAAAATTGTTTTCCCACCAGCTCCAGACTTTTAAAAAAAATTAAGTTCGACCACGCCCACCTAAGCGCGTCCCAGTGCATTTTCCAAGTACCTGGTCTCCGAAGGTGAAAATTTTCTGATGCGGATTGCAAAGCAGTGAGTGCCAGGCTCTCCTTGCCTTGGTTTTTTTTTTTTTTGCCCCCCACCCCTTTAAGAGACTGGAATGCTTCCTGGGGCAGCTCCCGAGGGCAGAGCGGAGGTGAGCCTGCATTCTTTCTCCCTTTTTTTTCTCCCTCCCCTGACGCAGACAGGAGCAAGGGAGTGCGGAGGGGTGGGAACACAGCAAGAGGAGCAAACCCCCAAGATCTCTGGTCCGAATTTAAGTGGCCAGCGGATCTTAGGGGTCGTGTAAAAGCGCCCTTTGTTCATTCAAGGAGACAATTCTAGGGGATCCCATTTGAGCTCGGCAAAAGCAAACTGGAAGTTCCACCAGCTGGATTCATTCCAAGAACGTAATATGTGGCAGCCTCCCACAAAGAAACCTTAAACCGGTCACAAATCAGGCCCACCCCTGTGCCTTGTTGTTATGGACCCTCCTGTTGCCTCTGACCCACGGTGACCCTAAGGATGAGGAGTTTCTAAAGGGTCCTGCCTTCAACCACCCCTGCTCAGCTCTTGCCAACTCAAGCCTGTGGTTTCCTTGAGGGAGTGCGTCCATCCCTTGTTTGGCCTTCCTCTTATCCTGTTGCCTTCCCTCTCTCCTGGCGTTTTTGTCTTTTCTGGATAACTGCAGCAGCTGCTTTCACACAACCCCTAAAATCCGCTGGCAATTTAAATACGGATCCCTCCAACCAGAGATCATGTGGTTTTTGTCCTGGTTGCAGTGTTCCCACCCTCCACACTCTGATTCTATTGCTTCTGTCTGCTGTGAGGGGAGGGAAAAACAATGCAGGCTCACCTCCACCTGCAATCCTTAGGGATTCCTGTCTGTTAAAGGGGGGGGCAACAAAAACAAAACGAAGGTGGAGGAGGACCAGGCATGCAATGCTTTAAAATATGCATAGGAACAGCAACAAGGATTTTACCTCCTTGAGACCAGGTACTTCTAAGGGCGTTTATACAGGACCCCTAAACTCCGGGGCAAATGGCTCCCAGCTCCGGAGCTTAAAAATGTTTACCCACCAGCTCCGGAGTTAACAGGAAATTAAGTGCGACCCTGCCCACTTTAGCGTTTCCCAGCGCACCTTTCAGGTACCTGCTCTTTGGAGGTGAAAATTATTTGATCCGGTGTAAGGATAGTGAGTGCGGGGCTCTCCTGGCTTCTGTTTGTTGTTTTTTGGCTCCCGCCCCTTTAAGAGCCACTTTTACAGATACCAGAGGCAGAAGGAGGTGAGCTGCATGCTTTTCTTTCTCTTTTTCTCCCTCCCCTCAGGCAGCCAGCAGCCAGGAAGTGCGGAGGGGTGGGAACGCAGGAAGAGTGAAGAACCCCTAAGATCTCTGGTCTGAATTTAAGTGGCCAGCGGATCTTAGGGGTTGTGTAAAAAGGCCCTAACATGCCCTGGGGTCGCACTTAAGTGGTGGGAGCACTTTGCAGCGGATTTTAGGGGTCGTGTGAAAGGAGACTAGATAGGCTGGTTTAAGAAAGGAAAAGGCAGAAGCACATGGAATGCGGCTTTAATTCCAGGAGCTAAGAATTCCTGGGGTTTTGTTTGGCACCCTCACTGGCTCCCTCTCTTCCCCGGGGTTCCTCCCCCCCCCCACGCCCCACCCCACACTGGCCCTTGGGCTTCATGTTGGCTCCGCATGCCCCCTTCTTCCACTCCCCGGCGGCTCCTTCCCCTGCTTGGTCGGTGGGGGAGCCTACGGCCCGTCTGCCACTGCAAGCTCCTCGCTGGCAGAGACCCGCCGGCGTCGGCAGGGGGGGTTGCGCGTCTCCCTCCCAGCTGGTCCGGGCAGCATCCTCCCTCGCTCTCGTGGGCGGCCCCTCCGGGAGAAGCAGAAGCAGAAGCAGAAGCAGAAGCAGAAGCAGAAGCAGAAGCAGAAGAAGAAGAAGAAGAAGAAGAAGAAGAAGAAGAAGAAGAAGAAGAAGAAGAAGAAGAAGAAGAAGGAGGGAAGGAAGGAAGGAAGGAAGGAGGGCCCCTTCCTGAAAGTGGCAGGGCTGCGGTCGGCCGGGGTGGGGTGGGAGTCGGGGCGGCCGGTGGAGCGATCGACCCCGAGCATCCTCCTGCTGGCGCCTGCCCCCGCGGGAAAAGGAAGGGTCTGCCGCCGCCGCTGCGGCTTAGGGGTGCTGTGCGGGGCAGAGACCTATTCGCTCCGACGGGCGGCGGGGACGAAGAGGGGGCTTGGCCCCGGGGAGGCTTGGTTGGGGGGGAGAGCGCGCAGAGGCGGTGTCCGCTGCCCCGGAGAGCGCCGCCGGGGAGTCCCGTCGGGGGTTCCCGCTGCGGAGGAGCCGGAGCCGGAGCCGGAGGAGAGGGGCGTCGGGGAAGGCAGGCGAGACGGAGGGGAGCGATCCCTGGCCGGCTGAAGAGAAGAACTCAAGAAGACGCCCATCCACCCACCCCACTTCGGGGTGCCAAGACGAGCGGAGGAGAAGGTTGGCAATTGGCATTTATCCTCGAGGGGATTCTTTTTAGACAAAGAAGCGCAAGGACGCGCCTTGAGACGCGCGCCGAGTGGCAACCAGGCGTTCCCTTGAGCATGTGCAGAGTCCCTTACCCTCCTCCGCCCCTCCCTCCTCTAGAATCCGGGAGCTGAGCTTCTAAGGGCTTCGACCCTCTGGAGTTGGCCCTCGGGAAGAGATTATAAGGAGGCGCCGGGTGCAGGATCCGACCCGGTCCTCGAGCGCCCCGCCGGCCTTCTAATAAGGAGTCACGGAAGGGACGGGGACGACCACCACCCCATCCTCCCTCCATGCCAGGCGCACCCGCGGTTGGCATCCCGTGCATTCCGGTGGCTTTAACGACCCCGGGGGTCGCTCTCCTTTTTAAAGGCTTTCCTTTATTATTATTATTATTATTATTATTATTATTATTATTATTATTATTATTATTATTATTATTATTATTATTATTGAAACGTTTGGGTCAAGCTAATTCGCTCACCTGCAAATCCAGGTTTATGGAGAGGCTCTTAAAAGAGCAGCAAATTCCAAGTGCTTGCCTTATTACTGAATTATTTTGCTATGGATGTGTTACTGCCAGAGACAGGAAGAGGCTGTCCCACAGGCCAAATTTGCTGCCGTCCCTCTGGCAGCAAAAGTCCCCACTGCCCACCCCGCAGCCTTGAAGCTCCGAGTCCATACAGTTTGGCCCATCCAAAAATTGAATCCAAAATTCATGTTTTGCAAATTTTGGAATAATTGCCTCTCTTTTGCCGTCATCCCTTGTATTGAAAGTTTTATACACACACATGGATATATATCTAGAGGTTGAATCATGGCAACTGGAAGTTGAGACACGGCAACTGGACTTCTTTTCCTTGAGAGATAGAAACTTTTCGCTGCTGTTTGGATAAGCAGCAAAACGTTTCTATAGCTCTCAAGGAAAAGAAGTCCAGTTGCCAACAACCAACATCCAGATAAATTCATCTGGAGGACTGAGAATCTTCACAAACATAGATATATACTTCTTTTTTTCCATTAATTATATTATTTGTAGAGATTTGGTTTATGTGATGTTTATTGGCTTGCCACAGACAGACAGACAGACAGATAGGTAAGAAAGGAAGAGATAGATAGATAGATAGATAGATAGATAGATAGATAGATAGATAGATAGATAGATAGATAGATAGATAGATAGATAGATAGATAGATAGGTGTTTGGAAAGGCACTTACTACATAGGTAAACGTGCCAGGGAGTGGATGGGTTTATATCTCATCTTCTTTGTGTTTCACATAATAACTTAGGAACACAGCTCTGATCTGGTGTAGTTTTGCCCTTAAAAGGGTAACCTGAGCAGCATTTCAGGAACACTTTTTTCTGTTATTTCTTTTTTTCCATGCCCGGCACAGTTTCTGCAAAAGGGAGGCCAGACTCACGAACCTTTTCAGAATCATTGGAAGCTTTCACAAGCCACGGGCAGGGAAGACCCGTGGCTTGCGAAAGCCTTCTCGGGGTGGGTGCCAACATAATTATGCAAATAACTCTTGACAATGTTGATGGAAACAGGAATTGGACTGAAGAGGGAGGGCTTGAGAATGGAGACCTGAAGGATAAGGCCTTTCTGTTTGCCCTGGAATTATTATTATTATTATTATTATTATTATTATTATTATTATTATTATTATTATTATTATTACTATTATTACTACTACTACTACTACTACTACTACTACTACTACTACTACTACTACTACTACTACTACTACTTTATTTTTATGCCACCTTTCTCCCCAAAGGGACCCAAGGTGGCCTACAACAAATTCAGACAAGTACAATAAAAACAATAAAATGGTAAAAACAACACAATACCTATAAAATACTACAAAAATACTATAAAATATAATACAAAAAACCCCAAGATTAAAAACAATAGCTGCAGCAGAGTTTAAAAAGCTCCCCAGCCAATGAGACTAAAAAAGTAAGATGTTATAAAAATTTGTGAAGGCTGGAGGTTCAGAAAGCTTGTCTAAATAAGGAAGTCTAAATAAATAGAAATGGTACAGGAAGGAAGGGCAGGCAGATACAGTAGTTCATTCACCTGCAGGACCATTTCGAAACAACACTGATGGCCATTTCCCCACTGATTCTTCACGTGGAAGAGAAATGAGCCGATCGGGGTGGGGGTGGGGGAACCCACGTGGTTGACGGCAGCCTCTCGTTGGACAACAGGTGGCCTTCCAAGGAAGTGCACTCTCGTTCTGCCTTCTCTTGTGAGGCTCCTGGCAGACAAGAGGGAGGAGAGGCCGGCTGGGGAGGGCCGTCTCTTGCCTCCATAGGTTGCCCCATTCCCTCTGGGGGACCACAGAGTTACGAAGTTGGAAGGAGGGGGGGCTTCAAGGTAATCAAGCCCAACCCCCTCCTCAAAGCAGGGGTCCATATCAAAGCACATGCAACAGGTAGCTGTCCAGGTTTTTCTCTTGAATGCCTCCATTGCTGGATCACTCACTACTAGAGATGGGCACGAAACGAACAATTTTTTGTTTCCGTTTCGTTTTTTTGTTTCGTTACACAACGAAACGACAAACGAATTTTGTCTCTAAAATGAAATGAAACGAACAGAAACACCGGAAATTTTGTCATGCGTTTCGTTTCTGTTACTGCAATATGAGTGAATTGCTTAAAATGCTAAAAAAAATCACAAAAAATTGAAATTAATGGTAACAAAATGGTAATGAAACAAATGAAAACGAAAAATGATTTTTTTACAAAAATTCACAAAAAATGGAAACGAACCGAAACAGACCCTCCAAACGACAAACGAAATGCCATTTTTTAATTTATGCCCATCTCTACTCACTACCTCTCAAAGTCATCGGTCCCATTGTCATGCTGTTCTAACAGTTGAGATATTTTCCCTGATATTGAACAGAAATCTGGCTTCCTATAACTAGAGCCCCTTCGTTGCATCTCCTGCACTTTGGGCTGATTCGGAACAGATCCTGCCATTCCTCCTCTGTAGGAGAGCCTTTCATGTACAGTAGGACCCCTGTATCCACTGATTCAGTTATCCATGGTTGGCCAAGAAAAAAATTAAATAAATAATTCAAGAGCCGCAAAGCAAACTACTGTCATAAACAGCAGGTGTAAAGCAAGCTACTGTGGTGAAACAGCAGCCGTAAAGCAAGCTACAGTACTATCACAAAACAGCAGCTGTAAAGCAAGCTACTGTTGCAAAACAGCACCCGTAAAGCAAGCTACTATCACAAAACAGCAGACGTAAAGCAGTTTTGCTGGGGGGTTTCTGGTGTACTCTCTTATCTATGAATTTCGTTAGGCCTGGAACTGATCCCCAGTGTATACCGGGGTCCTACTGTATTTAAAAAGCATTATCCAATCTCTCCTCCACCTCCTTTTCTCAACGTTAACATGCCCAGCTCTCTCCGTCTTTCATTTGGTGGTGTGTCATATCCAGGGCAAGCTGTAGTTCAAATCCACCCACCACCCTCCAACATTTCCAGTCCAAGTTATATCTGTCCTCCTATTCCATGGTGTATGCCTGTTCCAAGCTGGGCCCAGTTTTTCCTCTGCTTCAGATGTTATAATGTCATTATAAGTGGCATGAGCCTCTCTGGCTCAGTCCTTAGGCGTGTGAAGGACCCTTCATTTCCTCCATGCTGGAGCGAAAGGAGAGTCTGCTCAGTCCCATGACTTCTGCAAGGGCCTGTGCTGGTCCAGGTGTTTAAAACATCAGGCTTAAAGATTGGTGGGTATCAGCTCCTCTCTGAGCGTCCTGGTCTGTCCAGTGTTGTGTAGATGATTGGGAGCCTCATGGCACAGTGGTTCAATCGCCGTAGTGCAGCTACAACCGTGCTCATGACCTGGGACACAATTCCAGGTAGCCGGCTCAAGGTTCACTCAGCCTTCCATCCTTCTGAGGTCGGTAAAATGAGGACTGAGCTTGCTGGGGGGGATGGGGCAATGTGTAGCCTGCAGAATTTAATTGCAAACCACTCAAAGAATGGATTAACAGCTATGGGATGGTATATAAGCACCACACTTTGCTTTTTGCTTTGGATGCTAGTTCATCCGTATCTGGAGAGCCTCAGGCTGTCCGAACTGATCAAAGAGCTTGATTCTGACCCGTCCCTGTGCTTTTCAGAATGACCAGCTAGAATCCTTTCGGACGTTCACAGGCAGAGAATGAACACAGGAGGCCTCTTCGGCCACGGCAACCCACCTAACATCTGGCACTTAGAGGTCAACTGGTTTTTAAAACGGAGGTGCCCCTCATAAGAAGGGCCTTTGTCCAAAACGCATCTCACCCAGCTTCCCCCAGTTGGAGGTCTCCTAGAGAGACCATAAGTAGGCCATGAAAACAGAGTCACCCTGTCCCTCTGCTGCTGCCCCACACTTGGTCCTCAGTGGCATTTGGGGCTTTGGAAAGTTCATTTTCTGGACTGCAGTTCCCAGAATTTTCCTTCCTGGCACCCCAGATGGCATGGTCACCGGGAGCAAGAGCCCTCCAGGGGGTGCCCTCACTCCTCGCCAAGACCTCACTGCCAATCTTCTCTCCAGGGTCTGCTGAGAGGGAAGTCACACAAGTGTTGTCATGGGGGAGCTTGCTGCTTGCAGAGAAGTGTTGCTGTTAGGCAAGGGTAGTGTCCGGTGTGGGCGGGGGACGACAAAACACCCACAGCCTGCTTGCACTTGAATGACGTTTGCAGAAAAGGCAAATACCCACATTAATACACTGGTGGGATTTTCTACTCCATCCAAATTTGAGATGATAAGGATTTCCATGTATTTGTTTATTTTAGAGTATTTTAACCCCGCCTTTTCTCCTTGGAAAAAGGACCTAAGGCAGCTTCCAGAATGAGGGATAATACTGTATATACAGTCCAGTACAATTCAGGTATTGAGAACAGAGAATTGAGAGACATCTTACAGCATTAATAGACAACATTTACCTCTGCAGCTAGGGCTGAGGCTTGGAGGATAAGATGCTTTTTTAATTTATTATTTATTTATTTATTTATTGAATTTATACCCCACCCATCTTCCCAAGGAAACTTGGGAAGATGGGAAGAAGAAAAAAGTTTGTTTTTCTTTTATTTGTTTTTAGTATCAGTCACCTTTCTTCTGATAAGGGGGCTCAAGGCAGCTCACAATAAAGCAAAAGAAAGAAAACAAAAGAAAGAAAGAAAGAGAAAGAAAGAAAAAGAAACCATCCCATAGCTCTTAAAGCACTTTCAGGGCAGTTTACAACAAAATTAGGAAGGCTACACATTGCCTTCCCACCTCCACCGAGCTAGGTACTCATTCTCCCAACCTCAGAAGGATAGAAGGCTGAGTGAACCTGAAGCCGGCTACCTGGGAATGAACCCTGAGTTTGGGCCGCAGTCCAGCGGTTTAACCACTGGGCCACGAAGCCTCCTCAATGGTTCCTTCAACCCGCTTCAAAGCCATTTTGGGCATTTATACACGACCCCTAAGCTCCGCTGCAAATGGCTCCCAGCTCCGGAGCTTAAAAATGTTTCCCCACCAGCTCCGGAGCTAACAGAAAATTAAGTGCGACCCCGGCCACTTTAGCACGTCCCAGCACACCTTTCAAGTACCTGCTCTGGGAGAGGTAAGAATTTTGATGCGGAGAGTGCCGGGCTCTCCTCGCTTCTTTTTGTTGTTGTTTTTTTGCTTCCCGCCCCTTTAAGAGGAACCAGGAAGTGATGGGGGGGGTCGGAGCAACTTCCACCGGCACTCTGGAGGTAAGAGTGCATTCTTTTCTCCCTTTTTTTCTCCCTCCCCTCACGCAGACAGAACAAGGAAGTGCGGAGGGGGTGGAAACACAGGGAGAGCGACAAACCCTCAACATCTCTGGTCCGAATTTAAGGGACCAGCGGATCTTAGGGGTCATGTAAAAAGGCCCTCTGTCGACCAAGCATCATCAAAAGAGTGATGGCCCCCTCCGCAAATTTCATGGTTCCGTGGGAAATCTCTCTCTTTAAAGGGGACTTTTTCTTAGTGAATCGGAAGTTCTGCTGCCTTAACCCTTGTGTCACTTTGGGTCGGTTGTGAGCTTTAATTGTTGCTCGCTGCTGAGCCCTGGTTCTCTTTTAACCTCTTGCTTCTGCATCCATCCCCACCTTTCTGGAGGGGGATGATGTTAGGGTGGAAGCATCCCACCCTCTTGGCGCCCCTGGAGTTCCTGTGCCATTGACCCTTCTTGGAGAGAGTCTTTCCACCCGGCAAGAGCATTTAGGAAGCAAAGAACTGGGGGAGGCCAAGCACCAAGCTGTTATTCTAGTTTATTTAAAATATTTTTTTACTCAGCCTTTCTCCTTTAAAAGGACCCAAGTGGCTCTCGTCCGTAAAAGTCAATATTTAAAAACTACAAGCAGAAGTAGACACAGGTATTTTAAAAGAAACGAACCAGCATCACTGTAAAACAGTGAATAAAATCAACACTGAAAAACACATTCAAGGCAACAAAACACATAGGATGCCTTGGGTCCTTTTAAGGATGAAGGTGCAGTAAAAATATTTTAAATGCATTAAATCAATAAATAAACAATCTGTATGGTTGTTGTTTTTTTTAAAAAAATGCTTTCATTAGTAATTTACACAGATAGGAAAAGCTCTTCTTTAAAAAAAATACAAACCCTGTTGAAGCTGTGCCAACTGGAGAATTCTGGGAGCTGTAATGTATTTTTTTTTCAAGGCAAGAAATTTTCCAACCTCTGGTAAGTACTGTACTGCCATTTACTCCAACACAGCTTTCCTCAGAGCTTGGGGCAATTATCTTTGGACTGCAATCCCCATAACTCCCCAACATACTGATTAGGGAAATCTGGGAGAGGAATGGTGTAGAACAGGGCCCCATATCCGCTGGGCTTTGATTCCAAAACTCCTATCGCAGATACTGAAAACTATGGATAATAATGAACATTCTCGGGGTAGTGGTGGCATGGGATAAGGGGGGGAAAAACCAGAAAAACTATTTTCACATGTATGATCAGAAATGGCCACTAGATGGAGGCAGAGACCACAACATGAATACATGCTAGTGAATATTTTTAATATTATTTTCATGGTGTGGAAACCAGGATATCAACATCACGCACGGACACAGGGGCCCTACTGTGGTCCAAAGAATTTACTGCCACATCCAGATTTTCCCCTCAGTGGGTTCTGTGCCCATTCTCTCTTGCCACTGTTGTCCTTACTTGCTTGGCCACCACACACAGGGCACTGGGATGACAACCACCGAAACTTTGGGGTAGGGGGAAATCACCACTGACAGTGTAAGCAGTGTATGACAATGGATGGCCATTCTTTCTTTGGGAAGCCCCTTTCTTTTGCTTTTAATATTGCTTTGGTTATGCCAATCATGATTTTGCCACCTGAGCTGAGCATGAATAGGTAACCTTCAGAATGGGAAAGGGAAAAAGAAACTGGCAAAACAGGTTTTCTTGACACAAATTCTGTGAGAACACATTTACACAATTTTGTGGGTCATTTCCCAGACGCCCCTAGCATCTATTTGCTTCCTCTCTGGGCGAGGAGAAGCTTTCGTTGGTTTTCATTGCCCTATTTTATTGTCTAGACCCTCTTTTTTGTTTTGTTTTTACCCTCCTTTGTCTATACATTTGTCTCAGAGATTGTGATTTTATTTACACTGGGTGGTTGTTTTTGCTTTATTATTTGATTGTGTTTTGCCTATAAGTTGAAGTTTATGTCAATGTTAATTTGAGTTCTGATTTTTTTAACTTATTTTCACTGCTTTGTTTTGTATTTTACAATTCTGCAAACTGCCCAGAGTGGCCTTTGGGCCAGATGGCTCTTGCAGTGTAGAAATCAAATCAATAATAAATAAATAAATTCATTCATCACTTCACCATCCACCTTGGCATATATAGCGTTTCTGGGGAGCATGGTTTGAGGGGTGAGGCACTCCGGAACAGTTCAGGATTTGTGATAAGGTCTGAGAAAAGTTTTGTTGTTGTTGTTGTTATTGTTGTTGCACTACTGCCCCCACATTAAATGACCAGTATGGCCATTCTGGCTGGGGAATTCTGCACATTCCGTTCAAAAAGGTAACTTTTTAAAACTCAGGAGGCAGTTGTTGGAGCTCCCAGAGCATACGGGCTAATAGTCTGAGCTAGGAGGAAGCCATGGATTATACCATAGGACCCCCGTATCCACGGATTCATTAACCACTGATTCAGTGATCCACGGTTGGCAGAGGAAAAAATTAAATAAATAATTCAGCAGCCGCAAAGCAAGCTACTGTCACAAACAGCAGCCGTAAAGCAAGCTACTGTCATAAAACAGCAGTTTGGACAATGGTGTTCTCTCTTATCCATGGTTTTTGTTATCCATAGGAAGGCCTGGAACCAAACCAAAGCGGATACGGGGGTCCTACTGTATAAACACAGGCAGCTTTCCCCTGCTTTAAAAAAATGGGAGTGAGAAAAAAGAGCAATGGGAAGGACAAACACAAGAAAGATACCTCCCACCCCTGGGTCTTCCTTCTTCAAGGAAATAAGGACCAAGTGATGGCACCTATCTTTTATTTTTTATGATGAGCACAGATTTGGGGATGGGGGAGTCTTGCCAGCTGGACATCACTGAGTGACCACCACTGGCTTCCTTCTCTCTGCCCACAGAGAGAGAACTTGTAAGGGGGAGAGTCACAAAAAATTAGTTGACTCGTATTCATTGGGGACATCAGTTCAGATGAGTGCGAATCAATGAATTCGTGATTTTTGACAGATTTTGCAAATCATTACTTAATACCTGCCCATCTCTAATCTACTGAATGACGTGTAGATGTAGCTATCTAGGAAACACCCAAAGAGACGTAAAATGAGTAATCTAAATCATTACTCCTTTGAATGTTATTTGCCAGGAAGTTCCTTTGATATTACTGTATCAGGATGCTCCTTTGATATTATTTTTTTTTAAAAAATGTTTCTTCTGGTAGAAGCCTCAGTATTTTACGGTTTTTAATGTATCCTTTGCTAACGGCAGAGAAGGCATGCCTCTAAACTTTTCAGGCAAAGGCTGATTTCCCATGGTTCATTGAGGGACATGTTACTTGATTTTTGCTATGCATATGAAAACCATTGGGTATCTTTTATGCTGTAGTTTTCTGTCTATAAAATGCCCCCCCCAACTTCTCCAACCCAAAATTACAGTTTTGCAACTGCACGGTTCTCTCTTCCGCTTACTGCCATATATAAGATGACCCTCAATTTTAGTCTAACAATTTTAGACTAAACTATAGTCTTATATATGGAAAAATCCTGTAATTGCTAAATCCTAATAGATGTGGTTATACTGTATTTCAAAATTGCAATGAAGGAGATCTCTACAATAGCATGTGTCAATCTGTAATTTGTTTGTTCCAAAAAAATTTGTTGCAAAAAGGCTGCTTTTTCCCAGCCAAAACAATTCAAACAGACTTTTTCCTGTGTGAGCAGTTGATTTGTACTTGTAAAGACAGATGTGTGTGTATGTGTGTGCATGTTTGGTGGGATGTGGACAGTTAGAGTGTGATACTCCAGACTGCTGCAACACCCACCCCTGCATTCCTTCCCCCTAATGGTCATCCAGTTTTTTATTGTTTATGAAATTTGTGCTAGATAATCTTATCACCTTGTCATTAGTATTATTATGGCTGACTATAAGATGGAGGACTCGCACTAGCTGTATTTAGACTGATGAAGCTGTTTGGATGAGCAGCGAAACATTTCTATCTCTCAAGAAAAAAAAGAAGTCCAGTAGCCATGACTCAACTTCCAGATAAACTCACCTGGATGACTGAGAATCTTCACAGACATAGTATTATATAAGTTTCACACTAGACCACCTCCAGAGAATAATTTAGAAAAAAAAATTAAAAGCGAAACAGAAGCAACTGAGATGAAATAAAAGACATTCCTGTGGTGTTTTTATGTGTACATTAAGAAGAGCACTGAAATGCTGCCGCCTTCTCCAGAACACTGCACTGTCCTTTCAAAACAGGTGGCTTGACAGCAAACCATAATAGGATCAGCAGAGGCAGGACCCAAGGAAGGAAGGAAGGAAGATCTTTCTTTCTTTCTTTCTTTCTTTCTTTCTTTCTTTCTTTCTTTCTTTCTTTCTTTCTTTCTTTCTTTCTTTCTTTCTTTCTTTGATTGATTGATTGATTGATTGATTGATTGATTGCAGATCTTTTTCTTTTTCTCCCTTCCCAGAATGGGCTGCATGAAGTCCAAAGAACTTGGCCTTGGTGGGAAGTTATCAAGAACCCCTTCACTGGCCAGCATTCAGGGTCATTATGTGAAGGACCCTACACTTGTCAAGGTTGGAAACACTGCACCTGTACATGCATTGAATGTTTAGTTTTAGCGTGCTTATTTGACTTGTGGGAGGTAAAATGAGAACAGAATGCTACTCTGCAGAAGGACTAGTCAAAATGTTCGCTGAAAGGGCACTCAGCTTATGTAGCTGAATGCTGGATCACCATCATGCAGTCACATCAGAACTAGGGCCCCTTCCTGAAGTCCTCCACATGCTCTCTGTTGGAATATCAGTTTATGGGTTTAGCAAAGTCCTAACTTCGGTACAGATTAGAAGAGAAGAGACCCTTTCCTCACCCTGGTAACTTCCAGCTGAGTTGGGCTTGTTTCCATCACCCCCAGCCAGAATGCCCATCTTTGCTGGGGCTCATAGTCCTATCCTTAACACCTCATTGACAACCCCTTTCTTGGAGATTGGAAGGTATTTTGAAATTTTCTAGTCCAGTGGCCTCTGTTTGCTTTCTCCTTATTTATTAGTAGAGATGGGCACAAAATGAAATTTTGGTTCATTTTGTTATTTGTTATTTGCTTCGTTATATAACGAAACAAATAACGAACTGCCCCCTCTAAGAGAAATGAAATGGAAATTTCCGTTTGTTTTGTTCGCCGGTGTCTCCTACCTGGTGTTGGTCCTTCCTGGTCCAGTCCTCCTGGCTGCAGGGAGGGGGCGTCCAGAAAAAAAAAAGCCGACTGGCCGGCTACCACTGGTAGATGGCCATGTGGTCGGCAGTAAAAAAAAAGTTTTAAAAAATAAAATAAAATAAAATAAAAATACCTGACCCAGTCCACGAGCACCGGAACTGACCCATGGGCCACCGAACCAGCCCATGGGCCGGCAAAAGTAAAAAAAAAAAAAAGCTGACCAGCCCATGCTACAGCTGGTAGGCAGGCCATGTGATCGGCACAATAAAATAAAATAAAACAAAACAAAAATAACCCAATCTGGCCTGGGGTTGGCAGGATTTAAAAAATAAATAAAATAATAAAAAATAATAAAAAACCCATCGGTAGGGTTCAAAAAAATCCGAACTAAAACAAATTACAAAATGAAATAAATCGCCAATTTTTTGGTTCGTGCCCATCTCTATTCATTAGCATATTCTTGTTAGGATTGTATTGACAATACAGACCTGTATTGTATTGTTTCCTTTTCCTTATTCATTAGCATATTCTTGTTAGGATTGTACTGACAATACAGACCCATATTGTACTGTTTCCTTTTCCTTGTTCATTAGCATATTCTTGTTAGGATTGTACTGATAATACAGACCTGTATTGGATGCACAACCCAACGTGTTGGGGGAGCTTGGTTGTCTCAGGGAAGCCGAAAGCCGTGTCATCAGGAAGCTGGATTCCATCAGTAGGCTGGTCTCCTAGCAAGGTTACCCAACATGGAATACAATCCAGCACATCCTGGGTTGAGGAAAGTTGGTTTAGAAGCTCCAAAGTGCCTGGGAACAATAAATGTGTGTGTGTGTGTGTGTGTGTGTGTGTGTGTGTGTGTGTGTGTGTGTGTGTGTGTGTGTGTGTGCGCGTGCGTGTGCATGTGCGTGTGTGCATGTGTGTGTGTGCGCGCACACACACACACACTTAATGTGCTAAAGAGTTTTTTTTCTTCATCATCTTTTGCCTCACAGGGTGGCAAGCCATCTGTTCACGTGAAGTCCCAAGATGATGGTATGTACTGTGTTATTTAGCAGGAGGCAGTGTCTTTAGTTCACTGTAACTCAGGGTGATATCAGGGAACTCTACATCCTGCAGAGACCTTAGTTGTTTCATCAGCGGCTAGTTCTGTTCTCCCAACAGGCATCTCAGAAATGCATGATGTGAGAGAATCCAGATGGGTTATTCTGATATGCAATCAGACCCCCATATCCCCTGGGGATTAGTTGTAAGCTCCCTCCCCCTACGGATACTGAAAACTGGGGTTAATAGTGAACACTATATACCCTCACCACACAGGAAAGGAAAATAAGGGGGGGAAACAATCAGGAATCTCTTGCTTCATTTATAGTTCTCAGCCCTAGAGGGAGAAATAGAAGATGGTTGAATTCAGGAACAATTCCATAGGATATGAAGATGGGAATAGCATAAAGAACAGCGGCAGTTCCTTATAAAGAAAAACAGCCTGAGGAAAGAGCCGTTTTGAGTACAGCAGACACCAAAGGGCGGTGCTTTTTTTTTTTTTTTTTTTGCATGCACTGGATTATTGGACAAATGCAAAACTAGGCTATGGGCAATACCTTTATCAGCCACTAATAAAAGTAAAAAAAAGTGCAAGGTGTCAAGGGCAACACACCCTTCTTCAAAGCGAGTGCCAAAAGTTCAAACATGGCAAAAGATTATGCTGTGCCAGGAGGTTATTTTAAAGTCCTTGGCTGCATGAAGTGACCTCCTGACGAAGTACATCTTTTGCCATGTTTGAACTTTTGGGACAAGAGTGGTGTGTTGAGCTCAAAATATTGCAATGTTTTTTTATTTTTATTAGTGGCCTATAAACATATCGCCTGTAACCTAGTTTTGCATTTGTGTTTTGTGATGGCTACGCAGCTCAAACCCCCTTCCCCCCCTTTGATGGATTGTTGGACTTGTAGTACCCCATCCCATGGGATGGATGGATCCAGTAAAAGAACGTACAACCTTGGCTTTGCTAAACCTGAGCAGGGTTGTTCATGATGGTGGTCACTAATCCAGAGGGTCACCATAAGATGAAATAGACCTGATGGTACACAACAATGATTTAGTGCAGTACCTAGCACTGAGTTATGTACCAGTGAGTCCCATGACCACAGCTTTGCTGCCACCCAAGAGCTGCTTTATAGCTTGAACAGGACTTGGTTCAAGATAAGCCAGAAAGACATCTCCTGACCCTCAGGAAACACATTGCTTTGCACGGCTCATTGTCTGCCCGAAAACTGGGGCTAACATTGTCATTACAGATCACATATCATTAGAAGAAGAAATGCCACACCTGCTGACAACATCTGATTGTCACACCTGAAGTGTTCCACACCTGTTTGCAAAAGAGCTTGTGGCATTTTGTGATTGGTCATGGGGATGTAAAGGCAATGGTCATTTTGATTGCTTCGTTTTTTGTCCTTGTAATTAGGAGCTCCCTGCCCTTTGACTCTCAGACATGCTGATATTGCCTTAGGGAAAAGCAGTAGGTCCACCCTAATAACCTTTGTGGTCATGTGATTGCAACCCCGTCCTCGTTTCTACAGGACCCGATGAGTTCATTGTCCTGGCTCTTTATGACTACGAAGCGATCCACAAGGAGGACCTGAGTTTCCAGAAGGGCGAACGTCTCAAAGTTTTGGAGGAGTAAGTGCCATACCATTGCCTCTTTCTGGGACAACAGGAGAGCTGAAATGGGAACTAATTTTGCGTGGGGCTGCAGCCAGATTCCTCCAGAAACCTGGTAGACAGACCTCCTTTGCCATGACCCACTCGTACCAAGTTAAACCAGGGTCAACAAGCTTTGGGGAGTGTTCTTGCTTGCACTAGGTGTGAACCTCACACGTTGATTAATGGAGTGACCCTTGTGGCACTGTGGTTAAACTACATTACTGCAGTGAAGACTCTGCTCACAATCTGAGTTTGATCCTGATATGCTTGACTCATTGGTTTGGGATCGAATCACCCTTGCATCCTTCTACACAGTCAATAAATTGAATTCTCAGCTTGTGGTGGCACAGGGCAATGAGTAACCTGCATAATTAAATTGCAAACTGTCGTGATGGTGCAGATAAGATGCACACCATAGATAAGTTTTTAATTTGCTTTTATTCATGATCCAGGTTTCTATAACCAAGTGTATGGTATGTAAAATGAAATAGCTTGGAATGTGCCGCTTTGCCAGCTAAGGAGGGGATTGAGAAGCGTGATCCGCAGGTCAAAAGGTACAACAGTTCTTGACTGCGTGTTGGGTTCTTCCAAACACGTCTTTGATTGGCAGTGGGCCAGTCCCTTCCCTATAGAGGCGTTTTGCAGATCGATTGGACTAGTAGCGCCATCACCTTTCTTTGGTGCCGCCATTGGTTATGGTGGCTGGGTCGGCAGGGAGCAGTCCTCTGACCCATTTGGAGGTTCCAGAGTTGTGAAAGTCCGAGACTTCTTCATTTCCTACATTGGGAGAGGGTTGGCCAGATTTATTTATTTATTTATTTATTTATTTATTTATTTATTTATTTATTGCATTTTAATACCGCCCATCTTCCAGAAAGAACTCTGGGCGGTTTAAAATTTTGAATTAAAAATTTTAAATATTTTTTTTAAAATGTGAGCTTTCATGGACAAGTCCACTTGGTCAGACCTAAGAAAAGGCGACAGAATATGGCAAATGCGTGCACGGCAGCCAAGTACAGATATAAAAAAAGCCAAGGTCGTGGTTGGTAGGCGTTTATCATTGTGATGACGGTGTCTTTGCAATGCAAGTCTTTCGCAGACACCTGTGTTTTAAAGAATGTGAGAACCTCTCTCAAAAACTAACAAGGGTCAACTGACAATGGAAAAGAACAACAAATGTCAATTTAGGTGGGCTATTTAGAGTCCCCGATGAAGTTTTCCCACCCAGAAGCTATTCTTTGCAATCCATTGCAAGAGCCTGTGCATAACCCCAGATGATGGATTTTGCCCGCAGGAACAAAACTCTGCTTGTGGTTAGGAGGAAAGGGATTAAGCTGAGCAGGTACAAAATGGGAGGTGGACTTGTTGGGTGGGGGGCTCTGCCCAGGCCTCTCCACGGCACTCCCAGCCGTTTCCTGAAAATCCAACACGGATTGAAGTGGAGGATCCTTTTTGCTTTTCAGCTCAGGCGAGTGGTGGAGAGCCCAGGCGCTGTCCAACGGCAAAGAAGGATACATCCCCAGCAATTACGTCGCCAGGGACAACTCGCTGGAGACTGAGGAGTGAGTCTGCCCCTTGCTTCATCTTAAACGGTTACTTCACATCCATTCTCGTTCCGTGTTGACATTGGTTGCGGTCACGTGGTCTTCTCCCGCTTCTGTCCCTGTTCCCGTGTACCCACGGGCGTGATTGATGGTACTGGGACGACTGTTACCACACGTTCTCGTTCCGTGATGAGATGTGAAATTCTATGCCTTTGTTCTCTTTTTTTTTCTGGTCAGACCTTCCGTTTTTTGATTTTTCGATTCTCCGAAGCCTTGCCTTCAATGCATTATGGAGCAAACTTTGAGGCATTTGTCTTTTAAAATCTCAGCACTGCATTGCTAACTCTATAGGGAATTTACTGGCGAATGTCACTTCGCACTCCTGCCACTAGATGGCAACGAGCTACAGTCGGCACTTGTTCCGTGATGAGGCTTACTTCACGGGCTCTCGTCTCGGAACGAGAAGCGAGACAAGCAGATTCCCGAGGCCAGGGAGGGGAATCACTCATCCTGCTTAAATCGCAGTTCAGGGGGCATGGTCGGGACAAACTCCCATCTTCATGCAATGGACGTGCGGTAGGATGACTTTGTACCGGTACCAAGCGCGACCACGAATCGCAATGAAAGGGACATGAAGTAACTTAGAGGCCAGCTTTGGTCTCTGTTTTTTAGGGGACAAACGGTGGTCTTCTGTGTCCTAGCTTGCTTTCTGGAGAAGAGACTGGGTTTTTTTCTTTTCTTTTCTTTTTCTTTCTTTCTTTGTTTGTTTGATGAATAAGGAAGAACCAAAGGTCCAAACACCACTTTCATGTCCTTTCCCTTCTTTTTCTTTTTTTTTCTTGATTTTTTTTTATTTTTAAAACTAAGTAAAAACAGATACATGGCTTATCTCCTGCCATGTTACATATATCAGAAGTTTTCCCCAATATATCTTGTTTCATAATTCTCTTCTTATCTTAAACAAGATTCATCTAGTACAAAAAATACTATTAATAGATTACAATATTGTATTAGCTAGTTTAGTCTTAGTAATATTCCCAATCCTAAAATTTAATTCTTTGTTTAACTGAACAGCTTAGATTATATTTGACTAATTCAGTATATAGTAGGTATATGCTTACATCTATTTTGTCCAATACAACACAGTTGTTCTTAATGTTGCCCTCTTAGGTGGTTCTTCAAAGGAGTCAGTCGGAAGGATGCTGAAAGGCAGCTCTTGGCTCCCGGCAATACGATTGGCTGCTTCATGATCCGAGACAGTGAGACGACCAAAGGTAACACTTCCCCCTGTCCTCTGGTATGGACAACAGGTGCCAGATTGACCCACTGTCCTAGGAACAATTAGGAGCCCCGAGGGAACACAAAGGCCATGGTAGTATTAAGTGAGATGGTGGCCTGAGGCCATCCTGGGGCAGAGGACATGTTCTCCCAGAAGATGGGACATCCCATCCTACCAAGGTTAAGCTGGTTCTACCTCTTTCCTTGCTTCTTGAACTTGGGGGAACATAAGAACATAAGAAGACCCCTGCTGGATCAGGCCAAAGGCCCATCTAGTCCAACTTCCTGTATCTCACAGAGTACGAGACTAGATATATCTCTTCTGATACCACTCCCCTGCATCTGGCCCTTGAAGGACCCCAGTTTTAAGCCTGGGGATGACACATCTCCATCATGGTTTGTAACCTGTGATGGACTTTTCCTCCAGGAATCTGCCCAATCCCCTTTTGAAGGCATCCAGGCTAGATGTCATCACCACATCTTGTGGCAGGGAGTTCCACAGACTAATAACAATATTTTCTTTTGTCTGTTCTCACTCTCCCAACGCACAGTTTGAGTGGATGTCCCCTAGTTTTGGTATTTTGTGATAGGGAGAAGAGTATCTCTCTATCCACTTGACTCATGCCCTGCATTATTTTGTACGTCTCAATCATATCCCCCCTCAGGTGCCTTTTTTCCAGACTAAAGAGCCCCAAATGTTTTAGCCTTTCCTGATAAGGAAGTTCCCCCAGCCCAGTAATCATTTTAGTCGCTCTCTCTCTGCACCTTTTCCAGTTCCACTATGACTTTTTGAGATGCTGTGACCAGAATTGTACACAATACTCCAGGTGCGGCCTTACTATTGTTTTTTATAATGGCATTATAATGTTGGCTGTTTTATTTTCAATCCCCTTTTTGATAATCCCTAGCATGGAATTGGCCTTCTTCACTGCTGCCACACATTGGGGAGACACCTTCATGGAGCTGTCCACCAACACACCAAGATCTCTTTCCTGATCCATCACGGATAACTCAGAGCCCATGAATTGATCGATAAAGTTTTGATTTTTTGCCCCAATATGCATTACTATACATTTTGCTACATTGAAATGCATTTGCCATTTTGCCGCCCATTCCCCCAGTTTGGAGAGATCCTTCTGGAGCTCTTCACAATCTTCTCTGGTTTTTAACACACAGAAGGGTGGCAGGATCGGATCCCTCAGGTATGTCCAAACTTCAGCCCTCCTGATGATTTGGTCTACAACTCCCAGAATTCAAAGCAAAGGACTGTGGGAGTTGTGGTCCAAAACATCTGGAGGGCGAAAGTCTGGATGTGGCTTGTTTAAGGCCAGTTTAAGTATAAAGCAGGCATACTTATTTTATTTATTTTATTTATTTATTTTAGAGTATTTTTACCCCGCCTTTCTCCTTGGAAAAAGGACCTAAGGCGGTTTACAGTAATGAGCCACAATATACAGTCCAATACAATTAAGAAGTATTCAAGTACAGCAGACCCTTGTATAACAAACAGCTTGTATAACATAAAATTTGTACAACATAAAAATTCCGGAGATAGGGGAAATTTGCTTAACATAATCGCCTATGGGGAAAATCCATACAACATAAAAATGGGATAACTCCATTTTCAATGCATTCCTATGGGAATTTTGTATAAAGGAAAATTTGCTTAACATAATTTCATTTGGAACAAATTAATTCCTTTTTACAAGGTACCACTGTACTGAGAATAGGGAATTGAGGGACATCTTACAGCATTAAGAGACAACATTACATTAAAGCTACAAGAGAACGCGAGCAGTTTTAAGGAGAGTAAAGTTCCATGTAAAGTTATGATGAGTGATGGAAACTAACATTGAAAGCACAGTGTCAATGTAATCACACAAGGTTATAAGTAGTTATAAACACAAAGTCTATGTGATCTTATAGATTCATATAAAAGACACATCATAGGTAGTCCATCATTCAGGGAAAGCTTGCCTGAAGAGAAAGGTCTTTGCCTGCTTCCGGAAAGACATCAGAGATGGGGCAGTCCTGGCCTCCAGTGGGAGGGAGTTTCAAAGTTTGGGCGCACCTGTGAAAGTGGCAGGATGGAGAAAAGGGCCTCTCCTGATGACCTTAACACCTGAGTCAGTTCATACTGTGAGATTCGATCTTTAAGGTAGCTTGGACCCAGGCTGTACAGTCCTTTGTAGGTCAAGGTCAGCATCTTGAATTGTGCCCGATAGCTGATTGCAGCCAGTGGAGCTACTTTAATAGGGGTGTAATGTGGTCTCTGTACCCCTCCTCAGGCAGAAGTCTGGCTGCTGCATTTTGGACCTGTTGAAGTTTCCTGAGTTTTTTTCATTGGTAGCCCCATATAGAGTGCATTACAGTAGTCTAGCCAGGATGTCCAAGAAACATAGATGCAGTTTTGTGCATAGTGTGGTCTGATCCAATGAAAACCCAGAGTGTGAAAAGCTGTCTGGGGACTACATCTCCCAGAATCCCTCTCCAGGAATACAAACAAAACTTCCCAAAAGTTTTGAAAAGCCAATATTGTGCCAAACCTTGGTTTATGTCCATACGGTGACTATTTTCAATCAATCTTTGTCTCATGGAAGCAATCCCCATAGAAAGGCCACCTCAGATTAATCAAAATCTTGGGGGCCCAATCCTGGGGTCAAATCTTAGGGATCTGGTGACCTCCTTGTAATCCTCTCCTCAGATCCTTTTCTTCCTTTTTTCTGCAGGGAGTTACTCTTTGTCCCTGAGAGATTTTGACAGCCGAAACAAAGTGGACAGGGTGAAACATTACAAGATCCAGACACTAGAGGACGGAAGTTTTTACATCTCCCCTCGAAACACCTTTAACACCCTTCAGGAGCTGGTTGCTCATTACAAATGTAAGCCTCCAAAATCTTCTGCTGTTTTCTCCTTGGGTTTTAGACCAAAAACAAATTTTGGGCTGAGGTTTTTTTGGGTGGTGGTGGTGGTGGTGGTTTTTTTGTTTTTTTTTTTTTCTTTAAGACATGTTCTGGGTTTTCTCTAAGGCTTTTACAGCCGGGATCTGATAGCTGTTGTGAGTTTTTCGGGCTGTTTAGGCATGTTCTGGATGTTTTTCTTCCTGACATTTCTCCAGACTCTATGGCCAGCATCTTCAGAGGGCAAGGAACTCAGGGAACTAGGAGTTGTCTCTGTGCTCTGGGGTATGGAGTGAGTGAGCTTGTGGGGTTTTAAAGTTGTGGGAAAGGGAAAACTTGTCCTATTCAGGAGAATATGTGTTAGTCATTGTGCTGTGATGTGGAGGGATTAAGAAGTTTCACTGCAGTCCAGAGAGGGGGCGCTCTTCTGTGGTTGATGGGTGTCATTAGCTATTCTATTGATCACTGGTGCTTGTGGCTGGGTGGGAATCATTGAACTTTGATCTTTTGCAAGCTGTAGCTTTCAGTAGTGGAAGCCAGGCTTTGTTGATTTTTAGACTTTCTTCTTTTCTGTTGAAGCAGTGCTTGTGCTTGTGGATTTCAATGGATTCCCTCTAAAGATGCTGGCCATAGAGGGCCTTTTCACACGACCCCTAAGATCCGCTGGCCACTTAAATTCGGACCAGAGATCTTAGGGGTATGTCGCCGTTCCTGCGTTCCCACCCCCTCCGCACTCCTGGCTGCTGGCTGCGTGAGGGGAGGGAGAAAAAAAGGAAGAAAAGAATGCCGCTCACCTCCGTTCTGCCATCTCGCTTTGCTCCCGACACTGCATTCAGATAAGGGGCGGGGGGGGCAAAAAAAGAACAAACAGAAGTAAGGAGAGCCGGGCAGTCACTACTGTTATATCCGCATCAGGAATTTTCACCTCCAGAGAGCAGGTACCTGAAAAGTGCGCTGGGACGCGCTTAGGTGGGCGTGGTCGCACTTAATTATCTGTAAACTCCGGAGCTGGTGGGGAAATAATTTTAAGCTCCGGAGCTGGGAGCCATTTGCCGCGGAGTTTAGGGGTCGTGTGAAAAGGCCCAGAGACTGTCGAAACATAAGGAAGAAAAAAATGCCTAATAGCCTGAAAAACAACAGCTATGTTCTGGGTTTTGTTTCTTTCTTTTAACTGGTGGTGTCTTTTATTTATTTATTGTGTCTTTGGTGGCTATATATGCTGTCTGTCATATCTTGATGTATGTCATGTAAATATGTAACATAAGTTTTTATGCAAATACTCCTTTGTCTCCCAGCTCCAATCTGTATCTTGCAATTATCTTTCCACACCCACTGTGCAGCTCTGCAAGTTTTCTAAGCCACATTTAAACCTCATTGGTTTATTGTAACAGGAACATGTGCTCTGTAGTCATAGGATTGCTCCATGGTTTATGCATCTGGCTGTGGAGCTAGATGTTGGGACTTGGGAGTTTGATCCCTCACTGGGACTCCTTGAGCCTTTTCACACGACCCCTAAGATCCGCTGGCCACTTAAATTTGGACCAGAGATCTTAGGGGTTTGTCGCTGTTCCTGCGTTCCCACCCCCTCCGCACTCCTGGCTGCTGGCTGCCTGAGGGGAGGGAGAAAAAAAGAAAGAAAGAAATGCCGGCTTACCTCCGTTCTGCCGGTCTCGCTCTGTTCCCGGCAGCATTCAGATCTCTTAAAGGGGCGGGGGGCAAAAAAACAACAAACAGAAGCCAGGAGAGCCCGGCACTCTCTACGTTAGATCCACATCAGGGATTTTTCACCCCCGGAGAGCAGGTACCTGAAAAGTGCACTGGGGCATGCTTAGGTGGGCATGGTCGCACTTAATTTACTGTAAACTCCGGAGCTGGTGGGGAAACAATTTTAAGCTCCGGAGCTGGGAGCCATTTGCCGCGGAGTTTAGGGGTCGTGTGAAAAGGTTCCTTGACAGGGGCTGCACTTGATCTGTCTATAGGGCCCAGGCCAGCTGTGCACTTCTAAGATGATTGCTATTATTATCCTCTTGCATTCAGTACCTGGCACTCTGTTGAGGAGGACTCCTTGGGCTGAAACCCTGGAGAGAAATGATGTCCGTCGGCAGCAAGCAGGGTGGCTGTTGGCGGGTCTCAAATATAATTTGCTGACATCTTGCTCCTTCAACGCCCACCCAAATGATACAGTAACCCCCTCCGCCGATCACGGGGGTTAGGGACCCACCCCACCCGCGATCCACATAAATCCGCGATATGTGGAAGCGGGTGGGGGGCCCTGGGGGCAGGGGGAGGCAATCGTGCCTGTCCCAAAAGCCTCGGAGGAGCGTGGGGGGGGCGGAGCGACCCGATGGCCCCCGCCCCCCCGAGGCCTTTCAGAGCCGCCCAGGGGGGCACAGAGAGTGACCTGATCGCCCTGCACAGCCCTCCCCGGCCACTCTGAAGCCTTTCGGAGGCGCGGGAGGTTGGCGACGGACAGCGATGCGTTCGCTCCGCACAGCCCCCACACGGCTTCTCGGAGGTGCGGGGGGGTGCATGGAGCGACCAGATCGCTCCCCCACGGTGCAGGTACTGCGATCCCGCGATGTAGCGAGACCGCGGGACCTGAACCGCGAAACGGGGGGGGGTCACTGTATCTTTTTTTTAAAAAAAATCAGCCACTGGAGCGTTTGCAGGGCTTTCCTAGTATTTAGGTCTAAGTTTGGCACGGGGAGTTCTTGCTTTTTATTTTACTTTCAGGAAATAAATCATGTAATGGTTTAATGAGTAAATGGACACACGACTTTTATTTTTAAAGAGACGTGCGGCCGTGGCCATGCCCTCCTCTCACTTCAGGCACACCCTCTTGGAGTTGTGGCCCCCGGGCAGCCAGGCCATCTGAAAAACGGGGCCCTTGACCCCAGTGAATTGGCCCACCCAGGATTTTAGGGAGCCTGGGGACAAAGTTGTTTTTGTGCCCCTCCAGCCTCCCCAACCCCATCGCATCCACCCAGCAAGGGGGCAATCCTGCAGGTGTGGGGGGCATGTGTGTGTGTGTGTGCCTTACCTCTCTCATGGTGGCGAGGAGGAGGAGGAGGAGGAGGAGGAGGAGGAGGCACCGCCACCACCACACTTGCCTGCCTGCCTGCCTGCTTGCTTTGCCAGTCCCCTGGCACGCAGAGGCGGGAGGGTGCAGGACTTCCTCCTCCTCCTCCTCCTCCTCCTCCCCCTCCAGGCACCCCCAGATTGCTGCACCCGGGGCAGATGTACCCTTCTGTCCCCCCCCAGATAGGCCCCTGGGCCCATCTTGTCATAGGCAGTGTACCAATGGTCCGTCTGAGTGTAAGAAGCATGCTGTGTTCTTGTCTCATTGGCATTCCCCTGGTGCTCCATGTCAGGGGCTATGACCTGGGCAGCAAGAACCGGGCTCCATTTGGACCACGGTGCCTTCGAAGTCGCGAATGCGAGTGATCACGTGCAACAGTGTCACCTAATGCGTTCTCGTTCCTCCTGGTTCTCTTTCAGGTCAAAGTGATGGGTTGTGCCAAGCGCTGACCTACCCGTGTGTTGCGCCGAAGCCGGAGAAGCCATGGGAGAAAGATGCATGGGAAATCCCCCGTGACTCCCTGAAGCTGGAGGTCGTACTGGGAGCTGGACAATTTGGGGAGGTCTGGATGGGTAAGGATGGACCTCCCTCCAGCCCCACTAGGTCATACCTGTCAAGTTTGGGATTGGAAAATAAGGGATTGTGGACATAGTATCTGCGCCCCTACCACCTATGGAGCACGTTCGATGTTTTGACCATGCTCAATAGCTATCCCCAACATGGTGGTGCCCATATGGCGATCCCTAACATGGCTGCTGCCATTTGTTCCCTGGTCACAGGATCCCTCCCCCTACCACCTATTGAGCATGCTCAATGCTTTGAGGATTCTCAATAACTGTCCCAAACATGGCGGTGCCCATGCAATTCAGAGGATTTTTTTAAAAAAATTATACAATCTGGGATATTTCTGGAAAAATAATATTTTCGGAAGACAGCGGGAAATAGGGATTAAAAAACGGGATTTCCCGGTGAATACGGGAAATGCTAGACAGAGCACTTGACAGGTATGCATGGGGCACATAGGAAATTTTGAAAGACTCTCTTAGGCCCTTTGTACACGACCCCTAAACACTGCCGCAAATGGCTCCCATCTCCGGAGCTTAAAATTGTTTCCCCACCAGCTCCGGAGTTTACAGATAATTAAGTGCGACCACGCCCACCTAAGCGCATCCCAGCGCACTTTTCAGGTAACTGCTCTCTGGAGGTGAAAATTCCTGATGCGGTTATAACGTAGTGACTGCACGGCTCTCCTTGCTTCTGTTTGTTGTTTTTTTGCCCCCCGCCCCTTTAAGAGATCTGAATGCAGTGCCGGGACACAGAACGGAGGTGAGCGGCATTCTTTTCTCCCTTTTTTTCTCCCTCCCCTCACGCAGCCAGCAGCCAGGAGTGTGGAGGGGGTGGGAACGCAGGAACAGCAACAAACCCCTAAGATCTCTGGTCCAAATTTAAGTGGCCAGCGGATCTTAGGGGTCATGTGAAAAGGGCCTTAGGCTGTTGTGTGGTTTTTCGAATCTTGTGCTTTTGAGGCACAGAGGCCTGCCTCTCATGCCGTGTCCAGCTTTGTCTTGTGCCTGGAATCGCAAGATCTCTGGTGGCAGGTGGGCTAGGGGGACGTCGCCATGACTGGCGTTGCTCTTCTGCGGTGCTGCATCGTCCCTTTTCTGTCTCCTTCAGCCACTTACAACAAGCACACCAAAGTCGCCGTGAAGACCATGAAGCCGGGCAGCATGTCTGTGGAGGCTTTCCTGGAGGAGGCCAACATCATGAAGACCCTGCAGCACGATAAACTGGTCAAGCTGAACGCCGTGGTGACCAAGGAAGAGCCCATCTATATCATCACTGAGTACATGGAGAAAGGTGAGGGCTGGAGATTTTGCAGATAAGGTTTTCCATGGGAAAAGAAGCTTCTCAGGCTTGAAAATGGTTTTTAAAGATTGCAAACTGGGGCTGGTTACAGGGATCACATAACCCCCATGTTATATCTGCACCTGCAGTGGCTGCCAGTCTGTTTCCACGCTGAATTTGAGATTAAAACCTTAAAAAGCCCCCAAATGGCTTAGACTCAAGATATCTCAAAGGCTGCCTACCCCTTTCTGGGCCTTCTTGGGTGCTAAGGTCATCAGGGGAGGCCTTTTTCTCCGTCCCACCACCCTCCCTGATGCATTGGAACTGGAAAAGGTGCAGAAGAGAGTGACTAAAATGATTACTGGGCTGGGGCACCTCCCTTATGAGGAAAGGCTAAAAAATCTGGGGCTCTTTAGTCTGGAAATAAGGCGCCTGAGGGGGGATATGATTGAGACGTACAAAATAATGCAGGGCATGAGTAAAGTGGATAGGGGGAAGCTCTTCTCCCTCTCCCAAAATACCAGAACTAGGGGACATCCACTCAAATTGAGGGTTGGGAGAGTGAGAACAGACAAAAGAAAATATTTTTTCACCCAGTGCGTTGTTAGTCTGTGGAACTCCCTGCCACAGGATGTGGTGATGTTATCTGGCCTGGATGCCTTCAAAGGGGGATTGGACAGATTCCTGGAGGTAAAGTCCATCCCAGCTTACAAACCATGATGGAGATGTGTCATCTCCAGGCTTAAAACCGGTGCCCTTCGAGAGCCAGATGGAAGGGAGTGGTATCAGGAGACAGAGATCTAGTCTCGTGCGCTCCCAGAGGCATCTGGTGGGGCCACTGTGAGATACAGGGAACTGGACTAGATGGACCTTTGGCCTGATCCAGCATGGCTCTTCTTATTTGGTGGGGACACTGGAGGGGGCCTTCTCTATGGCTGCTCCCAGACTTTGGAACTCCCTCCCACTGGAGGCAGGGCTCATCTTTGCTGTCCTTCTGCATGCCAGCAGAAGGCGGCGGGGGGGGGGGGCTTGCCTGAAGGCCTTCCTCTTCAGGCAAGACCCCCTCCAGGGACTAGGTACCATTTGGTGCTTTCGGTGTCTGTTGTTTGTATGCTATTTGTCTGATCCCCTTTAACAGGCTCACTGTTGCTAAGTTTAATTTTGAGGTAAGCCGCCTTTGGGTCCTTTTAAGGAGAAAGGCAGGGTAAAACGTATTTTCAGTAAACAAATAAAATAAAATAAACGGCAGCCTGCAAAATCCCCCAGCGGTCAAAGCTGCTGGCCCCGTTGGATGGGTTGTTCTCTCGCAAAGAAGCATTTCCAAATTCTTGCATCTGGTAAGACCAACCCCCCAGGCGGGCAAAAAGCACCTCTCATCCTTTTCATCTCCTTCGCTGCCTGCTTGCCCTTCCAGAGTCGGAGGTGCTCTTCCTTTTAACCGCGGATGCCAAGCACTGCCTTCTTCTCTCCCCTGGTTTTCCTGAGCTGGCTCTGACTGGGGATGGGCACGTGCTCATGGGACCAGCCCCAGACTGACCCAAGAATTGCCAGTGGAGAGCGGAAGGCACCCTTGGGCCGGCTTGTTCACCTCAGCCTTTCGCTGGCCTGAAATGTTTCGCCCCGGTGGCGCTGAGAGGCTCTCAGCCGCCCATGACCCACAAAGACACAAGTACCACGGGCCACGGAAGCTGCGTAGGATGTGGTTGACAGCTGCAAGAAACTGATGGTGATTAGTGGAGAGCCAGCAAGCAGGAAAGGCTAGATATAGCTTAGGACTCCGGAAGGAGCATTAGCCATGCTGTGCAAGTGTATTTATTCCCAAGGGGGACATCCGGTGCTGTTATCAATTGCAGCCTAACAACCGGGTTACTCGCTTGCTCACTTTTTGGCGGTTACTTCATGTCCCTCTCATCGCGGTTCGCCGTCCCACCTGGGACTGGTACGAAAATTTTTTACCATACGTCCACTGCATGACAGTGGGAGTTCGTCCCGACCACGCCCCCTGAACTGGGAGTTAAGGATGATGAGCCATACCTCTCCCTGACCTTGGGAATCTCTTGTCTCGGTTCTTGTTTCGAGACGAGAGCCCATGAAGTAAGGCTCGTCACACAACGTGCGCATTCTCCATTTAGTGGCAGGAGTGCAAAGTTGCATTCTCTGGTACAATCCCAATGGTGTAAACAACGTATCGCAGAGAGATAAGAAGGCATAAAACCTCGAAGGTTGCTGCTTAACGCATGAAAGCCAAAATTAAAGGGAAAATGAAGGCAGGGAAGTACAGATATTGTCATGAAACAAAGATGTGAAGTAACAGTTGTCACGATACCATCAATCATGCCCATGGGTAAATGGAAACAGGGACAGAACCGGGACAAGACCACGTGACCGCGAACAACGTTATTGTGAAACGAACGTCATCTCAGAACGAGGAAGGACGTGAAGTAACCATCTCTTTCAGTTGTTGGCTGGGATGTGAGGGAAGTTTTCCAGCAGTGTCCCCGGACATCAAATCTCAGCCAGGCCGTTATGATAAAAGCTGAGTAACAATGGAAGGAGCTGCCTAGATGCCCTAAGCCAGTGGTGGTGAACCGACGGCCCTCCCATGCTCCTTTGTCATTTCCAATCTAAACTCGGAATTCTGGGAGTTGTGGTCCAAAACATCTGGAGTGCCGAAGGTTGGCCACCACTGCCCTAAGCACATCTGATCTTGCCTGATTTTGGAAGCTAAGTAGGGTCAGCTCTGGTGAGTACTTGGATGGGAGACCACCAGGGAATAACAGGTGCTGTAGGAACTGATAAACCACTCCAGTATTCCTGCCAAGAAAACTCCATGGACATGGGGTCACGGCTGACAAAGAGTCAGTCACGACTGTAACAACACACACACAGAACAATGGAAAGAGGAGGCCCGTGCCTTGAGAATTGCCGGACTGTTACTGGACCAGGGAGAGGGGGTTGGATAGGACAGCACCCCTCCAACCTTTTTGGCATCAGGGACCAGTTTTGTGGGAGACAGTTTTTTTCACAGACCAGAGTTAGGGTTTGGGGACAATTCTACTTTTTACCCCTCACTGCATACTGTGCTTTCTGGAAAAGTGTTCTGCTTATATACCTCCCTATACCACCAAGTAGTCTCTGGGCGGTTGACAGTTTAATTACAGTATGCAGGCTACACATTGCCCCCCACCCCACACAGCAAGCTGGGTACTCCTTCTACCAACCTTAGAAGGATGGAAGGCTGAGTCAGCCATGAGCCGGCTACCTGGGATTGAACCCCAGGTCGTGAGCACAGTACTGTACCTGCAGGACAGGCATTTAACCACGGCGCCATGGGGCTCCTCCCACACCTGCACTGGTTTCCTTATGGCCCAAACAAAAATGGATTGCAATGGATGCAGAGGGGAGCAGAGGAGAAGCATATATATACTGCCACCTGCCTTAGAAGGAACTTTACTGGCCACTGAGGGGGCCACGCAGGGAATGGGGAGGGCCCTTCACACCGTTATTAAAACAGTGCTCATGCAGCCAGGTTCCTTCCATTCCACAGACCAGAACGGGTCCATGATCTGGGGACGCCTGGGATAGAAAGAGAGAATGACCTAGTGAACTGTATGCAGAATTTATAATTCTCCAACATGCATACATATCTGTAGCCTGCAAAAAACACTTAGATTGCATGCATCTGAAGATCCATGAAAGTTTATCTTAAAGGTTCCATATGATGCTTTGAGAGCTGGACTATAAAGAAGGCTGGACTATAAAGAAGGCTGGACTATAAAGAAGGCTGATCGCCGCAGAATTGATGCTTTTGAGCTGTGGTGCTGGAGGAGAGTCTTGAGAGTCCCCTGGACTGCAAAGAGATCAAACCTATCCATTCTGAAAGAAATCAACCCCGAATGTTCACTGGAAGGACAGATTTTGAAGCTGAGGCTCCAGTACTTTGGCCACCTCATGAGAAGAGAGGACTCCCTGGAAAAGTCCCTGATGCTGGGAAAAATCGAAGGCAAAAGGAAAAGAGGATGACAGAGAATGAGATGGTTGGACGGTGTCATCGATGCAACCAAAATGAATTTGACAAAACTCCGGGAGGCAGTGGAGGATAGGAAGGCCTGGCGAGCTCTGGTCCATGGGGTCACGAAGAGTCGGACACGACTGAACGACTGAACAACAACAAAATGATGCTTTGCCGTTTTTTTGCTGCAACGCACTAAAGACAGCTGTGACAGAAAAATAATATAGTCTTCATCTGGTCAAGAGGAAACAGGTTTTCTGAAAGACACCCATCAAAGACAGGCTGATTTTTAACTCAGAGGCACTTCACACCTCCACCAAGAAGGCCACAGCTAATGCCCTATACTTAATGGATGTTGGGAAGGGTTGCATAAGTGTGACTTTCATGCACCCAAAGCCACTGTCCACCTAAGAACATAAGAACATAAGAAGAGCCCTGCTGGATCAGGCCAAAGGCCCATCTAGTCCAGTTTCCTTTATCTCACAGTGGCCCCACCAGATGCCTCTGGGAGCGCACGAGACTACATCTCTGTCTCCTGATACCACTCCCCTGCATCTGGCCCTTGAAGTACCCTGGTTTTAAGCCTGGAGATGACACATCTCCATCATGGTTTGTCACCTGGGATGGACTTTTCCTCCAGGAATCTGTCCAATCCCTTTTTGAAGGCATCCAGGCCAGATGCCATCACCACATCCTGTGGCAGGGAGTTCCACAGACTAACAACACGCTGGGTGAAAAAATATTTTCTTTTGTCTGTTCTTACTCTCCCAACCCTCATTTTGAGTGGACATCCCTTGGTTCCAGTATTTTGTGAGAGGGAGAAGAGCATCCCTCTATCCACTTTACTCATGCCCCACATTATTTTGTACGTCTCAATCATATCCACCCCTCAGGTGCCTTTTTTTCCAGACTAAAGAGCCCCAAATGTTTTAGCCTTTCCTCATAAGGGAAGTGCCCCAGCCCAGTAATCATTTTAGTCCATTCAGGCCATTGTCCAACTTATGAGCCTATTCAAACCAGGGTGATATGAAATCAAGGTGAACTATAAATTGCAGGACTCGCCACTAGCTTTCCTTAGACTGAGGAAGCTACTCGGAGGGGTAGCAAAACGTTTTGGCCTCACAAGAAAAGACGTTCAGAGGTCATGGTTCCACTTTCAGACAGAGAGGGAGGCTAGTAGGGAGTGGGGGTGGGCAGCACATTGGATTGTGTTGGGTTGCCCTGAGGGTGTGTTTTTTCCCCCTCCACACAGGCAGCCTGCTGAGTTTTTGAAAAGTGACGAAGGACATGCACAGGCGCTACCCAAACTGATTGACTTTGCTGCTCAGGTGAGTGGATGGCGGCCGGGTGGGGAACTGCAGAAGGGGGGGTGCAATTTATATGAGGACCCAGGCATGGCTATTAGCCAGAGGTCAGCCCTGCCGTGGACTGCAAAGTAACACCGGTCTCTCTCTCTCTCTCTCTCTCTCTCTCTCTCTCTCTCTCTCTCTCTGTGTGTGTGTGTGTGTGTGTGTGTGTGTGTGTGTGTGTGTGTGTGTGTGTGTGTGTGTGTTGTCATTGTTGTCGAACAGTTGCTCCCTGAATGCCGCGGGCTTTAGGCTTGTGCCGGATTTAGGGTTTGAGGGGTTACACAGTTTAAACACTTTTGGTGTTTAAACTCTAAATCTGGCACAAGTTACACCAAAAGTGTTATAAGTAGTTATGAACACAAATGCTATCGATTCCTATAGAAGGCACATAATAGGTAGTCCATCGTTCAGGGAAAAGCTTGCCTGAAGAGAAAGGTTTTTGTTCGCTTCCGGAAAGACAGCAGATATGAGGCAGTCCTGGCCTCTTGTGGGAGGGAGTTCCAGAGTTCGGGAGCCACAGAGAAGGCAATATATATGGAAGGGGGTGGGGCCGGTCCAAGAGCAATCAATGTCTGGAAAGAGCAGTGTTAATCCTACCTATGGAGGAAATGGTGGCAAGATCCATTATATCCACTATATCACAGAATCCTAGACTCCTAGAGTTGGAAGAGACCTCAAGGGCCATCCAGTCCAACCCCTTGCCATGCAGGAACCCTACCCATGCAGGAATCACAAACTGCTCTTTGTCCCAAAGCCCCCCAACGCACCGACTCTTGCCCTCCTTCCTCCCACTGAAAGGGAGCATTCAGAAGGCCAGGTGTATCTCCCTGCCACCCCCACCCGGCAATCCATCCCAGCGCTTATGGTTTGGCCAAGAACATACTTTGGGCCCCCATAGCTCTCTTTAGCAGGGCCTGAGAGACAGCTGGGGGGAGTTTGAGGCTCACGGGCGTAGTTCTGGAGTAGGACGTCCCCAGCAATAATACTGCCTCACCTATGTCATTAAAAGATAAAGAGAGATCTACACCCCAAATCTACAGTTGGATCCAGGCACACAATCCGAAGGCAAGGGCGGGTTCTACCCTTGGCCTGTTGTTGGTTGTGTGCCGTCCACTCACCCCCAATGTAGGATTCCCCCATGTCCTCAACTGCCCTGGTCCACTCTTGCAAACTCAAGCCCGTGGTTTCCTTTAGAGCTTGCATGTCCAAGCTTCAACCCTCCAGATGTTTTGGGCCACAACTCCCAGAAATTCCAAGCCTGGATTTCCAATGGCAAAGGACTGTGGGAGTTGTGGTCTAAAACATCTGGAGGGCCGAAGTTTGGACATGCCCGCTTAGAGGGTTGATCAAACTCACATGGAGTCTTCCTCTTTTTCTGTGACCTTTCTCCTTTCCCAGCAAGTATGGTATTTTCCAGAGATTCCTGTCCTCTCATGAAGTGCCTAAAGCAGGGCCACCTTCAGCAGAGGACTAAAGTGTCACAAACGGGAGGGAGCATTCGACCCTGGGCAGGTCTTCCTTAGGCTGGACGCCACCAGGATGAATGCAGGGACATAAGAGCCATGCTGGATCAGGCCAAAGGCCCATCTAGTCCAGCTTCCTGTATCTCACAGTGGCCCCACCAAATGCATCTAGACTAGATATCTGTCTCTCCTGATAGCACTCCCTTGCTTCTGGCCCTTGAAGTACCCTGGTTTTCAGCCTGGAGATGACCCATCTCCATCATGGTTTGTAACCTCTGATGGACTTTTACTCCAGGAATCTGTCCAGTCCCCTTTTGAAGGCATCCAGGCCAGATGCCATCACCACATCCTGTGGCAGGGAGTTTCATAGACTTAACAACGCGGTGGGTGAAAAAACATTTTTTTTGTCTGTTCTTACTCTCCCAGCCCTCAATTTGAGTGTATGTCCCCTAGTTCTGGTATTTTGTGAGAGGGAGAAGAGAACATCTGTGGCAGGATGGGTGGGGAATTCCCCAAATCACAGGCAGATGTGCTTGCCATGTTCTTTTGTTAAGTCTCAGGTTCAAAACAGAGGCTCCAGGTTTCATTCCGAGGCTAGATTTCAGATTCCACCTCTGGTGGTGTGGCCTGAAAGCTCTCTTTGAAACTTAGCAAGCAAGACCCAAAGGTCCCTCTCTTTCTCTAAGAATAAAAAATATGCTTGCACAGACTAACATTATGACTCACCCTAAAACATTAATCTGTCTCCGGAGTGCCTCTCCCAGTATTCCACTGGTTTAAATCCCCAGGCAATGTCTCCTGCTTTGTCTACCGTCTCCATACAACTGGCATTTTTCCTCTTGTTGGCACAGATCGCAGAAGGCATGGCTTTCATTGAGCGGAGGAACTACATCCATCGAGACCTGAGGGCTGCCAACATCCTGGTGTCGGCGATGCTGGTGTGCAAGATCGCCGATTTTGGCTTAGCCCGGGTGATTGAGGATGAGCGAGTACACAGCGCGAGAAGGTACAGAGGGAAGATGGTTGAAAAAGCAGCTTTGCCTGTTTTTATTTCCTCTATTGTTGTACGTGCAATCTGCTCAAAGAGTCCATGTGAGCAAGTGGGTAGAGTGACAGACTAGAAATCAGGGGTGTTTTCCTGACCTCTTGCTGGAGTAAGTTTACATGGTAACAGAAGCATTCCTTCCTCTGAGACCATGCAGACTGGAGAATCCTGCTCAGCCCTTCCTCCTTGGGGGCTATGCATTATCATTATCTATTTAGGAGGTAAACATGATGCTGTCCCATCAAAGGAATGGAATGCAGCCCTAAAGCAATATAAGGTATCAGTCCATTTCTGGAAGCAGTTCATTACCAGTTTGTGATTCCGCTCTGCCTACATGAGGTTTTTCCTTCCTGATGAGTCTGACTTTTCTCCTTTTGTCTTCTTTGGGCAGGAGCCAAATTCCCCATCAAGTGGACGGCACCCGAGGCCATCAATTACGGTTCCTTCACGATCAAATCGGACATCTGGTCCTTCGGGGTTCTCCTGACGGAGATAATTACTTATGGACGGACCCCTTATCCAGGTAGGTAGCAGAAAGGCCTCCTCCAGTATTTAAATAATAATAATAATAATAATAATAATAATAATAATAATAATGATGATGATGATGATGATGATGATGATGATGATGATGATGATGATGATGCATGGGCAGTTCCTCGAAAAAGTCAAAGGAAAAGTAGATGAGAAAAAGACTTGGTTATGGCTCACCAACAGAACACTGAAAAAAGAGACAGAGGCCCTGATTTTTGCAGCTCAAGAACAAGCTATCAGAACAAATGCAGTTAAGGCTAGAATAGAAAAATCAGCTGAGTCCCCCACATGTAGACTCTGCAAAGAGGCAGATGAAACTATTGACCATATATTGAGTTGTTGCAAGAAAATTGCTCAGACTGATTACAAACAGCGTCACAATGTAGTTGCTCAAATGGCCCACTGGAATTTGTGTCAGAACTATCATCTGCCCATAACAAAGAACTGGTGGGACCACAAGCCTGAAAAAGTGACTGAAAATGAGCATGCAAAATTACTTTGGGACTTCCGAATACAGACAGACAGGGTTTTGGAGCATAATACCCCAGATATTGTGATTGTGGAGAAGAAAAAAGTGTGGATCATTGATGTTGCTATACCAGGAGATGGTAGAGTCACTGAGAAACAACTTGAAAAAATTACCCGTTATCAGGATCTCAAAATTGAACTTCAGAGACTCTGGCATAAACCAGTACAGGTGGTCCCAGTGGTAATTGGCAAACTGGGTGCGGTGCCCAAAGACCTAAGCAAGTATCTAGAAGAAATTGGAGTGGACAAAGTCACCATCAGTCAGATGCAGAAAGCCACCTTACTGGGATCTGCTCGCATAATTTGCCGATACATCACTGAGTCCTAAACGCTTGGGAAGCGTTCGACTAGTGATTGGTAATATAAAATCCAGCGTAGATAGCTGTGTGGTTAAATAATAATATTATTATTATTTAATATTAATATTTAATATTAATATTATTTAATATTAATAAATTAATAATTAATAATAATAATAATAATAATAATAATAATAATAATAATAATAATAATAAGAAGAAGAAGAAGAAGAAGAAGAAGAAGAAGAAGAAGAAGAAGAATGGCTGGGGTCTTCCAGATGTTATTGACTACAATTCCCATCATCTCCCAGCTGGCCAGTGGCAATGGGGATTGTTATCCAGGACCTTTGCAAAGCATCCGTTTGGGAAAGGCTCCCCTAGTTAGTTGTCTCAACCAAGAACACTGACCTTGCTCTCTGCAAATTCCCCTCGTGAACACTCAAGGAAGCCAGGCAGCTTCCAATCCAGTTAGTTGCATGATTTTTGCTGTGAGCACTAAACTATAAAAGGTGAATTGCCGAATTGGTCTTTTTATTTTTTGGTCCAGAGTTCTTCCATCAGTGGCCCAAACAAGTAGTTCCAGAAATTCACAAGTAGCCCATAAAGGCAACGAGTAGCCCCTAGGGCAGTAGCGGCCAAGCGTCGGCCCTCTAGATGTTTTGGACCACAACTCCCAGAATTCTAAGCCTGTATTGCCAATGACAAAGGGCTGTGGGAATTGTGGTCCAAAACTTCTGGAGGGCCAAAGTTTGGCCACCACTGCCCTAGGGTTTCTTCCCACTGACTGGTTTCAGTGCTGTCTTGTTGCTCATTTAACATTTGTAGTTACAGCGGGCTGTTTGTTTACTTAGCTATCTACTATTGCAAACACAATTTCTCAAAATGGGTCTCTTCTTAGATTCCTGCCTGATGCAGGGGGTTGGAAGTGATGTTCTTATAGCCCCCTCCCATCTCAGTGGTTATCTGAACAGACAACCTGTGGTCCATTCCAATAGACAAATTGTAGGTGCTACAATTTGTGCACCTATGCCCTTGGCAAAAGCACCAATACAGTGCAGTGGTACCTGGAGTTACAAATGTCCCGAGTTATGAAAAATTTGAGTTATGAATAGAAATCTGTGGGTTTAGGAAAAATTTGAGTTATGGCCTTTTTTCCAAGTTATGAAAGGGAAAAAGAAAGGAAAGATTCCTCTTCAAAATGGCTCCTGCATGTTTGCAGCAGCAATATTGCCATCTTGTGGCCAACCAACTCCAGTGCTACAATTAGGAGGAAGAAGGAACCATTTTGAAAAGGAAAGCTGAGAACTGGGGCTTCTTTTTTAAAAAATATGACCTTTTCAAACTGCCCATTTTGGAAATACTTGGGAGACTTTTTAGGACTTCTTTGGTGGATTTATCAAGTAGGTGTAAGGTAGGCTGCTCATCTTCTTCTGTTGTTTGTTTCCTGTTACTGTGCTTTTTGCTTTCTGGAGGGGGTGATTTTCCCACTTGGAACAGATTAGTTCATTTTCAATACATTTCTATGGGAAACTCTGTTTTGAGTTACAAAAATGCATTTGGAACGGAATAATTTAGTAATTAGAGGTACCACTTCAGTTGCTCCTGGAATTGCAAAGTTCAGGTGTTATTTGGAATTGAAATTCAGACAAAATATCCAAGTTATATTCCTCAACCAGGTTGGGGGTCCATGACATAGAGCAGGGGTCCTCAAAGTTTTCAAACAGCGGGCCGGTCCACCACCACCCAGACACCACTGGGGGCCGGATCACAGTCCAAAAGCAGCTGTGGAGGCTGGCTTCCTCACAAAACAGGGGGTAGGTGGGGGGGTTGCAATTGATTCCAGGAGCCGGATTCAGGACCTTGGGGGGCCGCATCCAGCCCCGGGGCCTTAGGTTGAGGACCCCTGACATAGAGGAATCAGCTCCACACACCACTCTTCAAAATTCAATTCAAAATACACAAATTCCCTCTGTGGATTCACCCCTCCAGCACAAACAGAAAGCTTTTATACTTAGAGTTGGTAAAGGCCTTAGCAGTCTCAACTGGCAACAGCAGCTCCAGGCTCTTCAGTACTCCTGCTCTTTCTGATCCAAGTCTCTTACTCATAACCCTGCTCTTTCTTAGTACCATCCCTGTGGGCTGATCCAATATTTCACAAGGATTACTCTCAGAGTGACTTTTCTGTACATTCTCAGCAGAACCCCAAAGCTGACAGAGGCCGTGGTGACTGGTGTATTGTGGGAGTGGTCACCTGAAAAACTCAAGGCCCTTCCTTCAAGCTCCATGTTTGTTGATTTCCAAACAGGGATGGCGTTAAGGAAACAGGCCAGTGTATGAACATAGGAAAAATCTGGAAGTTGAGTCACGACAACTGGACTTTTCTTGAGAGATTGAAAAGTGTTTTGCTGCTCATCCAAACAGTTTTGTCAGTCTGAGGCTCAGACTGACGAAGCTGTTTGGATGAGCAGCAAAAATGCTTTTCGATCTCAAGAAAAGAAGTCCAGTTGCCATGACTCAACTTCCAGATAAACTCACCTGGATGGAGCATCGTCACAGACAAACACAAGAAAAATCAAACTTCTCTTAGTCTCTCTTTCCCTTCTGGTTTTTCTTTTTTAAACCCCAGGGATGTCGAACCAGGAAGTGATGCGTGCCCTTGAACGTGGTTATCGAATGCCACGCACCGAAGGTTGCCCGGAGGAACTCTACAACATCATGCTGCGGTGCTGGAAGAACAAGCCGGAAGACCGGCCTACCTTTGAGTACAATCAAAGCATCCTGGAAGATTTCTTCACGGCGACAGAAGGTCAATACCAAAAGCAGCCTTAAGGCAAAAGGGTGGGAAGACCTTAGAATGGGGAGGTCGCTGCAGAAGAGGATGCTGCCACGCAGGGCAGATGAGACATTGGCCGTGTCCTCCGGCAATTTAGGGGGGAGACGCTATTTCTACCTTGTGAGATTCCAAAGGGACTTTACAGCCCACTTGCCCAAGGAAATTTAATAATAATACCTTTATTGTCAATGTACAACATGTGCACAATGAAATTGGCTGAGTCTCCCATGCCCACCCCCACCACCATCCCGCCCCCATCTCACTGGCAATCACTCAGTCTTATTGCACCCTGTGTACTTGACACAGAATGCGCCAGCCCACAGGTCAGTTCTTCTATACTTGTCCTGGGATTATTTCCCATTCAGCAGTCTGACAGCCCATGGATAAAAACTGTTCTTCAGTCTGTTGGTACGGCAGGCTATACTCGATATCTTCTGCCTGATGGTAACAAGGTAAAAGTGCTGACCGGGGTGTGAGTCATCCTTAAGAATTTTTCCGACCCTCCTGAGGCAACGATCCCTAGCGATGTCGTCCAGTGCACTCAGGGGACAGCCCATGATATACTGAGCTGTGCTTACCACCCTCTGTAGTGTGTTCCTGTCAGCAGCTGTCAATCCAGCATACCAAACGGTAATGCAATATGTGAGGATGCTTTCAACTGTGGACCGGTAGAAGGAGATAATCAGTTGTTGCTTCACTTTGTTCTTACGCAAGACCCTAAGGAAATGCAGTCTCTGCTGGGCCTTCCTGACTACTTTGGTTGTATTAATTCCCCAGGATAGATCCTCACTGAGGTAAACTCCCAGAAATTTAAAGGAAGAAACTCTCTCCACACACACACCCTGGATGTACAATGGGGCTAGTTCCTCTCTCTTCCTCCGGAAGTCCAGTACCATCTCCTTTGTCTTGGTAATATTTAGATGCAAGTTGTTTTCTAGGCACCATGTGGATAATTTTTGGACCTCATTCCTGTACGGTGATTCATCTCCCCTGTAATAAGACCCATTATGGTGGTATCGTCTGCGAACTTAATAATCACAGTAGATGGATCAGATGATACACAATCATATGTGTACAGTGAATACAGGAAGGGACTAAGCACACAGCCCTGTGGGGAGCCGGTGCTAAGCTTCAGAAAGGCCCAACCCTCACTGTTTGTGAGCGGTCCCTTAGAAAGTCCTTGATCCAATCACAGATGGTAGAAGAAAGGTCCAAATCAGCCAGCTTTTTAATAAGAATGCTTGGTAGGATGGTGTTAAAAGCTGAACTGTAATCAATGAAAAGCATCCTAACATAATTTCCAGGTTTCTCCAGATGACTCACTGCAAGGTGTAAGGCAGTAGCTATGGCATCATCTGTTGATCTGTTTCTCCTATAGGCAAACTGATGTTTATCAAAGTCTGGTGGAAAACATGTTTTAAGGTATTGGAGAACCAATCTTTCAAAGCATTTCATCACTACAGACGTTAATGCAATAGGTCTGTAGTCATTTAGGCAATTAACTGCTGTTTTCTTTGGGACTGGGACAATGGTAGCTGCTTTCAAACATGATGGAACGCAAGCCGTTTGCAGGGAGATGTTAAAAATTCTTGTCAGAACCCCTGCTAACTGATCAGCACAATTTTTTACCACTATCCCCAGGACCCCGTCTGGGCCTGCAGCTTTACTGGGATTCACAGCCCTCAATGCAGCTCTCACTTGATGTTCATATAAAATGAGTGGCTGAGAATTTGAAGACTGGCAAGCAGGTACTATGGGGCCTGGTCTTTTAACCTCATAGCGAGCAAAGAAAATATTCAGCTCCTCTGCCAGTGAGGCATCAGCCTCAGCCGTGTTCCTCATCTTGCCCCTAAAGTTAGTTAAATGCTGCAGTCCTTGCCAGGACAAGACTGGTTCAATTCCAACAGACGTGATCCTTTGTGTTCTTAGCTAGAAGACTTTAATCAAACTTCAGCTATTTCAAAGGAAGTAAACCATGCACTTTTCCTCTCAAAGTTATGTTGGCTATCAGGAAGTCACCGACTGCACTTCTACAAGCATACGAGAGCGCGAGTGATTGAGGGTTGCCTTTTCAGCAAATGACAAGTCACAGAATATAAATTACTTTTCATTAGCACCATTACAATTAGGATGGCTGTATGGTTCTTTAGAGACAAAATGGTTCTTGATTTAAGTAGGATGAAGCCTGTGCACTTGAAACGTCGTTTTCTTAGTAAGTGTAGCTGTAACAGCAAATCTTATATTCGTTACAATTCCATGTTAGTAATGACTATGAGTCAAGAACATTACATTCTACAATGTAATTCTTATTCTATACCAAGGATAGCTTTTGAAGGGGAATTGGACAGTTTTTTTGCATGAGATTTCGAAGCTACCCAGTATCAAATGACATCTTATTTTGCTCTCAGTATAACTTCGCTCCTTTTCACAAGCAGAATCCTTAAATTGAAAAATATTACATTTCTAAAGACTTGGGGTTTTGTTAACAGATTCATTAAAAATCCAAAAGACCTTTTCTGGATTAAGTGCTACAATGGTTTGTTTCTTCTTATATTTATTAGGGTGGCACAACTGCTGAAGTTCTAAAAGGTGGCATTGTCTCCACATATTAGCTGATCTGTGCACAAGTCGGGATAATAGTGGCATTGTGAAATACCTGTGGCAGGGATTCTGCATTGCCCGATTCCATTTTCCTGGGGGGGGGGAGATGGGACTGCAGCATTTTACAATAAGGTGAAGCTTGGGCTTCCTCTGAATGGCACACCCACTCTTACTGGAATCACTCTACCACTGTGAACCATACATGATGGTACTTAGGAGCACCCTTGTTCCTCCAATGGTATGCAATTTTGTACACTGGTATTTTAGAGTTTTTTTAAAATTGTATAGTATTTCTCTGTGGGCTTTTATTCTGCATCACTGGCACTGTCGGCTACCCATTTGTTGCTGTAATTTTAAGCAATCAAAGAGGATAGAAATTCTCCTTTGTCTGTCTTAGTCACATGTACAGCGAACTATCTGGTGATTCTCTTAAACCAAAACACAACGAGTAAGACAAAATGGAAGCCTTCAAAGGCCACCCATGGTCCTTCTGCCTACGCTTGAAATCCTGGAGCGATCCACGATCAGTCAGTGTGGCCGTGAGTTAGGGGACCAATGGTCTGTCACAGTAGTAGGGTAAGTTCCGGACTAGTCTGAGTTGAGAGTACAGCAAGATGGACAGAAAAATGTCTCACTGAACAGAAGGCAGTTGGTAGTGGTTGTTCTGACATGATGCGTTTATACACGACCCCTAAACTCCGGGGCAAATGGCTCCCAGCTCCAGAGCTTAAAAATGTTTCCCCACCAGCTCCGGAGTTTACAGGAAATTAAATGCGACCACGCCCACTTTAGCGCGTCCCAGCGCACCTTTCAAGTACCTGCTCTCTGGAGGTGAAAATTCTTTGATGCGGTGTAACGATAGTGAGTGCGGGGCTCTCCTCACTTCTGTTTGTTGTTGTTTTGGCTCCCGCCCCTTTAAGAGCTACTTAAGAGACTGGAATGTTGCCGCGGCAAGAGCGAGAGGCAGAACAGAGGTGAGCCATGTCTCTTTTCTTCCTGTTTTTTCTCCCTCCCCTCACGCAGCCAGCAGCCAGGAGTGCGGAGGGGGTGGGAACACAGGAACAGCGACAAACCCCTAAGATCTCTGGTCCGAATTTAAGTGGCCAGCGGATCTTAGGGGTTGTGTGAAAAGGCCCATGGAAGCAGGAATGCTATCCTATTGGTACAGCCTACGGGAGAAAGGTAGATTTGTCTGTGAAGATTCTCAGTCATCCAGGTGAGTTGATCTGGAAGGAGGGGTAACAGCTCAGGACCAGAATCAGCAGTACACCTCCATTTGAAGGACAAAGGGCACTCTGTCAAAGATGAGGATGTACACATATTAGACAAAGAAGAGAGTTGGTTTGAGAGCGGGGTCAGGGAAGCCATTCATGTGAGCATCGAAACCCCCTCCCTCAACAGAGGTTGTGGGCTCCGGCATAGTCTATCTGCTACTTATCAGGCTGTGCTTTCCAAAGTACCCAGACAAATCAAAAAGCCTTCACCACCAAGGCCATAGCTAACGACCCATTCTTGATAGGTTTCAGCACCTTAGGCCATTGTTCACCTGAAGGCTATGGATACTATTGTCTCCCTAACGAGCCTTATTCAGGCCATTGTTCATTTTATGAGCCTAATTCAGACCAAGGTGACAAGAGGTCAAAGCTGAATGACTATAAGATGAAGGACTCGCACTGGCTGTATTCAGACTGATGAAGCTGTTTGGATGAGCAGCGAAACGTTTCTATCTCTCAAAAACAAGTCCAGTAGCCATGACTCAACTTCCAGAGAGAAAGGTAGATGTGACTCAAAATGATATTAGACTCATTTCAGAAGAGTTTGAACCATTTTGTTTTCACTGGATTATTTATTTATTTATTTCAGCTATTTGCAACTTTTCAGTTTATCCAGAATTTTCAAGGCGGGATAAAATGGGGTCCTTTATTTGTCCCAGTGGGATAAAGGTATCAACAGAGATTATCTGAGGCCATCCAAAAGTGCAAATAAATTAAAGATTTGGTCAAATCACAACAGAGATAAGATTGATGGAATTGGTCATAGAGCAACTGTGGCCCTCCTGCTGTTGACAGACTACTACCAGCATCATCCCTCACTACTGGTCAGATGGCCTGGGGATGATGGAATTTAGAATCCAGCAGTATCTGTAGAAACTTAGGTTTTCCCCAGCCCTGCCTTCTTCCTAAAGATGAAAAATTATTGTACAGCATGCCAAATTATCCACTTCTACTATTTAAAAATCATATTAGCTCCAGACTATTTCAAGAAAGATGTGTGAACTTCACTCTTTCCCTGCTCCTACCCAGTTTGCCACTTTGTCACCTTTAAAGTAATAATCTAAGTGCATTTCCCAACCCAAATTTGAGATTACAGGTTTGTGTTTTTAATCCAGGGCTGCATGAAAGAGGATTAGAGAGGAAACCGCACATTTTAACCACCATTTTCCAGACATTTTTAACACCTCTGTAGTGTTTGGTGTCTCATCTACGAGCCTCAAAACAGGTGAAATGTAGCACCTCTAAGGCTTAGAATGTTTACATTTTTAATATCGGTGAAATTTAAGGAAATGTTTTATAATGCTTAAATACATGCCACTTCTATTTTCTACTGTGTACCTGCATTTACAGCTCTATGGGATGGAGCTGAATACAGTGGACCATTGTATAACAAACAGTTTGTATAATATAACATTTGTACAACATAAAATATTCTGGAGATAGAGGAAATTTGCTTAACAGAATCGCCTAGGAGGCAAATCCGTACAACATAAAAATGGGATTATTCCATTTTCAATGCATTCCTATGGGAAATTTGCATAAAGGAAAATTTGTTTAACATAATTTCATTTGGAACAAATTAATTCCTTTATACAAGTTATCACTGTGATAAGAAATTGGAAATGATTTGTTTAAATATAATTGGGAAGGAGATATGGATTTAAATACAGAAAAGATTCAGGCTATATTACGGGGGATAAGAGAGGTAAAATTGGAAAAAATTAAGGATATGCAATTGAAGATATTGCATAAATGGTATTATACCCCACAGAAATTAAATAGAATAAATAATAACATATCACAAAATTGTTGGCATTGTAAAAAGGAAAAGGTACTTTTGTACATATGATAAGAAAATACAAACATATTGGAGGAAAGTAGAAAATTGGTTATCAGAAATTACAAAGAAAAGGATTGAGCTAAAAATAGACTATATTTTCTTAGGGCTAGTAGATAGAGAAAAACAATGGAGAAGCGTAAAAAAGATTGTCTACTACGGAATAGCAGCAGCTATAATGGTACTAATGGGTGGATGGAAGGACCAAAAGAAATGGAAATATGATAAATGGAAAGATTATATACATGAATTTTTCAAAATAATTGGATACAAAGTATGCAAGAAGAAAACATAGAAGGGAAACATAGAATTCTAAAATGGGAGAAATATATAAATTGGATAAAAGGGAAGCCTGAGAACGAGAAATGGGCTAGACTATTCCATCATGCCTTAATAATGTTCAACATGAAAGGATAGTGATTTCTGCTTGCTGGGGGGGAGGGGGGGTTAATGAGGAAGAGACTAAAGGATGATGTAATGTTCTGGAAACTTGTAAAGACTGGAAATATATGTTGTTACTTCCTCAATAAAAAAGCTTAAAAAAAAAGGGTGTCTACTTCGTATATTTTAAAATGTTAAAACTGTTTTGTGCCATTTATAATGATAAAAGTTTTAAGAAAGTTAAATCTGTCTTCAGGTATTTCCTACAAGCAATAATGATTTTGGAAATGTTGGCTTGTGCTTCACAATGCCAGTTTAAAAATACCAAATAGCAGGCATTTTGTCTTTGGAATATGATTTTGTCACTATTCAGAAACAAGATTCACTTATTGTCAATACTGTATAGCACTAAACCATGGTTTACCTTTTTAAGACTTCTGTACTCCAACCTGGAAGCTTTGGCTTCTGGTTTTGATTAACTACAGTTTAACATAATTTTGACGGCTTACGGTTTTAAGCAATAAATCTTGTTCATTCAACTACAGTTTAATGTGTAGTTAAAAGAGATGGGCGTGAAGCGCTTCGTGATCATCTCCAGGAGTTAATCATAACTTTGTCTAATGAAAGCAAGCCGACTTCATACACTCAAGTTTGAAACTGGATTTCCCCCTGATCAGCACTGGAGGCATTCAAGAGAAATTTGGACCACCATCCGGCAGGCATCCTTTGACATATTCCCACATGGAGCAGGGGACTGGACTTGATAGCCTTGGAGGCCCCTTCCAACTTCCCGATTCTATGATAAACCATAGATAAGATGAACCACAGCAGGTATGAGAATGATTCATGGAAGCTGACATTGATATACAGTAAATGGATTAATCTTGGAGGCACTGGAACTCTTTTCTTTCTGTCTTGGCTATACATTATTAACAAAGTTAATTAGATGTCTTTCTCATTTCCTTCCAAGCAGCTGGGACTTTCACATTAACAGTAGGAATTTCTCCAGGGAATTCACTAAATCCTTCCTTGTGTCTCTTGGTCAGAGAAAAGGCGTCTTCTAGGGGGGGGAAATGGTGCTCAGAAAGACAGTGGCCTCAATCCAGTTGACCGTGGCTTTTTGAGTACTTCCACAGAATCAGAGTTGTTCCCATACATAAAGGCTTGTGGGGAATGGTCCGCACATCAAAACTCCTAAAAGAAATAAACCACAAAGATGACTCAAAGCAGCACTTGCCTTTTTGCAAACACACCAATAGGAATTCAAGCCTATTATTTATTCCCTATTCTCAGCTGCAATCCCTCTCCCCTCGGTGCTGATTGGACTCAGTGCTGAGAGTTTGTCTGTGCGGGGTGTGCTCCTAAATATTCATAAAACCATTAGGCAAGAATGCATAAGCATTCTGCCTTTCAATTTTCTCTTGTTCTATCCTCCTTTCCCGACCAAAGAGTTGCAGTGTCAAGGCCCTTCTGCTTTCTGAAGCCCCAATCTTCTTTTTTCAGTGTCAGCATCTTCAGATACAAGTGGACAGGTCTTTTCAAAACCTTGTGTCTGAACTGGTTGCATGTGATCCACATAAGGTCCCGCTATAACAAACCTACTACTTTTTAAAGTGCCACAATACAGTATCGATTGATTGATTTACAATTTTAAGGCAAAGGCACCACTCTAGGCAGCTAACAAATCAAGATTAAAAGAACGTAATATTATAATAATAATATAACTAGGAACACAAAGAGAAGGCAATTATCAGGGCCAAGGGGGGCAGGAAGGGTTGTTGGGATCACACACAAGCATTTGGGGAAACACAATTATTTGAGTGCACAGAGATACAAGCCATTGTAGGGTTACATTGAAAGATACAAGAATTTGGAGGCACAAGAATGTGAGTTCTTACAGGATTACATATGGGTATTTGAGTGTTTTCAGAAACTAGGAACATGAGAATAAGAGTCCTTTCCAGGTGTGTGAATGAAACAATGGAGGGTGTCCTCAGGCTTTGATGACAATCTGGGTTGGCAGACAGGAATGTTGATTTTCTGAAGAGCAGCTACTGGGATATGGGGTCCTTGATGAAGATGGACGTTTCCAGACAACTCTGCCAGCTTGCAAAGTTGCCATTTTCTTCCTTCTTGTTCTGATCTTCCCTTGCCCCAAATGTGAGAGTGTGAGAGCCAGGAGACAGGGTGGGCACACGTGTAAGCGTGCCCAAGAGAGAGAGAGAGAGAGAGATGGTAGGAGAGTGGATGGAAGATAGGAATAGAAGAAGGGAGGGTGAAGGGGGAGAGAAAGGGGGGGAATCCCTTTTTCCTTCAGTTAAGCTGGCAACCCCTCTGCTGCCCAGAAAGGTGGCTTAGGTCCAGAAAGCAGAGAAATGTCCTTAGGTTTAATGAGATAGGAAAGGCCAAGAAGGAAGGAGGCAGAAAGAAAGGAAAAGGGAGAGATTGGCAGGATAGAGGAAGGGGGGTGCTGGTTCTATGGAGGTAATGTGGCTGGACTGTTAACCATTTGGGATTGATAGCTGAGAACCATTCCCTTGGCTGGTTGGGGCAGGGGGCAAGCAATCTCCCACTTAGAGTTTTGCCCAGCCTAAGCCCTGTCTTCTAGCTGCAAGTAGAGAGAGAGAGAGAGAGAGAGAGAGAGAGAGAGAGAGAGAGAGAGAGAGAGAGAGAGAAAGGAAGAGGGGGAGGGGTGTAGGAAGGATTATTGTCAGAGTCAATGTGAGGCAGGAAAACCCATGGGATTATTCAAAGGAGCTTGCCAGTCTTTTGTGAGTGCAGGAAGGTGATAATGGAATGTTTCCCCAGGCGGTGATAACATTTGGGTCTGGGGCTCTGGTGGACCTGCCAGAAGCTTTGGGGAGAATGGATTCTTTCCAGAAGATGTAGCTTGTCCTGTAGTACTGCCATGATACCAGTTATTCCGTGCCATAACTCCTTTGCCCCAGTTGGTGAGAGATGGGGGTCAGGGGAGAGGGTACCTCAGGGTAGTGGGATGAGGGGAGGTTAAACAGGAGAAGAGAATAGAGAGGTGGAAGGAAGGAAAAAGCCTTTTGTATTTTTGGTTGGTGCCAGAGGTAGGCAAGAGGACCAATGTTTTAAGGGTGTTTCTTGGCCCAAAGGGTGAGATGGGTAGTCACTCCCCCCTTCAGCCTGAGTAGAGAATATAGAAATTGGTCTAAGACTTATTTTGCCCAGGCTGAGTCCCTGGCTGCAGTCCTTTTGGGGTTCTGCTTGGTGAGCAGGAGAGGGGGAAGGGAGAGGAAAGGGTTACAGAGCTTTGGCCCATATCTCGGGAACGGCTGGGTATTTTTAAACGGGGTGAAAAGCAGCTTGCCTTTCTCAGTATGGGGACCAATTGGGCCGTATTGTTGACTTTCGGAACCGGTCCAAAAGTTTTAAAATTTTATTTTTCACAGTGTCTTCACATCCCCCCCTTTTCGGGTTGGAGGTGTCCGACAGGATCACCTCCCACGTGGATCTGCTCCATATATCCTAGGGTCCAGCCACCTGCTTAATTAGAAGGCTCTGGGGGGTGCCTTCCCGCGTTCAACGGGATTGAGGGAAATTTTCCAATAGGACATGGTTGTCCATTAGGAGCTACACATGGCCAGGTTACTCCTAAGAGGTATTCTTATCTGAGGCAAGGCATGGGGGAGCAAGCCAATGGGAAGTGAGACTTTAACATCTGAGTGACATTTTTCATTGGATTTTGGCTGCCAGGTGCATGCAGGGACCATTTTATATGTCTAAATATTGTGCAACCTCTGGATGGGTTCTGCCACAAAATGCGCCCAATTTTCTGAATTTTAATAGGGGGAACAGCCAATTTAGGGGAGTTCCTCCTTCGATTTGGCTGGGGTTTTTTTCCACACTGAATCTCATTGTTGCAATGCATTGCATGCCAGAAGCACACTTGTTTGAGTTAATATTCCCATGGGGAGCAGGGTGGCAGGGTTAAGACATTACATGTTACCAACCGCAGTCCTGGATAGTCCAGTAAGGCAGCCTGGTACTGGGCAATTCTAGCATTGGACATCCAGTGGCTTCTCTTTTGCTCCAATACTGTGTTAACAGCATGTGAGGCATAAAGAGTCAGTGATGTGTCCCCAAAGTCAGCTTACTTGCTTCTCGACTTGGGTCCGCAGCTGCCTTTTTGTTACCTAGGCCAGGCTGTCCAGCCCCTGACATTCTGGTCCAGTTGGCTGGCAAGATAGGCTGCTGGTCTCCACCAGCTCCCTTTGTTACCTAGGTCAGGTATACCTCAAGCCAGAGCTTCGATAAGCTTGATCTTTTAGGTTCTGGAATGCCTTCCGCATCTCTTTACTTGACTCAACCCTTTCACCCCTCTGTTTTAGTCCCACAAAATAGGGGTTTAGCCAATTGTGCAAAGTCAGAGATCCAATGTGACAGCCATTCCTAAGAAGGTCCTCCATTTCCTTTTAGGTTGAAATAAGCTGAGATATAAGACCTCAGTCTGCACGCTGTATGCATTGCTTAGGAAACTTTGCCAATAGGTGAAAATCAAATAACAACCCCATTGTAATTTCTATAGAGGCAGAGAATTCCCTGGATAACTCTCCAGTTGGGAACTGATTCCTGTGGTTCTACTTTGAATTGAGGAAACAAAAACATTTAGTACATGGGCACCCAGTTCATTAGTGTTATGGGACTCAGTCAGCCATTTCAGGGATGAAACAATGTTAAGTTTTTGAACCAAATTCAAATTCCAGATAGGCCAGTCCTGCAGCTGGAGGCTCTACATTTCCTGGAGTGAAAGGCTTACTATTCAGCAGTAGTTCCCTAGGAGTGCGTAAGAGGAGGGCTTTAGAGAGAGCAAGAGAGTGTGTGAGGGAGAGATAGATAGATAGAGGCCAGCACTCACCAAAGGGCTCAGGGGTTTAGCAAGCGTCGGGAGCAGTCTCCGGAGTTCTTGGCAGACTGGGCAGGCAGGCGGCTGGCAGCATTGGTGAATTGAGAGTCCAGGGCTGGTAGTGAAGGTGGGAGTCCCAAAATAAGTCCAAGCAAAGCAGGAACAGATGGGGGGGGCAGGTCCAGTCGATGTAAATCTGGGTGAAGATTGAACAGAGTCCAGGGAAAGGTCCAGAGAAGGTCCAAGAAAGGTCTAGGGAAAGTCCAATGGGATGAGGTTTACTCCTGCTGTTAGGTGTGGAAAACAGCAGTGAGTTCCTCGTCCAAGAGAGGCTGCAGAAAGTCAGTTGGATCAGGGTTGGGTAAGGAGCCTCCTTTGCTCTCCGCCAGATGATCTTAAGACGGAGGGGCTCCGGCTGTTGGCACGCCCCCCTCCTCCGGTGTTGGGGGGGGAAGTGGATCCAGGATTTGTCTTCCACCCTCATGTTCAAGCAGCTGGGCGGTGGCCCCTCCATCACCACCAGACTGGGAGGTCTCCTTGAAGAGGGACAGTCGTAACACCTGCAGAGAGGGGGGGGAAGAGAGAGAGAGAGAGAGAGAGAGAGAGACCCCTCCCGACTCCCTGGAATAGGACGGCAGGGGCTGGTTCCCTGGGCCAGGCTTTCGGGCTAGGGCAGCGAAAGGGCGACCATGCAGGGGGGGCTGAGTGGGGGCAGTCCTAGGCAGGCGGTGGGGGTGGCTTAGATGAGCAGCAATGGGCAGGGCTTTTTCTGCTTGGGCCCAGTTTTCTTGGCAGATTTTGAGCCAACTGTTGTTCAAAGTTTGAGCCTCTCAACTTTTTCGTAGGCTGGTGGCCAAAAAGTCGAATGTAGGGACCTTTTAATTTGGAGGTAAGTGACCATCATTGAATAAATTCACAAGGAAACTCCAGAAGATTCCACTTAGCCCTGGCCCTGGGCATTTCTGTGAATTCAGCTGCCATGCCTCCCTGGGCAACAGGCCCGCCCAAGAACCCCTGGGGTATAGTTTTAGTTCCCGTGGGTTGTTCTGTAGGCAGATGAGGCAAGAAGCAACTATGCCTTCGCAAACCAATTGCAGCTCAGGGTGAAAGCATTTGTCTCAGCCAATTGTAGAGAGCTTTCCCTGAGGAATATGAGCCCCCATGGAACCCTTTAGCTAAATGGGGGCAGTATTGCTGAAGATCCAGACCCATTGATTACCCACCAGCCATTCCCAGCCAGACTGTAGGGAACCTGGAAAAGAGTGCGGGGGTTCTTTGTTCAGGAGGCAGGGGTAAGGGGGCTCCTATTCTCCTAAGGGATAGGAGGGGGGGATAGGTTCTGCCAAGCATATCTCAGGCTCCCCCCTTTTCGGATATGATAGTGTGCTTGGCACATGCTTCAGTGAGAGAGGTCGCCTGATGACGGCCTATGAGTATACCCCACCACATGGCAAGGACCTAGATATTAGGAGGGGTTCCAGAAAGCAGGGAAAAGAGGGAACACATGGGCAGCTGGAAAGGAGGACCCACAAACCACACCATGTAAGCAGGGATTCATTCCAGTAACGCCCAAAACAAAAAGGGAAACAAAGAACCAGGCTCAGCAGTTGCCATGAGGTCCCCAGGCTACTCGGATTAGGCCATTTAGTGGGTCTGGAAGGGAGGGGGTAACCCCCTTCTTCCAATTTGGAGCTAGAATGTCCCCACCCCGGTGTGAAACCGTTAATCATCAAAAAAGGGGGTAGATGGGGGAAAACACATGCCTTCTTCTCTTAGAATGGAGAGGGCAAATAAACATTAGGCCACTTTTTCAGGGCCATGCCAGGCTAGGATTAATCCAGCCATCTTTTAAAAATTGAGGAGCTAAAGGGTGGTCCTCCCTAGAGCCAACCCACCCGTGGGGGCTTGCTCTCTTTGTGCAATAGGCTTTTTCCTCAAGCTGGTGGTGGGAAGGGAAAACATTAAAAACACTAAACAGTAAATACACACCTGGCAACCAGGACACAACAAGGGGGAATGCTTAGGATTCCAGCCTGGAATTACTGCAGGCTGGAAAGGGGGGGGCACCCCTACCACCCATGTGCAGCTCAAAACCATCCAGCACACAGAGGGAGTGAGGGGCATTTCTGCATGGGCACACACACATACATATACACACACAGTTCTTGCTGCTCAGACAGAGAGTGCACTCTGCAGAAGCTCAGGCACCCTCATTCTCTGCCCCCGGGGAGAAAAAAAAGGAGGGAAGAAAGGGGGAAGGTGTCAACCCCCCCCCCTGGTTTTGGGAATAGGAGGAGGGCATATCCACACAGCCACACACACTTCCATGCTCTCTCTCCACACTTACACACACAACGAAAGGAGGAGGCTTGGCAGCCAAAGTAAGGAGGGGCAGAAAACCACAGACACACATTGACCCACACAGGAATCGCTAGACCACACATCCCAGATTCATAAAAGGAAAGATAACGCATTCATTCAATGCTTCTCCGGAGGGGAAACAGGTAAAGTGCCCCCCCTCCCGGGGTACAAGACACAACACTGTGCCAAGAGCAAAAAAAAAAAAACACAGTCCCAGCATAGATGGTGATTTCCACAAGGACAGTCCACCTGGAAACCTTACTCTCCCAGTGGGAATGCGGGCATGAACATAGCGTTTTCCATCTGATGCCATCCCACTAAAACTGGCTTACTCTCTTTTCAAGCCCCAAACAAGGGCTCCCTTATTTTATATTATTGTTGCATGTCGTGGAGGGGTGTCAGTACTGTTCCCCCTCTGTGGCAGCCATCAATGCACGGGGAGGGGGAGAGGGAGGACCTACCCTCACTTCGCAGGGATACCGGTCCCCCTGTGCAAGAGGGACAGTCCCCTGCTCCCTGCCCCAGCCATGGCTGTGTGGCGGTAGGGGGTTCCGGGGTTCCAGTTGGTGGGGTGGGTAAGGCTTGCGCCAGTCCCGATTTGGGGGTCGTGGAGGGACTGGATCAAAGATGCGGTGTTCCTCCTATACTGGTCCCGCTGGGGACACTCTCGGACCCAATGATCTGGGGCCCCACAAGAAAGACAATGGCCGCGATCCCTGTAGGGAGCCCTTGGCGGTGGCCCCGAATTGTGCCAATACGGCTGCATTGTGCGGCTAACAATGTGGCTTTCTTTTTCATCTTTTGTTCCATCTTAGCTTCCTCTATGTCAGGCCTCTGGTAATAAACCTGAAAAGCGGTTTGGATTAGGTTTCCAGTGGCTGAGCAGCAGGGGCAGGAAGCTTTTGCAGTTTTCTACGAATATCGGGGGCAGCCTGGGCTATGAAAGTTGTTCGAATGGCAGCCAGATTTCCGGTTCCTCAGGGTCCACATCCGTGTGCCGGCGGAAGGCATCTTTCAGCCGGTTAAGAATTCCACCGGGGTTTCATCTGGGGTTTGATGGTGTTATACACCTTTGATAGTTCACCACCCAGGGGACCCCTTCTTTAAACCTTCCCGACAGCCTGGCGTGCCCCTTCTATTACGGCCCGCGAACTCGGTATTGGGGGTCATTTGCTTCCGCTGGGGTTCAGACAAAGGGTCTCCTCTGCGCTGGGGGAAGAGGGGGTCGGGGCCATTATCTCCACCATCCCTCTGGGTAAGCCCTGAATGTAGGTTCGCCGCCAATCAGTATAAGCCTCATAGGCCTTATTCATTACCTGGCGCTCCTCATTCAGAAGGGCAGAGATAGTAAAGAGAAAAGATCAGGGATGTCGGGACGATGAGTGGAAATGACCCGATTTACCAGATCGACATATTTCTGGGGGCACTAGGGATAGCCCCTGCTTCCAATTGTATAAATCGGAAGTGCTGAACGGGTGTGTACAAAGACCAAACCCCGTGGCCCTGGGACCTGCCTGAGCGGAAATTGTCCCGCGGCATTTGTAAAAGTCCCAGGGTCGTTTGAGCCGAACCACCCGGCATCTTCCGGGCGCTGCTCGACCTCCTTACTGCCTCTGGGGATGGGTCAGGAGGTGGGGAGACGGGGAGTGAGGAGGCGGAGAAGGAAGAATCCTCTCTCTGCCGAGGGGCGGAGGTGGGAGACTCAGGGAAGGAGGAGGAGGGGTGGCAGCGGGGCCGACACTTGGGTGCTGCGGCAGGGAAGGGTCGGTGGGCGCTGGAATGTAAGGGGGTGGGAAATCATCTTCCCCGGGTGGTTTCACGTGGGAAGAATCCCCCAAAAAGGACCTTCGATGCGGCTGGTCTCGCTTCCGGGGTTGCTAGAGCTGAGCTTCCCCAACCGCTTCACAAACTGGGGCTCGAGACCTCCTCCTTACAGAGGGCAACCTCTTCTCCCAGGTTGAAGAAAATGTGAGATACGGCAGTTCCGATAGGCGGTGGTTCTGCCATAAGTAACGCTCAAGATGCTGAAGGGTCTCTCCAATGGCCAGCGGAGAGATCTTGACCCAAATAGTACAGGGGCCAGACATCCCTGCACAGTTTAACCAATTTTTCTTTCTTGCATTTGGTCCCTGGGTCTAAAGGGTGGAAAAGTGCCATAAGGGGAGTTTAGCACTTAACAGCGGAAAGTTCATTACCCATCTCGCAGCTAACTTCAAAACCCACAACAAGACTTCAAAACTCACAACAAGCCAATTAACTACAAGCTTTTGGAAAAGCCACTCCACGGGTTACGCTGGTCTGACCTTCTTGACCAGTTAACCCAAATGCCTGGAGAACCCCTCTCTCTCGAGACCTTTTTCTCGTGAGGAGCCTGCCCAGCAGAGCTCTCCTCCAGCTTGTGCGAAAAGCCTTATCAGTGTGAAAAGTACAGCAACCCCTACTCCCCCAATCTGAGTCCAACCCAGCTCTTGGGGGAGTCAGTCCCACACCTTACCAAGTTTCCAGTCCAGGCTCCAAGCCCGACCTTCCTCGATGCTGCGATGTGTGTTCTGCTGAAAAGGAAAAACCCTAACAAAGGATGTCTCACCCTCGTTCGGAGCTGGAAAAGGATCTGCCAGGTGAAGTTCAACTGCCCTCTCTCCAGCAAATGGCTGGTGGCGCCAAGAGGGTGGCTGAACAACCCCAGTTTCGCCTTCAGCTGCTAGGGAAGGGCAGCTCCCAAAAACGGGGCTAAAAGAATTTGGGGCAGCCCCTGAGACTCTGGGGAGATAAGCTCCTTCCCTTTGCCCACCCAGGGACGCCAAAATGTTGAGTTTAAAATAAGCTAAAATTACCTTTCAGTCAGGCTAGTCCTGCTGAGTTCCGCTGGACCCCCAGATGCCAATAAAAAGTCCAACGAGAGAGAGATCCTGAGGCAAATACTGCATTTATTAGGCCTAATAAAGAAACAGCAGGCGAACACCAGCCAGAGACAGGGCGAAGGTGTTCAGCGCTGAGCATATGGAAATCCCAAACCTTTATTGATTCTTCCCCCCTCCCATCACAGAATGGCGCCTATTCAGAGATTGGCTGAAGGAAGTTCAAATTGTCCAATTGGGATAGTCCAGGGGTGGCCAGGGGCGGCTCTGGGCAGTCTTGGGTGGTCCCTGGCAGTGGAGCCAGGGCTTATGCAAATGTTAATGAATCCAAACAGGGTGACACAATAGGTCAGAGAAGCGTGGCATTGTTTTTGGATACAGGTAAACTGAAGGGAATCAGTAAATCAATAGTGGGTGAGAGAAGGCAATTATCAGGGCCAAGGGGGCAGGAAGGGTTGTTGGGATCACACACAAGCATTTGGGGAAACACAATTATTTGAGTGCACAGAGATACAAGCCATTGTAGGGTTACATTGAAAGATACAAGAATTTGGAGGCACAAGAATGTGAGTTCTTACAGGATTACATATGGGTATTTGAGTGTTTTCAGAAACTAGGAACATGAGAATAAGAGTCCTTTCCAGGTGTGTGAATGAAACAATGGAGGGTGTCCTCAGGCTTTGATGACAATCTGGGTTGGCAGACAGGAATGTTGATTTTTCTGAAGAGCAGCTACTGGGATATGGGGGTCCTTGATGAAGATGGGCGTTTCCAGACAACTCTGCCAGCTTGCAAAGTTGCCATTTTCTTCCTTCTTGTTCTGATCTTCCCTTGCCCCAAATGTGAGAGAGTGTGAGAGCCAGGAGACAGGGTGGGCACACGTGTAAGCGTGCCCAAGAGAGAGAGAGAGAGATGGTAGGAGAGTGGATGGAAGATAGGAATAGAAGAAGGGAGGGTGAAGGGGGAGAGAAAGGGGGAATCCCTTTTTCCTTCAGTTAAGCTGGCAACCCTCTGCTGCCCAGAAAGGTGGCTTAGGTCCAGAAAGCAGAGAAATGTCCTTAGGTTTAATGAGATAGGAAAGGCCAAGAAGGAAGGAGGCAGAAAGAAAGGAAAAGGGAGAGATTGGCAGGATAGAGGAAGGGGGTGCTGGTTCTATGGAGGTAATGTGGCTGGACTGTTAACCATTTGGGATTGATAGCTGAGAACCATTCCCTTGGCTGGTTGGGGCAGGGGGCAAGCAATCTCCCACTTAGAGTTTTGCCCAGCCTAAGCCCTGTCTTCTAGCTGCAAGTAGAGAGAGAGAGAGAGAGAGAGAGAGAGAGAGAGAGAGAGAGAGAGAGAGAGAAAGGAAGAGGGGGGGGAGGGGTGTAGGAAGGATTATTGTCAGAGTCAATGTGAGGCAGGAAAACCCATGGGATTATTCAAAGGAGCTTGCCAGTCTTTTGTGAGTGCAGGAAGGTGATAATGGAATGTTTCCCAGGCGGTGATAACATTTGGGTCTGGGGCTCTGGTGGACCTGCCAGAAGCTTTGGGGAGAATGGATTCTTTCCAGAAGATGTAGCTTGTCCTGTAGTACTGCCATGATACCAGTTATTCCGTGCCATAACTCCTTTGCCCCAGTTGGTGAGAGATGGGGGTCAGGGGAGAGGGTACCTCAGGGTAGTGGGATGAGGGGAGGTTAAACAGGAGAAGAGAATAGAGAGGTGGAAGGAAGGAAAAAGCCTTTTGTATTTTTGGTTGGTGCCAGAGGTAGGCAAGAGGACCAATGTTTTAAGGGTGTTTCTTGGCCCAAAGGGTGAGATGGGTAGTCACCCCCTTCAGCCTGAGTAGAGAATATAGAAATTGGTCTAAGACTTATTTTGCCCAGGCTGAGTCCCTGGCTGCAGTCCTTTTGGGGTTCTGCTTGGTGAGCAGGAGAGGGGGAAGGGAGAGGAAAGGGTTAACACAGGGGGGCTCGCTTTGGCCCATATCTCGGGAACGGCTGGGTATTTTTAAACGGGGTGAAAAGCAGCTTGCCTTTCTCAGTATGGGGACCAATTGGGCCGTATTGTTGACTTTCGGAACCGGTCCAAAAGTTTTAAAATTTTATTTTTCACAGTGTCTTCACATCCCCCCCTTTTCGGGTTGGAGGTGTCCGACAGGATCACCTCCCACGTGGATCTGCTCCATATATCCTAGGGTCCAGCCACCTGCTTAATTAGAAGGCTCTGGGGGGTGCCTTCCCGCGTTCAACGGGATTGGAGGGAAATTTTCCAATAGGACATGGTTGTCCATTAGGAGCTACACATGGCCAGGTTACTCCTAAGAGGTATTCTTATCTGAGGCAAGGCATGGGGGAGCAAGCCAATGGGAAGTGAGACTTTAACATCTGAGTGACATTTTTCATTGGATTTTTGGCTGCCAGGGTGCATGCAGGGACCATTTTATATGTCTAAATATTGTGCAACCTCTGGATGGGTTCTGCCACAAAATGCGCCCAATTTTCTGAATTTTAATAGGGGGAACAGCCAATTTAGGGGAGTTCCTCCTTCGATTTGGCTGGGGTTTTTTTCCACACTGAATCTCATTGTTGCAATGCATTGCATGCCAGAAGCACACTTGTTTGAGTTAATATTCCCCATGGGGAGCAGGGTGGCAGGGTTAAGACATTACATGTTACCAACCGCAGTCCTGGATAGTCCAGTAAGGCAGCCTGGTACTGGGCAATTCTAGCATTGGACATCCAGTGGCTTCTCTTTTGCTCCAATACTGTGTTAACAGCATGTGAGGCATAAAGAGTCAGTGATGTCCCCAAAGTCAGCTTACTTGCTTCTCGACTTGGGTCCGCAGCTGCCTTTTGTTACCTAGGCCAGGCTGTCCAGCCCCTGACATTCTGGTCCAGTTGGCTGGCAAGATAGGCTGCTGGTCTCCACCAGCTCCCTTTGTTACCTAGGTCAGGTATACCTCAAGCCAGAGCTTCGATAAGCTTGATCTTTTAGGTTCTGGAATGCCTTCCGCATCTCTTTACTTGACTCAACCCTTTCACCCCTCTGTTTTAGTCCCACAAAATAGGGGTTTAGCCAATTGTGCAAAGTCAGAGATCCAATGTGACAGCCATTCCTAAGAAGGTCCTCCATTTCCTTTTAGGTTGAAATAAGCTGAGATATAAGACCTCAGTCTGCACGCTGTATGCATTGCTTAGGAAACTTTGCCAATAGGTGAAAATCAAATAACAACCCCATTGTAATTTCTATAGAGGCAGAGAATTCCCTGGATAACTCTCCAGTTGGGAACTGATTCCTGTGGTTCTACTTTGAATTGAGGAAACAAAAAACATTTAGTACATGGGCACCCAGTTCATTAGTGTTATGGGACTCAGTCAGCCATTTCAGGGATGAAACAATGTTAAGTTTTTGAACCAAATTCAAATTCCAGATAGGCCAGTCCTGCAGCTGGAGGCTCTACATTTCCTGGAGTGAAAGGCTTACTATTCAGCAGTAGTTCCCTAGGAGTGCGTAAGAGGAGGGCTTTAGAGAGAGCAAGAGAGTGTGTGAGGGAGAGATAGATAGATAGAGACCCAGCACTCACCAAAGGGCTCAGGGGTTTAGCAAGCGTCGGGAGCAGTCTCCGGAGTTCTTGGCAGACTGGGCAGGCAGGCGGCTGGCAGCATTGGTGAATTGAGAGTCCAGGGCTGGTAGTGAAGGTGGGAGTCCCAAAATAAGTCCAAGCAAAGCAGGAACAGATGGGGGGGGGCAGGTCCAGTCGATGTAAATCTGGGTGAAGATTGAACAGAGTCCAGGGAAAGGTCCAGAGAAGGTCCAAGAAAGGTCTAGGGAAAGTCCAATGGGATGAGGTTTACTCCTGCTGTTAGGTGTGGAAAACAGCAGTGAGTTCCTCGTCCAAGAGAGGCTGCAGAAAGTCAGTTGGATCAGGGTTGGGTAAGGAGCCTCCTTTGCTCTCCGCCAGATGATCTTAAGACGGAGGGGCTCCGGCTGTTGGCACGCCCCCCTCCTCCGGTGTTGGGGGGGGAAGTGGATCCAGGATTTGTCTTCCACCCTCATGTTCAAGCAGCTGGGCGGTGGCCCCTCCATCACCACCAGACTGGGAGGTCTCCTTGAAGAGGGACAGTCGTAACACCTGCAGAGAGGGGGGGGAAGAGAGAGAGAGAGAGAGAGAGAGAGAGCCCTCCCGACTCCCTGGAATAGGACGGCAGGGGCTGGTTCCTGGGCCAGGCTTTCGGGCTAGGGCAGCGAAAGGGCGACCATGCAGGGGGCTGAGTGGGGGCAGTCCTAGGCAGGCGGTGGGGGTGGCTTAGATGAGCAGCAATGGGCAGGGCTTTTTCTGCTTGGGCCCAGTTTTCTTGGCAGATTTTGAGCCAACTGTTGTTCAAAGTTTGAGCCTCTCAACTTTTCGTAGGCTGGTGGCCAAAAAGTCGAATGTAGGGACCTTTTAATTTGGAGGTAAGTGACCATCATTGAATAAATTCACAAGGAAACTCCAGAAGATTCCACTTAGCCCTGGCCCTGGGCATTTCTGTGAATTCAGCTGCCATGCCTCCCTGGGCAACAGGCCCGCCCAAGAACCCCCTGGGGTATAGTTTTAGTTCCCGTGGGTTGTTCTGTAGGCAGATGAGGCAAGAAGCAACTATGCCTTCGCAAACCAATTGCAGCTCAGGGTGAAAGCATTTGTCTCAGCCAATTGTAGAGAGCTTTCCCTGAGGAATATGAGCCCCCATGGAACCCTTTAGCTAAATGGGGGCAGTATTGCTGAAGATCCAGACCCATTGATTACCCACCAGCCATTCCCCAGCCAGACTGTAGGGAACCTGGAAAGAGTGGGGGGGTTCTTTGTTCAGGAGGCAGGGGTAAGGGGGCTCCTATTCTCCTAAGGGATAGGAGGGGGATAGGTTCTGCCAAGCATATCTCAGGCCCCCTTTTCGGATATGATAGTGTGCTTGGCACATGCTTCAGTGAGAGAGGTCGCCTGATGACGGCCTATGAGTATACCCCACCACATGGCAAGGACCTAGATATTAGGAGGGTTCCAGAAAGCAGGGAAAAGAGGGAACACATGGGCAGCTGGAAAGGAGGACCCACAAACCACACCATGTAAGCAGGGATTCATTCCAGTAACGCCCAAAACAAAAAGGGAAACAAAGAACCAGGCTCAGCAGTTGCCATGAGGTCCCCAGGCTACTCGGATTAGGCCATTTAGTGGGTCTGGAAGGGAGGGGGTAGCCTACCCCCTTCTTCTCCAATTTGGAGCTAGAATGTCCCCACCCCGGTGTGAAACCGTTAATCATCAAAAAAGGGGGGGTAGATGGGGGAAAACACATGCCTTCTCTTCTTAGAATGGAGAGGGCAAATAAACATTAGGGCCACTTTTTTCAGGGCCATGCCAGGCTAGGATTAATCCAGCCATCTTTTAAAAATTGAGGAGCTAAAGGGTGGTCCTCCCTAGAGCCAACCCACCCGTGGGGGGGGGGGCTTGCCTCTTTGTGCAATAGGCTTTTTCCCTCAAGCTGGTGGTGGGAAGGGAAAACATTAAAAACACTAAACAGTAAATACACACCTGGCAACCAGGACACAACAAGGGGGAATGCTTAGGATTCCAGCCTGGAATTACTGCAGGCTGGAAAGGGGGGGGCACCCCTACCACCCATGTGCAGCTCAAAACCATCCAGCACACAGAGGGAGTGAGGGGGCATTTCGCATGGGCACACACACATACATATACACACACAGTTCTTGCTGCTCAGACAGAGAGTGCACTCTGCAGAAGCTCAGGCACCCTCATTCTCTGCCCCCGGGGAGAAAAAAAAGGAGGGAAGAAAGGGGGAAGGTGTCAACCCCCCCCCCTGGTTTTGGGAATAGGAGGAGGGCATATCCACACAGCCACACACACTTCCATGCTCTCTCTCCACACTTACACACACAACGAAAGGAGGAGGCTTGGCAGCCAAAGTAAGGGAGGGGGCAGAAACCACAGACACACATTGACCCACACAGGAATCGCTAGACCACACATCCCAGATTCATAAAAGGAAAGATAACGCATTCATTCAATGCTTCTCCGGAGGGGAAACAGGTAAAGTGCCCCCCCTCCCGGGGTACAAGACACAACACTGTGCCAAGAGCAAAAAAAAAACACAGTCCCAGCATAGATGGTGATTTCCACAAGGACAGTCCACCTGGAAACCTTACTCTCCCAGTGGGAATGCGGGCATGAACATAGCGTTTTCCATCTGATGCCATCCCACTAAAACTGGCTTACTCTCTTTTCAAGCCCCAAACAAGGGCTCCTTATTTTATATTATTGTTGCATGTCGTGGAGGGGTGTCAGTACTGTTCCCCCTCTGTGGCAGCCATCAATGCACGGGGGGGGGGAGAGGGAGGACCTACCCTCACTTCGCAGGGATACCGGTCCCCCTGTGCAAGAGGGACAGTCCCCTGCTCCCTGCCCCAGCCATGGCTGTGTGGCGGTAGGGGGTTCCGGGGTTCCAGTTGGTGGGGTGGGTAAGGCTTGCGCCAGTCCCGATTTGGGGGTCGTGGAGGGACTGGATCAAAGATGCGGTGTTCCCTCCTATACTGGTCCCGCTGGGGACACTCTCGGACCCAATGATCTGGGGCCCCACAAGAAAGACAATGGCCGCGATCCCTGTAGGGAGCCCTTGGCGGTGGCCCCGAAGGGGGGTTCGGCTGCCAATACGGCTGCATTGCGGCGGCTAACAATGTGGCTTTCTTTTTCATCTTTTGTTCCATCTTAGCTTCCTCTATGTCAGGCCTCTGGTAATAAACCTGAAAAGCGGTTTGGATTAGGGTTTCCAGTGGCTGAGCAGCAGGGGCAGGAAGCTTTTGCAGTTTTCTACGAATATCGGGGGCAGCCTGGGCTATGAAAGTTGTTCGAATGGCAGCCAGATTTCCCGGTTCCTCAGGGTCCACATCCGTGTGCCGGCGGAAGGCATCTTTCAGCCGAGTTAAGAATTCCACCGGGGTTTCATCTGGGGTTTGGATGGTGTTATACACCTTTTGATAGTTCACCACCCAGGGGACCCCCTTCTTTAAACCTTCCCGGACAGCCTGGCGTGCCCCTTCTATTACGGCCCGGCCGAACTCGGTATTGGGGTCATTTGCTTCCGCTGGGGGGTTCAGACAAAGGGTCTCCTCTGCGCTGGGGGAAGAGGGGGTCGGGGCCATTATCTCCACCATCCCCTCTGGGTAAGCCCTGAATGTAGGTTCGCCGCCAATCAGTATAAGCCTCATAGGCCTTATTCATTACCTGCCGGCGCTCCTCCTCATTCAGAAGGGCAGATAGTAAAGAGAAAAGATCAGGGATGTCGGGACGATGAGTGGAAATGACCCGATTTACCAGATCGACATATTTCTGGGGGCATTCCCGGTAGGGAGGTAGCCCCCTGCTTCCAATTGTATAAATCGGAAGTGCTGAACGGGTGTGTACAAAGACCAAACCCCGTGGCCCTGGGACCTGCCTGAGCGGAAATTGTCCCGCGGCATTTGTAAAAGTCCCAGGGTCGTTTGAGCCGAACCACCCGGCATCTTCCGGGCGCGCTCGGACCTCCTTACTGCCTCTGGGGATGGGTCAGGAGGTGGGGAGACGGGGAGTGAGGAGGCGGAGAAGTCCTGGAAGAATCCTCTCCTGCCGAGGGCGGAGGTGGGAGACTCAGGGAAGGAGGAGGAGGGGTGGCAGCGGGGCCGAGGGTCCTTCACTTGGGTGCCCTCCCCCCTGCGGCAGGGAAGGGTCGGTGGGCGCGGGAATGTAAGGGGGTGGGAAATCATCTTCCTCGGGTGGTTTCACGTGGGAAGAATCCCCCCCAAAAAGGACCTTCGATGCGGCTGGTCTCGCCTCGGGGTTGCTAGAGCTGCGAGCTTCCCCAACCGCTTTCACAAACTGGGGCTCGAGACCTCCCTCCTTACAGAGGGCAACCTCTTCTCCCAGGTTGAAGAAAATGTGGAGATACGGCAGTTCCGATAGGCGGTGGTTCTGCCATAAGTAACGCTCAAGATGCTGAAGGGTCTCTCCAATTGTCCCCTCCCGTGGCCAGCGGGAGAGATCTTGACCCAAATAGTACAGGGGCCAGACATCCCTGCACAGTTTAACCAATTTTTCTTTCTTGCATTTGGTCCCTGGGTCTATAAGGGTGGAAAAGTGATCCAGGGCGCTCATAAGGGGAGTCTTAGCACTCCCAACAGCGGAAAGTTCATTACCCATCCTCGCAGCTAACTTCAAAACCCACAACAAGACTTCAAAAACTCACAACAAGCCAATTAACTACAAGCTTTTGAAAAAGCCAATTCACGGGTTACGCTGGTCTGACCTTCTTGACCAGTTAACCCAATCGATCCGGGAGAAGTTGCTCGGCAGCGTCTGGACGCTTTTGGGTCCAGCTCGTCTGTCGGGGGTTCGTCAACCCCCTTCTCTCTCGAGATCGCGCCCCCCCTTTCGTTCGTGAGGAGCCTGCCCAGCAGAGCTCTCCCCAAGCAAGCCTAAGTCCAACCCAGCTCCTGCTTGTGGCACGAACGAAAGCCTTATCAGTGTGATAGTCCTGCTCCTACAGCAACCTCTACCCCCCAATCTGAGTCCAACCCAGCTCTTGGGGGCACACCTAAAGGGGGTCAGGGGCGTCCCACACTCTTACCAATCTTCTGTTTCCAGTCCAGGCTCCAAGCCTCGACCTTCTCGATGCTGCGATGTGTGTTCTGCTGAAAAGGAAAAACCCTAACAAAGGATGTCTCTCACCCCTCGTTCGGAGCTGGAAAAGGATCTGCCAGGTGAAGTTCAACTGCCCTCTCTCCAGCAAATGGCTGGTGGCGCCAAGAGGGGGTGGCTGAACAACTCCCAGTTTCGCCTTTCAGCTGCTAGGAAGGGCAGCTCCCAAAAACGGGGCTAAAAGAATTTGGGGCAGCCCCTGGAGACTTCGGGAGATAAGCTCCTTCCTTTGCCCACCCAGGGACGCCAAAATGTTGAGTTTAAAATAAGCTAAAATTACCTTTCAGTCAGGCTAGTCCTGCTGAGTTCCGCTGGACCCCCAGATGCCAATAAAAGTCCAACGAGAGAGAGATCCTGAGGCAAATACTGCATTTATTAGGCCTAATAAAGAAACAGCAGGCGAACACCAGCCAGAGACAGGGCGAAGGTGTTCAGCGCTGAGCATATGGAAATCCCAAACCTTTATTGATTCTTCCCCCCTCCCATCACAGAATGGCGCCTATTCAGAGATTGGCTGAAGGAAGTTCAAATTGTCCAATTGGGATAGTCCAGGGGTGGCCAGGGGCGGCTCTGGGCAGTCTTGGGTGGTCCCTGGCAGTGGAGCCAGGGCTTATGCAAATGTTAATGAATCCAAACAGGGTGACACAATAGGTCAGAGAAGCGTGGCATTGTTTTTGGATACAGGTAAACTGAAGGGAATCAGTAAATCAATAGTGGGTGAGAGAAGGCAATTATCAGGGCCAAGGGGGGGGCAGGAAGGGTTGTTGGGATCACACACAAGCATTTGGGGAAACACAATTATTTGAGTGCACAGAGATACAAGCCATTGTAGGGTTACATTGAAAGATACAAGAATTTGGAGGCACAAGAATGTGAGTTCTTACAGGATTACATATGGGTATTTGAGTGTTTTCAGAAACTAGGAACATGAGAATAAGAGTCCTTTCCAGGTGTGTGAATGAAACAATGGAGGGTGTCCTCAGGCTTTGATGACAATCTGGGTTGGCAGACAGGAATGTTGATTTTTCTGAAGAGCAGCTACTGGGATATGGGGGTCCTTGATGAAGATGGACGTTTCCAGACAACTCTGCCAGCTTGCAAAGTTGCCATTTTCTTCCTTCTTGTTCTGATCTTCCCTTGCCCCAAATGTGAGAGTGTGAGAGCCAGGAGACAGGGTGGGCACACGTGTAAGCGTGCCCAAGAGAGAGAGAGAGAGAGATGGTAGGAGAGTGGATGGAAGATAGGAATAGAAGAAGGGAGGGTGAAGGGGAGAGAAAGGGGGAATCCCTTTTTCCTTCAGTTGCTGGCAACCCCTCTGCTGCCCAGAAAGGTGGCTTAGGTCCAGAAAGCAGAGAAATGTCCTTAGGTTTAATGAGGTAGGAAAGGCCAAGAAGGAAGGAGGCAGAAAGAAAGGAAAAGGGAGAGATTGGCAGGATAGAGGAAGGGGGGGTGCTGGTTCTATGGAGGTAATGTGGCTGGACTGTTAACCATTTGGGATTGATAGCTGAGAACCATTCCCTTGGCTGGTTGGGGCAGGGGGCAAGCAATCTCCCACTTAGAGTTTTGCCCAGCCTAAGCCCTGTCTTCTAGCTGCAAGTAGAGAGAGAGAGAGAGAGAGAGAGAGAGAGAGAGAGAGAAAGGAAGAGGGGGGGAGGGGTGTAGGAAGGATTATTGTCAGAGTCAATGTGAGGCAGGAAAACCCATGGGATTATTCAAAGGAGCTTGCCAGTCTTTTGTGAGTGCAGGAAGGTGATAATGGAATGTTTCCCCAGGCGGTGATAACATTTGGGTCTGGGGCTCTGGTGGACCTGCCAGAAGCTTTGGGGAGAATGGATTCTTTCCAGAAGATGTAGCTTGTCCTGTAGTACTGCCATGATACCAGTTATTCCGTGCCATAACTCCTTTGCCCCAGTTGGTGAGAGATGGGGGTCAGGGGAGAGGGTACCTCAGGGTAGTGGGATGAGGGGAGGTTAAACAGGAGAAGAGAATAGAGAGGTGGAAGGAAGGAAAAAGCCTTTTGTATTTTTGGTTGGTGCCAGAGGTAGGCAAGAGGACCAATGTTTTAAGGGTGTTTCTTGGCCCAAAGGGTGAGATGGGTAGTCACTCCCCCCTTCAGCCTGAGTAGAGAATATAGAAATTGGTCTAAGACTTATTTTGCCCAGGCTGAGTCCCTGGCTGCAGTCCTTTTGGGGTTCTGCTTGGTGAGCAGGAGAGGGGGAAGGGAGAGGAAAGGGTTAATACGGGGGGGGGCTCGCTTTCGGCCCATATCTCGGGAACGGCTGGGTATTTTTAAACGGGGTGAAAAGCAGCTTGCCTTTCTCAGTATGGGGACCAATTGGGCCGTATTGTTGACTTTCGGAACCGGTCCAAAAGTTTTAAAATTTTATTTTTCACAGTGTCTTCACAATACAAGGCATAATCCCTAAAAACACAATTATCTTTTCAAGAAAAACAGCAAAATTACAATAGGCAGCTGGTAGGGAGAGGTTTGCTGATTTAAAACACAACAGATAAAAAAACAAAAATAATCTGGGACAAGGCTATGAAAGGCTTGAGAGACTAGCTAGGCTAGAAGATGGCACCTAAAACAGGGATGGGGCCATTTGCAGCTCTCATGGGAGGGCATTCCAAAGTGACATGGCTTCCCCAGAGAAGGCCTAATTTCCAGTGACACCTTGATTTGCCATTATAAGAGGTGCAGATAAGACTGGTAGACACTTTGAGGGAGAGGGAATAGACAGGTCCTAAACTGTTAAGGACTTTGAATGTCAGTATGCGCACCTTGAACTTGGCCTGGACGCATACAGGGTCAGGACTGATGGGATGTGAACTTAGGATGTGCCAGAAACCAGCAGCTGCATTTGGCTTCCAAAATGCCTTCAAGGGCAGTCCCGAGTACAAAGTATCACAGTAGTCCATCTCCAAGATGATAAGCCCATGGAGCACTTGCTGCTGCCTTCCCCAACTTTTCTTTTGTAACGAATGGTGCCCGTAAAAGTGTTTTAAGGGCACGTGGGATGTTCAAAGAGTGGTGTTGTCCCTGTAACTCTCAGGCACTTGAGAGCACCTAGGAAGGGCAGTCAGTTGGGACTAGCGGAGGGTGTAATTTTTTTTTACATTTTCTAATTTTAAAAACTTTATTAATTAAATTTTTTATTAATTAATTAATTAATTTATTAATTAAAAAAAAAAATTAAAAAAGCTTTAAAAACCCATCTATTCCGGGAGGCCTTTGGCGATCGTTATTAATTTTTTTTCTTTTCTCGCCATCATATTGCGTATTACCTATATTGTTAGGTTTTAATGACTCGTTGAGGTGCCTCTAGGTTTTATTTTGTATGTAATGCCGTATTATTTGTCTCTTAATGCATATTGTATTTTGTTCTGCTTCGGTAATACTTGTAGTCCATTGTTGTAAGCCGCTTAGAGTTTAAATTGAAGATAAGCGGGATAAATAAATAAATAAATAAATAAATAAATAAATAAAAAATAAATAAATAAAAATAATTAAATATTAATTTTAATTGATATTAATATGACTGCTGTAAACCCCCTGGAGTTCCCCATAAGATGGGCGGCATATAAATAAATAAATAAATAAATAAATAAATAAGGCCAAGGCTCCAGGGAATGCCTTTCTGCTGCCCGTTCCAAAGATGGCGCCCGCCCCGCAAGTTTCACGACGGCCATGAGGGAAATGCTATGGCCCTTTTGTCTAACGGGCGCGCCATCAGTAAAGATGGCGGCGAGACGGACGCTGTGGGGACCTAAACTCGGGGTGACGCCGACGCTCTCCCTCAATACCCTTAATGGTCGGCCTGGACCTCAGTCAAGATGGCGGACGCGGGGCCTGTCCTGCCAGGAGTTAAGATCGAGGAGGCGGAACACGCGCCCTCCTCTCGAGCGTTTCGTCAGTGGCCGCCGGGCCCGGTCCGCCATCCGACCGTCCTTGGCCCCAGCAGTCGGGAGGCCTTCCTTGTAGGAAAAGAGGTTCGAAACCAAGAGTCCGCTCTTTCCTAGCCAGCCCGGGGCCTCTCCTTCTTCGAGCGGGAGAGAGGGGCCCTCCTGCCGTCTCCATGGTGACGACACCGCCTCGGCCAACCGCGAGCCACTTCCGCCGACGTCACCGCCGACACGTGGATCCAAGATGGCGGCCCCAGGGGTGCTGGTGAGTCTGGAAGCAGGGCGGCCCCTCCGGGCTTTCCCGCTTCGCTCTCCGGGGCCTCGCGGGTGGGGGGGGGTCTTCCCTTCAGGGACCCCCGCTTTCCTTTCCCCGAGGGGTGTGTTTGTGTGTCGGAGGGGGCGAGGGTTCCCCGGGCGAGGAGGAGGAGGAGGAGGAGGAAGAAGGCGAAGGCGCCTCTTGGGTCCGGGAAGGGCGCCTCCCCCGCCTCGTCCTCGGGCGTCAGTGTCTGGGGAGGGGGCGGCAGCCGAAGGAAGGGGCCCGGAGGGGGAAAGTTAGCCACCGGTGGGTAGGTGGCCGGGAGGGAGACGCCCGGCTTCTCCTCCTTCGGGGACCCCCCCACCCCCCACCCCACCCCCGGGGCGGAAGGCGTCCCGTTGCCAAGGCGGTCCCTGAAACGACATAAGAACATCAGAAGAGCGATGTTGGATCAGGCCAAGAAGGGCCCATCGAGTCCAGCTTCCTGTGTCTCACAGCGGCCCCACCAGATGCGTTTGGGAGCGCATGAGACTAGATCTCTGTCTCCTGATACCACTCCCCTGCATCTGGCCCTTGAAGTACCCTGGTTTCTCCATCATGGACTTTTCCTCCAGGAATCTGTCCAATCCCCTTTTGAAGGCATCCAGGCCAGATGCCATCACCACATCCTGTGGCAGGGAGTTCCGCAGACTAACAATGCGCTGGGTGAAAAAATATTTTCTTTTGTCAGTTCTTACTCTCCCAGCCCTCAATTTGAGTGTATGTCCCCTAGTTCTGGTATTTTGAGAGAGGGAGAAGAGCTTCCCTCTATCCACTTTACTCATACCCTGCATTGTTTTGTACGTCTCAATCATATCCCCCCTCAAGCGCCTTTTTTCCAGACTAAAGAGCCCCAACTCTTTTAGCCTTTCTTCATAAGGGAGGTGCCCCAGCCCAGTAATCATTTTAGTCACTCTATTTTGCACCTTTTCCAGTTCCACTATGCCCTTCTTGAGATGCGGTGACCAGAATTGTCGACGACCAGGAGGGTTGAAGGTCTGGAAGAAAGGTCTCACCAGGAGCAGCTTAGGAAGCTGGGAATGTTTAGCCTCTCAAAAAGAAGGCTAAACAGGTTGAGGAGCCGTTTTAATCATAACAAAAACCAAATACAGTTGGAACAATTAATACTTGCGAAGAAGAAGAAGGCTGAGAGGGGATATGATAGCCATGTTTAAATATTTGAAAGGATGCCATATTGAAGAGGGAACAGGTTTGTTTTCCACGGCTTCAGAGACTAGGACTTGGAGCAATAGTTTCAAACTGCAGGAAAAGAGATTCCATTTGAACATTAGGAAGAACTTCATGACAGTTAGAGCTGTCTGGCAGTGGAATAATATGCTGCCACCAAGGAGGGTGGTGGAGTTTCCTTCTTTGGGGGTTTTTAAGCAGAGGCTGGATGGAACTCTGTCAAGGATACTGTGATGGGGGTTCCTGCATGGCAGGGAGTTGGACTAGATGGCCCTTGAGGCCTCTTCCAACTCTAGGATTCTATGAATCTGGGAGATGATAGCTATGTTTAAATATTTGAAAGAATGTCACATTGAAGAAGGGACTGGTTTGTTTTCCATCGCTTCAGAGACTAGGACTCAGGGCAATGGTCTCAAACTACAGGAGAAGAGATTCAATTTAAACATCAGGAAGAACTTCCTGACGATTAGAGCTGCTTGGCAGTGGAAGATGCTGCCCCAAAGGAGGGTGGTGGAGTCTCCTTCTTTGGAGAGATGGATGGCCATCTCTCAGGAGTCCTGTGATGGGGTTTCCTGCATGGCAGGGGGTTGGACTGCATGGCCCGCGAGGTCTCTTCCAACTCTATGATTCTATGAAAATCGAACAGACCTCTCTGGGTCCCTCCACACCTCCAAAAGAGAAGCCCTGGGAGCTGCATGATAGAACATCTGGAGCCAAGTGAAACGCCTTTCTTGGAGGAGGGCGGTTTAGAAGGAAGGGACCACCGGACTCCCGGCTGGTGTCATTGTGAGGGGCCAGAATTCTGACACCCACCTGCACCCAGTCCTTGTTGGAAACAGAGCCCAGCAGGCCCAGGGAGGAAGTAGCTGGTCTAAAGGGGCTCACAGTGCAAGGAAGAGAAGAGGCGCCTAAAACCACCATGTCAGCTGGAGAATTGTAGAATCCTAGATGCCCTAAGCACATCCGATCTTGCCTGATTTCAGAAGCTAAGCAGCGTTGGCCCTGGTTAGTAGTTGGATGGGCGACCACCAGGGAATACCAGGTGCTGTAGGTGCCCTGAGTAGGAACTGGCAAGCCACTCCTGTATTCCTGCCAAGAAAACTCCATGGACGTGGGGTCATAAAGAGTCGGTCACGACTGTAATGACACAACACACACTAGAGAATAGTGATGGTGGGAAGGGTTTCTGAGGCCATCAAGTCCAACCCCCCTGCTCTAGGCAGGAATACACATCAAAGGAGACCTGTCAGGTGGTTGTCTGGATTTCTCTTGAAGGCCTCTAGTGTTGGGAGCGCTCACCTCCTTTTCAGGTCCTAGATTCCATTGCTTTATTGTGGAAATACCCTTTCCATTCCCGCTTGGCACCTTTCCATAAGATCTTAGAAACGTAGAGCAGGAAGGGGCCCTATGGGTTTGAGAGCAGCCCCTCTTATGGAGGCACCGTGGGGGAATCTAAACTCCCAAGCTCTGGCTCCACTGCAGGAAACCTAAGCCACGGTGCTCTCCAGCAGGAGAGGATTACTCCCAATCAGCATTTTAGAGAAGCCTTAGTTTAAGAGATCATAATAATAATCTTAGAACTGCAGGGTCAGAAGAAATCCTATGGGTCATCAAGCCCAGCCCTCCCCCAGGAGGCACAGAAGGGAAATGAACTCCCACATTCTCACAATAAACCATTGAGCTATCCAGGGTGCTGTCCTTTTGTCCCCGCCACAGTTGTGGCAGCTGTTGCTTTTTCACTGGCCAGCCTGGACATCTCGATTGCCTTCATGCCTTAACAGTTGTTGGCAGTGTTTGAGGTTTTCTGCTCTCTCAGTGGGCACCTTCATCCAGGTATTCTCTCTGCAGGAAATCTTTGGATGCTGATGTAACCGAAAGCAGCCAAGAGAGGGAGGTCGTCTCTACCTAGCTTATACAGCAAACCCACAACACGCAGCTATGAATTAATATTGCTAGCTAGCGACATTAAAATCCCCACTCTGAACTCACAATTTTCAGGTCCTTTTCAATGATTCCCAGCCTTGTTTGTGAGGTATAAACATTCTTACCTTAAAGAATCAGGTAACCAGGCACATTCTTAGCTTATAAAAAGCTTTATTCTTTTACAGAGATTTAAGCAGCAATATATCCAACTTGAAAACAATTAAATGAAGCCTTATTCTGTTTACATATTGCTATCCCCAAAACCTAACATCTAAGAAAATTAAATGAGAGGCAAAAGCCTCTGCCTACTTATAATATCACATCTTGAAAAGCCCAAGCTGAGGATTTAAAAGAAAATATTTTTTCACCCAGCGCGTTGTTAGTCTGTGGAACTTCCTGCCACAGGATGTGGTGATGGCATCTGGCCTGGATGCCTTCAAAGGGGGATTGGACAGAGATTCCTGGAGGAAAAGTCCATCCCGGGTTACAAACCATGATGGAGATGTGTAATCTCCAGGCTTAAAACTGGGGCACTTCAAGGGCCAGATGCAGGAGAGTGGTATCAGGAGACAGAGATCTAGTCTCATGCGCTCCCAAACACATCTGGTGGGACCACTGTGAGATACAGGAAGCTGGACTAGATGGGCCTTTGGCCTGATCCAGCAAGGCTCTTCTTGTGTTCTTCTTATGTTCTTATTTAGCTAGCCATGAAAAACAAAGCTCTCTCTTCCTTCTCTCCTCAGCATAACTCAGACGGTCCATGGCCTGGGAACAATGGTCACATGGGTATTCCAAAACCAGTCAGAGCCCACATGCTAGTTTTCACGCATTTTGCTTACATTCTTGCAAGATATAAAATCTATAATGGAAGTTAGAATTTCCTCAGAAAATCCTTTCTTTTGAATTATGTTACAGTTGACATTTTTATTTTGAGGAATGTTGCTTGTAAATTTGCACCCAGGCCTTTTCTCAGTGTGCACGGCCCTTACATAAACCTAAGACCAAGTTCATGATCATTGCAAACTGTGGATGTAGAACTTGCTCCTAGCACTGCATCCTCATTAGCAGTGCCTTCTGTATAAAATGGAGCAGTAACATTAATTATTATCTCCAGTGTACAGCAAAACCATCTTTAATAGGTTAAGCATGCTGTGAATCAGATTTATGATTCTCTCGTCAGGGCAATGGAATTTTGATTGTTCTTGGTTTCAGAGCTTTGTGGTCACTTATCTCAAAACAAACTGTACTTTTGTGTAGTTCCTTTCCCCACTCCACTGTTAACTTATGTAGCCTTCTGTCTTCACAGGGAGTGTGGAATGCTCAATTTCTTCTGTGTTGTATTTAGCAGATTTTTTCTGTAGAGGTGGGTAGTAGAGGCTTTGGTAGATTGAGGTGTTCTTCTGGGCAGCATTCAGTGTGATGGTGCGCTATACTTCTCTCTTTCATTAGATGATTTTTGGCAGAAGCTTTCTAGCAGGAATTTCGTACTAGTAGATGACCTGTATTGGTTAGAAGGACGGACTAAAAGATCTTTTGAAGATTCTTGTAGTTCAGTGACTTTCGTTTGTTGCTCATAAGCACCCTGTGTTCAGTGATGTATTCGTTTTGAATGTGGAAATTCTGTTTCGCTCTAGTGGCTATTAGCATTCCTTAATTTGTCTAAATTGCTGTTAAAGGCATCCAGACAATAACACCTCCCCCACTGTATACCAGCCAAATCCCTTAATGAATTTTGTGTGGTTTGGAAAAGTATTTGCTTTTCATGGTCCTGAACCTCTTACCAATTTTATTGGGTGATGCCAAGTGTATGTGTTTTTTTTTATGAGAGCAATAAAGTCCTCTGTCTTTTGTATTTCTCTAGGCCAGACTAAGCGTACCACATATGAAAGGAATCCAGAATGGCTCCTTATCAGTCCCTCTTTTCTCTCTTGTATTCCTGAGCATTACAGATAGGAGCTGCTTAGCTACACAATGGAAAGCTTGCTGTGATATTCTACAGTTTAATTGATGGGAAAAGCAGGAGCATGTGTCCTTTCACTAACAGGGTTGTGAAGGGGTGGCCATAAATTCTTCCTTTTTACCAGGATTATATCTTGTGTAGGCTGTGAAATGTTTTGTGCTGATTCTACCCATGATAATGTGAAATAGGCTTACAGAAGGGCAAAGTAGTATACAGGGTAGCGAAAGGCAGATGTCTATATCCCCCCTGCAAATGGTGCAGGAAGGGACTGTGCTCTTTAAAGAAGGGAATTCAAGGCGGGGAATTCTGATCATTGGTGATCCAACTCCCAGGACCACAACCAGAGTCAAGGAATCTTGTGTGATGGTGGGGAAGAACGTGAAGTAGTATGCACAAAATAAGAATTTTGTGCATATACATAAAGCAATTTTCAAAGAGGTACCCATTCTGTTCTCTTGAATATGTAAAACAACCAAAAATAGCATTGAAATTGTCCAGGGAAGTTGATTTTAATCCAGGCATACTCATATTGAAATACAGTGGTACCTCGTAAGACGGATTGTTCTATGGTTCAATTTGTCTGACGAAAAATTCATCTGACGAGACACTGTTTCCCATAGGAATGCACTGAAAACCAATTAATCCATTCTGGAGGGAGTTGATTAATAGGTTTTCAACGCATTTCTATGGGAAGGTTGTCTCAGGCCTCCTCAATCAAGGGCAGCGGAAGGCTGCTTTCTGCCGCCTGGCCAGACCCCTGACTTGGACAGGTCAGACCTTTGGCTGCCCTTGATTGAGGGGGCGACCGGCAACACTTGCCTGGCTGAGAAGAAGATTGGTGGAGGGCTCGATCCTTTTGCATTTCCTGCTGCACCAGCGAGAGTGCTCGTGCGGTGGCAAATTCAAAAGGATCCAGCCCTCCTCCTCCTCTTCACCCAGGCACCGAGAAGACTCCAGGGAAGAGGAGGAGGACTGGACGGGTGCATGTTCGTCCGACCCACCCAAGCCGCCCGAACATGCACACATCCATGGTACCGGAGGGATCCAAGCAGAGCACGGACCCATGGATATCCTCCCAGCCCGGAAGGGTTGCAAGGCAAGCAGTGGAGGTGGATTGCCACCCTCACTTCCCTTCCAAGCCGCACAGGCTGAGCAAAGATCAATCAGACCCTGCGATCCTCACCCAGCCTGGGCTGTTCCCTTGCAGACAGCCCACCCAGAAAGGATGACATGGATAGAAATCCTGAACCTCCAGAAAAGGATTCCATTCTGGATTTTGCTGAGGATTAATATCTGTGTCATTGGCTACTGCCATTGAGAGAGAAAAGTAGAAATAAGGCATATTTTCCACTACGGTACCTTAGTCCGAGAGAGGCTTATGTTTCAGGAAAGTGTATTGCAGCGGCCTCCATCATTTCCTTCCTTTGTGCTGGAAGCTCATGCATGCGTGCTTAGAAACAGAAAGCTGGTCTGGATGGATGATGAATCAAATCCACTAAAGCAGCGTTTGGTTATTATGTCATTTCTTCTTGGCCTGGAGATGCTTGTAGTTGTAGCAATTAACTCAAGATGGGCAATTTTGCCACATCTGTCTGTGGGCAGTGTATAATTCTAGAGGATTTTCCCCTATCTCCTGTTGTTTTTCTAAATAATGTGAATTTTAATTTATTTGATTTATAAAAAGTCTAGAGCTAGGGTCCCCTGGACCAAATCTGTCTCCTTTCCTCATCATCTTGATTGTGAAACACATGCAGAGCTGATATTTGGGATTTATCCTGTAAACCGCCCAGAGTCTTCCTGTCGGATGGGTGGTATATAAACTAACTAACTAAATAAATAAATTTAAAAAGAGAGTCGGAGAACAGCTATTCTGGCTTGTGACTTCAAAGGTTGAGGATGCTGCTCTGAGCAGCAAGGCCGTTGCTGATGGTTGTCCCAACTTCGTAGGACTAATTCCACTGATTCATTAACCACCAATTCAGTTATCCACAGTTGTCAGAGGAAAAATTAAAGAAACAATTCAGCCACCGCAAAGCAAGCTACTGTCACAAACAACAGCCGTAAAGCAAGCGACTGTCACAAAACAGCAGTTTTGGAGGGTTTGGGCATTCTCTCTTATCCACGGTTTTCGTTATCCATGGGAAGGCCTGGAACCAATCCCCAGCGGATACTGGGGCCCTACTATAATGGCAAATTTCTTTCCCCCACCTCCCTTGGCCCCATTAACGCAGCCAGTACAGTGGACCCTTGTATAACAAACAGCTTGTACAACCTAAAATTTGTACAACATAAAAAATTCCAGAGATAGGGGAAATTTGCTTAACATAATCGCCTATGGGGAGAATCCATACAACATAAAAATGGGATCACTCCGTTGTCAATGCATTCCTATGGGAATTTGTATAAAGGAAAATTTGCTTAACATAATTTCATTTGGAACGAATTAATTCCTTTATACAAGGTACCACTGTATTCCTTTGTGTACACGCCCAGTGTGTTACAGAGAAGGAGTTTTGCTCAGCTTCCTTTCCTAACCCCCTTTCCTGTTCAGTATCCATAGAAATATTTGCATGGGGGAAAGATTGGAACTCCCTATCATTGCCTATATGGTCGTAGTTTGAAATGATATATCCCTGAAACAGATCGATAGGTGCTCTCCTTTTCTCTCTGAACTCTGAGTACAGTAATAGTGATTTGGGATCCTTTCTGTAGAAAGGGGATATAAATAAGCCAACTAGCAAGCAAGTGATGTGCATGCGTGTGAAAGAGATAGCGAGAGACCGAGTCCCTTAAAGGAAGCTGGGATGGGCCGCCTTGAATTGGCTGCATACACCCCCAAAATGGCAGAGGGGGTGTAAATATCTCTCTCCACGGCGCAGACTTTGCAAAAAAGGCTATGACGGAAATGCCTGAAGGGTGAGAAAGATGTCTGGAGGGTTCTTTCGCCTCCCTCCTGGCCTGGACCTTCTCGCTGCTGCCTGGTGGCCAAAACCTCCAGGCTGGTGCCTGTTTATTGCAAGTCTCTGTTGTGCCTGGAATTCTTTGGAAGGGGAGGTGGGGGGGGGACACACCGGATGGCGGTTGCGAGCCGTCAGAAGATGAAGCATTTTGTTTGTTTGTTTGTTTGTTTTCCCAAAATTCTGCAAGTTTTTTTGTGGTTTTTGTCCCTCTGAGTGGAGTTGCCCAAATTTCCTTTTTGATATCCAATCTTTTGTGGCTGTATCAATATCAATATCAATAACTATATCTATTTTTGTCCCTCTGAGTGGAGTTGACCAAATTTGCTTGCTTGCTTATATATATATTTTTTTGTTTTGTTTCTATATATAGATATCTATCTATCTATCTATCTATCTATCTATCTATCTATCTATCTATCTATCTATCTATCTATCTATCTGTTTGTTTGTTTTGTTTGCAGGAGAGGCTCACATGTCTGCCGGTGCTGCTGCTGCTGCTGCTGCTTGTATTCCAAGGGGCGAGAGGCTTCTACGTGCCAGGGGTGGCTCCCATGAACTTCCACCAGAACGATCCAGTAGAAATCAAGGTAGGCTGACACCTAGTTGGGCCCGAAGGTGGCCAGAATCTCAGGTCCACTCATGCTGGTTATAAAATATCGTGTTCCAATAGCTGTTGCGAGCCCCTGAAACAAATTCTTTTTTTAAAATTCATCTTCATTCTATTATTGTTTTACTAATAATTTACTAATATTTTATTAATAATAGCACCATAATAATTTCACTCCATTAATATGTTTTTTTTTAATTTGACTTCCTTTAAATGGTTTCTCAAGCCATCGGTTTTTGGTGGCTTGAAACAATGCCATAATCTAAGAATAAGAGTACATTGTGTGCGTGCGTGCGTGTGGGTTATTTATTTATTTATTTATTTATTTATTTATTTATTTATTTATTTATTTACTGCCCGGCTTCTGAAGTTTTACTATGATGAAGTGTTCCATATGAATTGTTTTCAGTGTAAGAACTTTTCTATGATTTATTGACCAGAATTAGGCTAAATAATTACACCAGTGTTAAGTCCATTGACATAAATTTCAGCAGGTAGCCACCACCCGTTAAACTTTTTCCATAAGCACTTGGTGTTGCACACCAGCCGTACGGCTTGAGATGTGACATCCAACAAATTTGCTGCTGTGTGTCACGTGACAGGACCGATGGGTGACATGCCCAGTGCTTAGGCCATCTTTTTCACTGGTGGTGTCCCGCAGCTGGAATGGATGCTCTGGGCTTGCACTGCCAGGCGTAAACCGCAGAGGAGTCAGGCCGTGAAAGTGTGACTCAGCCTGAAAGGCTCCCAGGACGGTGCCTAGAGGGAGGAGAACAAGACAGTCTCTGCTTTGGGGCTTAGTGTCTACAAGGACATCGCTCGAAGGACGTGAAGCAGAGATGGGAAGGGGAAGGAACCCAAAGGGATCCCAAGCATAGATTTGTAACCTCATCACATTGTGAATGGCCATCAGTCATGCAGGCAGAACTCAGGGGCCTTCCTCTCTGTGACCACCGGGAATGGAAACCGTTGCAACGAGAGGAGGAGGAGGAGGAGCCAGGGTATCGTGGCCGAGTGAATGGGGGTGACTCGGCTTCTCGCCTCCTCCTCGTGCTCCATTGGATGGACTGGCCACTTGGTGACCGTTGGGGAAGGAGGCAGGCAGGGCCTCTTGGCGCTGGTTTCTCAGGAGAGCTGCTGGTGGCCTTTTCTGCCAGACCCACCAGGGGATCAGGAGACTTGGCAGGCGGAGGACTCGTGCTTTAGAAAATTGAAACAGGAGCCCATTGTGGCCGGTGGCCGGAAAGGCTGACAAGGAGCCTCGTGCCATTATGGTGCATTGCCTTTATTGCAGCCAAAACTGTGCTCACGACCTGGGGTTCAGCCTTCCACCCTTCCTTCCGAGGTCGGTAAAATTGAGTACCCAGCTTGCTGGGGGGGGGAAGGGGCAATGTGTAGCCTGCATACTGTAATTAAACTGTAAACCGCCCAGAGACTACTTGAAGTGGTATGGGGTGGTATATAAGCAGAACACTTTAACTTTATTTATTTTTTTATTGTTCTAAAGCAGGCCTGCCCAACAGGTAGACCGCGGGCTACTTTAGCCCGCGAAGGGTTCAAAAGTAGCCCACCAGCCATCAATGAAAAAGTGAAGGGGATAAGTTCTCCACCCCTCCCTCCCCCATCCCAAGGACCACCACTGCTCCAGCAAAGTTCTGGGTCTGCCAGCCCACTGTCTCAGCCAAGTGGGGCAGATAAAGGGCCATGGCGCATTGAAATCTGTTCCCTTCAGAACGGATTAATTGAATTTCAATGCCTTCCTATGGGAAACACTGCTCTACTTACAATTTTTTTAACTTACGAGCATGTGCTTGGAATGGATAAAATTCGTAAGTAGAGGTTTTAGTGTAGTAGCCCTCGGGCACTTTGGGCCAGAAAAAGTAGACCACGGCCTGTTTAAAGTTGGATAGCCCTGTTCTAAAGCATTATAAAAATGCCTTCATTATTGGGGGTGCTAAAGCTATTCTCAAAAAATTTCCTCTGTACCTTTAACACTGGAATCCACAGTGGCTTCCATTGTCTGTGCTTCAGCACATTTGAGGAGTAGGATGAAAGACTACCGGATGTTGAGGTCTCCAAGGCCATAATAACATAGTTTGGAGGTTACTAGCACTTTCTCTAGAGAAGGTCAGTGGTAGGTTCAGACAACCTCCAAGCCATTTAAAGGTTTTTTTTTTTGCTTATTTTGTGGAAGCTGTGGGTTTCATCTTGTCCTTAAAAACTTCCATGGGGATGGAAATAAGGGTTGTCACTTCCCGATGATAGGAAGAGCTTTACTGAGCCAAGATGGTGGTCTGGAGGCTAGGGTCCTGTCTCAAACATTTTCCGTCCTGATGCAGGAAGCGTCTGAGTGAACAGGGAATGGAGCAGAACCCAGATTACAAAAGAGGGAGAGTAAGACTTTGCCTCTTCCGAGGAGTTTCATTAGAATCATAGACTAATTGAGTTAGATGTGACTTGTAAGGGCACAGAGTCCAATCCCCTGCCCAGTGGAGGAATCCAAATTAAAGATCTGGAAGATGGCTGTCCAGTTTTCCCTTGAAATGCCTCCAGCGTTAGAGCAGCCCTCGCCACCTCTTGAGATCATGGGTTCCATTGCTGTACTGCTCTAACAGTCAAGATGTTTTTCCTGATATTCACTCAAAATCTACATTCCTCTAACTTGAGCCCACCGTTGCGTGTCCTGCACTCTGGGCTGATTGAGAACAGATCCTGTCCCTCCTTTGCAGGACAGCACTTCAGATATTTGAAAAGCCTCATCCAATGTCTGCATAGATCTCTTTTCCCTGGGCTAAACCTGCCCAGTTCTTTTGGTCTTTCTTTCCTCCTGGGGCTTGGTTTCCAGACCTCCTTGTTGGCTTTGTCACTCTCTTCTGAACTTGCTTCATTTTGTCGGCTGGGATGTCGGTTAGGAACGTTGCTGACAGCACCTCTCTCATCTTTCAGGCGGTGAAGCTCACCAGTTCACGGACCCAGCTGCCTTACGAGTACTACTCTTTGCCATTCTGTCAACCCAAAACAATCACGTACAAAGCAGAAAATCTTGGTAAGGCTTAACGCTTTGCAGTTCATTCTCGGCAACTTGAGTGGTGTTGGTTGTCCAGTTGTCATCCCCCCCACCCCTCCATGCACCTCGGCACCATTTCTGGGGGCTGAGAAATTCCCCAGGATGGCCTTTAGAGCAGCGCAGGAGGCTGCAGAGAGGCCAGGAAGGGGAGAACCTGATGATCTTTTCACCAGCCAAACACGACGTAGCCCAGGAAGCTGCTTTGTTGGCTGCCAAATCCATACAGGAGGGTGCAGTTTCTCAGGGACACAAGCTGGCGTGCATGCGAGGTGGGAGCCTGTTCCGTTTGTCCCAAATCCAATGTCTTCCGGTGAACAATCAACAGAGCCAACATGAGAAGAAGCTAATTTTGTCCTGGTTGTTTACTCTTAATGCACAGTAGCTCCTAAGGAAATTTGTGTGGCTGCAGTAACCATCCCAAAAACACAGAGGAAGGGACTAGAATTGGCTTTCCATAGTTGAATGGGTTGCTGCTTCAGTTAGTGCAGTACAGGCATGTCCAAACTTCGGCCCTCCAGATGTTTTGGACCACAACTCCCACAGTCCTTTGTCATTGGCAATCTAAGCTTAGAATTCTGGGAGTTGTGGTCGAAAACATCAGGAGGGCCGAAGTTGAAAGCTGGCTGGTACTGCATCTGGTTGTTGCAGCTTCTAGCTCAGTGGTTCTCCACCTGTGGGGTCTCCAGATGTTCCTGGCCTGCAGCTCCCAGAAACCCCTTCCAGCACAGCGAGTAGTGCCTTCCGCTGCCCCTGCTTGGTGGCCTTGTTATTTTTAGCTTTTTAGCCCAGAAGATGGAGCGGGATATAAGTATTTAAATAAATAAATAAATAAATAAACATCTGGGGATCCCCAGGTTGAGAACCCCTGATCTAGCTGAACTCAGCCTGCTGTGATTGTTGGTCCCGACAGCGGAGACATTTTTAGCCGAGGGCGCCTTGCTTGGCCATTGAAATCCAGGCCTTCTCCTAATGTTCTTCTCTTTCCGTCTTGCCCACAGGTGAGGTCCTCCGAGGGGACAGGATTGTGAACACTCCATTCCAGGTCTACATGAACACCGAGAACAAGTGTGAGGTCTTGTGTAAAAGTCCCAGCCAGCCTGTGGTGCTCTCTAAGGAAGCCAGCAAGCTGATTGCGGAGCGGATCCAGGAGGAGTACTACGTCCACCTGTGAGTCCTTCGGCTCTCGGCCTAAGTCTCAGCCGTCGTGACCCTTCCTGTAGGAATAATTCCACATAGGCACATTATTGGGTTCAACAAGCCAGGCCTCATGCAACAGCTTCCTCCGCAAGCACGAGTCCCAGGCTCTTTTTATTAGTTGCAAAAGCAGAGCATCAGAGGTGGGGGCGAGAGTCTATGTGTCAGGATGGTGTAGGCTGATGAATTCCTGGGAAGGGCTTATCTGATGTAGCAGTGTCTTTGGGCTGTTCACATCGCAGGGGTCTTGACGAATGACTACCAGATAGCTTATTTCCCTACATACCCTCTCATGACCTTGCTGGCTAATGTGGGGGAAGAGATAAGAGCAAGACTGGCTTCCTGTGCATCAGGCCCCATGGGACCCATTGTCCCTTCATCCAGGCTTTCCCCCCACAGATGGGGCTCAATGCTTCTCAAGGGACCTTGCCCAGGAAGCCGGCTGGGGTGCTTTTTAATCTCCTCCAAGAGGATATCTCTGTACCTTCCAGCTGACTCACACGGGGGGCAAAGCAGGCAAGCGGTTCTGATTCCAAGGCTTCTTTTTGCAGCATCGCCGATAACTTGCCGGTGGCCACGAGGCTGGAGTTCTACTCCAGCCGCGAGGAGGAGGAGAAGAACAAGGACAAAGATGTACAATTCGAGCACGGCTATCGGCTCGGCTTCATGGACAGCAGTAAGGTGAAGAGGTCAGGGTTCCCCTGGAGGAGGAGGGTCCAGAGGAACCAGTCAGGGAGGGGGGGAGGGCAGGGTGCCGTCCCCGGGATTTTAACTCCGGATGGAGCAGCTTTGTTTTTAGTTGTTACAGGAGGCAAAATTAGTTCCCTTCTTAAAGTGGGCTTCAGTTTTTCAATTTGAGCTTGAAATGTGCCAAGAATATGGGCTTTTTTAAAAAGTAGGCAAAGCCACCCAGAATAATCAGATGCCACTAGATGGGCAGCATAAAGGTCTACATGAATTAATAGGCGGGTGGGTAGACAGACAGACAGACAGACAGACAGACAGACAGACAGACAGACAGACAGACAGACAAGGCCATTGGACTTTGGTAAAAGTACCATCCATACCCTCCTGCAACTCACACCCAGGTGTTCTGAACCATAGACTAGAAGGGGTTCCTGTGTGGGACAATTTCCCTCTCCCCCAGGCCACTGCCGCAGGTGCCACCAAGCCCCAGAACTGGCCCTTTTCAGCCTTGTCGCTTCTTAAAAAGTAAAGATTCATCTGAAGATTTCCAGCGTCTTTTTTTTTTTTTTTTCATTTTAGGCGATGTGTGGAAATCTTCCTAAGGCACCTGAGGTTAAAATCCCTGGTCTCAGATTCTACCAGGAGTAGAAATAAGGATTTTTTAAAAAAATGCTCAAGTCATGGGGAATATAACAAAACCTAAAGGCACTGACCAAAAACTAAAATACCCCAATGCAAAAAAAAAAAAAATAAAAAACACTGAGAGGAGGAGTTTCAGGGACCACATGTGACCCTCCCCTCGATTCTGCTCCCTCGGGATTTGGAATATTAAAATGGACTGCCTGCAAAAGCATCTGGGAGGTAGTTGTGGAAGAAACATGAGAAGAAGTAATTTTAGTTGCTAATTTTTTTAAACACATTCAGGGACCAGGTGGGAGAAGAAATGCAAAAGCGATCCAAGCCATACCAGTGGAAGGATGTCCTCTTCCTCCTTTGCATGTCTGAGGACAGCCCAAAGGGGAACCAGTTTCTGGGTGGCTGTCTAATCCCCCCCGCCCCCAGCTTCCATTGACAGAGAGTTAGGCAGGGCGGTGGCAGTGGCAGTGGCAGCAGCATCAGAGGTGGCAGGAGACTGATTCCACTGCCCGTCGCCTACTGCCTCGGTCTGCCTCATGGGGTGGTCCAGGCACTTCCCTAACTTCCATATTAGTGGTGCAGGGATTGTGGTTCCAATGCATGCTTTCTTTGGCAACTCTCCCCCAACTCCCCAAGACCGTTCAGGGAGGTGCTAAGACGTTGACCCCTTCAAGGTGGGACCAGCCATCTGCTCCACAGCCTCTGACATCTCTTAATGTCGGTCTGTTTTAGTTCTACCTGCACAACCACCTCTCCTTCATCCTTTACTACCACAGAGAAGAGGTGGAAGAGAACCAAGCCCCAACGTACCGCGTGGTTCGCTTTGAAGTCATCCCACAGAGCATTAAGCTTGCTGGTAAGGGGGTGGAGTGGACTGTCTGAGCACGGAGGCACCTTTGCCCCGTCTCTCTGCCTTGCGGAGAACCATCCTTGTGGACGCTTGAATGCCCTTTCTTCTGTATCGCACGGAGTGTCCTTTGAGGACGTCCTTGAGAGGTGGCCTTGTGGGGTTTTCCACAGGTACCCTTTGGGGAGCTCGCCTTAGAGGAAGGGTAATGGCCCGGCGCTTTGTATTCTGAAGCCCTCAGATCCCAGTCCTGGTGCCCCCCCCCTCCAGGAGGAGCACAGGGGAAGATTCCCCTGTGCCCAAGATTCTGGATTATTGTTGCAAGGCCTCACAGAAGATAATCTTGGAGCAAAGCTCCAATTCTCCAATTCTCGCCATTTTGCATGTTGCTTTTACAGGGGCAAATGGAGGGGGTCGATGCTTGTGTCGTAGCATAAAGGACATGTGAGCAAAGGGTGAATATTTGTGTCTCAGATGGTGACCAGAATCCTCTTGTGTAGTTACAGAAAGAGTGTAATTGCCTGAAAATTAAACAATCACCCAAGACATTATCGGTTGCAGCCTGAGTCATGCAACTCAGCATGTGTCTGCTAATGTCTACTGCTATTTCTTATTGTAGGGAAACTCGTCCCCCCCAAAATTACCCTATTTATTCAATGCATGCCTAGGTCGGTAAAAGGATTTGGGTCAGTGGGCAAATCCTGTGTGACCTTCCAGATGATGTTGAACTCCAGCGGCCAGAGTTCCTCAGTGTTGCCTTTATGTGCTAAGATGGATGGCAGTTTAAGACCAGCGATACCTGTGGGTGGGCCTCACATTGTTCCCCGCGGGTCTAGATGGCAGCCGTGCAGGCCAGGTGGGCTGTGGGTTTGGCTCTAGAGCAGTGATGGTGAACCTTTTAGAAACCGAGTGCCCAAACGGTGATTCAAAACCCACTGTTTTTTTTCCACAAAGTGCCGATACAGCCATTTAGCCTGAATACACGTGGCCGTGAAGGGGCGATCATGGCGGGTGCCTACAGAAAGGGCTCCGAGGGCCACCTTTGGCACCCGTGCCATAGGTTCGCCAACACTGCTCTAGAGTATCTCGAAGGCCTGTAGCCCTGGGTTTGGGGCACTGTCTTATAAAAGAGAAAAGATGAGCTCCTGACGCAAGGTTTTGCTTTCCAGATCTGAAGGCGGATGAGAAGGGGGCGTGCGCCTTGCCCGAAGCGGCCAGCTCAGCCCCTCAGGAGATCGATCCCACGAAAGAAAATGAGCTGCTTTTCACCTACTCCGTCCACTGGGAGGTGAGGGTCAGGCGGGGTGGGGCGGAAAAGCTGGCAAGGAGGGAGGGTTCCTGTGTTACTGTGATGGACATAGAATAGATGGTGGCTGAGGCTCTTATCTTGCATCCTCTCATTACAGCCAAGGTTATGGCTACTGATAGTAGTGGGTTTTTGGGCTGTTTGGCCGTGTTCTGGAAGTTTTTCTTCCTGACGTTTCGCCAGACTCTGTGGCTGGCGTCTTCAGAGGGCAAGGAGCTCAGGGACCTAGGAGTTCTCTCTGTGCTCTGAGGTATAGAGTGAGTGAGATTGGGGTTCTTAAAATTGTGGGAAAGAGGAAGCTTGTCCTATGCAGGACAACAGGTGTTAGTCATTGTACAGTAAACCCCCCCCCCCCGCCTATCGCGGGGGTTAAGGACCCACCCGACCCACGATGCTTGAAAATCTGCAACATGCGGAAGCGGGTGGGGTGGGGCCTGGGGGGGTCGGGGGATCTGACTCAATGCATTTCAGTGGAGATAATTTTCCCCATTGGAATACATTGGCTCAATGCATTCCAATGGGGAAAATTTCTCCATTGAAATGCATTGGACCAATGCATTTCAAAGGAGATTGCTGGGCGGGGGGCAACGCCGCCCCCCGCGCTCCTCTGTGAAGCCTCAGGGCAGGGGGGCGGCACGGGGCAATCGCATCGCCCCCCGCCACCACCACCCAGCGCAGCCCCGAGGCTTCCCGGAGGAGCGCAGGACGATGCAGTCGCCCCCTGCCGCCCCTCCCCCCGCGCGGCTCCGAGGGTTCTTGGAGGAGCCCGGGGGGGGCGCGGGGCAATGCGATCGCTCCACGCCGCCCCTCCGCACGACTCTGAGGTTTCTCGGAGGGGTCCGGGGGGCGGCGCGGGGCGATGTGATCGCCCCCCCGCCCCCCGCGTGGCCCCAAGGCACAGGTACTATGATCCCGTGATATGGTGGGACCGCAGTACCTGAACCGCGAAATGGCGGGGGTGTGTGTGACTGTATTGCGATGGAGGGATTAAGAAGTTTCAACATAATCAGGAGTAACAATGATCCTAATATGTAGTTGATTGGTGTTATTAGTTGTTCTGTTGTGTGAACTGATCGCCTTTGCTTGTGGCTGAGTGGGGAATCATTGAGCTTTGACCTTTTTGCACTTTGCTGCTTTTACTACTGGAAGCCAGGCTTTGTTGATTTTTAGACTTTCCTCTTTTTTGTTGAAGCTGTGCTTATGTGTGTGGACTCCAGTGGCTTCCCTGTGCTTAAGGTATCTTGAAACATTGAAAAAATATTCAAACTCAATTTTTAAAAACCCCAGTGCATACACACATATCTATAATGGACTGTCTCTTCGCATACATCCCCAAAAATAAGTCACTAAGAATCATCATTTGGTGTAACGCTGCTGATTTTAAAAGCTGTTTGAGAAAAGATTCTGTTTTTAAAAACAAAGCCTCGCTATGTGTTAAAATGCAATGGGCAGGTCTTGCTGTGGATACTGCCTTGGTGCTCTAAAGGATGATGAATGTCCCCTGGATGTAGAGCTTCTGGCATTGACATTGCTTCCTGTGTTGTAATATTTCTTCCACCAGGAAAATCCACTCTGCCTTGCCCTTCTAGTCCTAGTGGTGGTGGTGTAATTTTTTAGATAGTTTGAGGTGCATCTGGATCTTATCTTTCCTTGAGTTCTTAATGAAGAAGCTGCTTTGAAGCTGGGTATAATGGGAGAGATTTGCCCTCTGGTTTTGTTTGGATGATCCTGAGAAGAGCTTACTGAAAACCACGGCCATGTGTGCGTAGGGAGGACCCACATATAAGGGTCTGGCAGCATAATCCTCCAGGCCATGGCTAGCGTTGGACAGAACTATGCAGTCTCAGTGGATCTGGCAGGTGGAGAGAGCCATCCCGTTGCTTTGAAGGAGGGGAGAGATAGAGAGAGAGGCCGGCTGGTCACTGCATCTCGAAAAAGACAGAGTGGAACTGGAAAAGGTGCAGAAGAGAGCGACTGAAATGATGTCTGGTCTGGGGCACCTCCCATATAAGGAAAGGCTAAAACATTTGGGGCTCTTTAGTCTGGAAAAAAGGTGCCTGAGTGGGGATATGATTGAGACGTACAAAATAATTCAGGGCATGAGTAAAGTCGATAGAGGGACACTCTTCTCTCTCTCACAAAATACTGGAACCAAGGGATGTCCACTCAAATTGAGGGCTGGGAGAGTAAGAACAGACAAAAGAAATTTTTTTCACCCAGTGTGTTGTTAGTCTATGGAACTCCCTGCCACAAGATGTGGTGATGGCATCTGGCCTGGATGCCTTCAAAAGGGGATTGGACAGATTTCTGGAGGAAAACTCCATCACAGGTTACAAACCATGATGGAGATGTGTCATTGCCAGTCTTAAAACCTGGGTACTTCAAAGGCCAGATGCAGGGGAGGGGGATCAGGAGACAGAGATCTAGTCTCATGTGCTCCCAGACGCATCTGGTGGGGCCACTGTGAGATCCACTTAGAGTCCTCGTTGGAGATAAGCGGGATATAAATATAATAATAAATAAATAAATAAATAAAATAAATCCAGGAAGCTGGACTAGATGGGCCTTTGGCCTGATCCTGCAGGGCTCTTCTTATGTTCTTATGGCTGTCTGCACCTGATATCTCTCTCTGGCTAGGGAATGGGCTACCTTTTGTCTTTAGAATTATTACATGTTGCTTTACTAAATGTTATGTTGCTAACGGCTTTGAGGGTCCCCACTGAAAGGCAATGAAAAACAAAAGGAATTTGCCACTATGCTGTTTCCTTCTGAGCCTCAGCTGAGCCACGGCTAGCAGGAGGGTCAAGAGTGCAACCCCTGTGCCTGGTGATCAGTCTACTAATGGAACAAATTTTCTCCGGTAGGAAAGCAACATCAAATGGGCTTCTCGATGGGACACGTACCTCACGATGGGTGATGTGCAAATCCATTGGTTCTCCATCATTAACTCGGTGGTGGTGGTGTTCTTCCTTTCAGGTGAGAGAGAGAGGGAGGGGCGGGCATCCTCTCGGTGTGTTGGTGCCTTAGAGGAGCTTTCTCTTACGCGGAGGGTCCAGGGGCATTCGGGCCCACGGGAGTCTGAGAGAGCCGAGGAGCCGTTGGTATCGTAGAAAAGAACATCACCAGTGAGAAAGGGGACGCAGGAAAACACGTAGGAGCCTCGTGGCGCCGTGCCTAAAGGCCTGTCCTGCCGCTAAAACTGTGCTCGCCACCTGGGGTTCAATCCCAGGGAGCCGGCTCAAGGTTGACTCAGCCTTCCATCCTTCCGAGGGCAGTAAAATGAAGGCCCAGCTTGCTGGGGGGGGGCTCTTTCCTGCCCAAATAGCCACTTCCCACTGCGGCGGCCCTCTCGTTCGGCCGGAGCTCGTCAAAGCCCACGCCGCTCCGGGTTCAGAGGAGGGCGGAGGCAGGGTGGCTGGTGGAAATCTCTTGACCCCGGAGAGAAGAGCCGGTGGTGGCACGAGGTCTGACAGCAAGGACACGGCCCTCGTGTGCCTCTCCTGGGATCCAGGTGGCCGGGGGACAGGATCTGTTTGGGTTGGGGTTCTGCCACGAGAAGCGCAGGGCAGAGGGGTCCCAGAAATAACGGCACAAAATATTGCACAAAATGGTGCAATTTTTATAGGAGCCCCATGGTGCAGTGGTTAAAATGCCTGCCCTGCTGCTCAAACTGTGCTCACAACCTGGGGTTCAATCCCAGGTAGCAGGCTGAAGGTTCATTCAGCCTTCCATCCTTCCGAGGTCAGTAAAAGGAGCACCCAGCTTGCTGGAAGGGAGCGGGGCGCAATGTGTAGCCTGCATACTGTAATTAAAACTGTAAACTGCCCAGAGACTACTTGAAGTGGTATGGGCCAGTATATAAGCAGGACACTTTGCTTTGCTTTGCTAAAAATGTCAATTTATCCCTTCCCTGGGCACCCGAATGTCATAGGCTCTGGGGCTGAGATTTGCTTGTTTCGGTATTTATTTATTTAAAATATTTGTTCCTCACGTTTCTCCTTAAAAGGACCTGAGGTGGCTTCCAACTCTACAGTCTAACACAGGGGTCCTCAACCTAAGGCCCTGGGGCCGGATGCGGCCCCCCCCAAGGTCCTGAATCCGGCCCCTGGGACCAATTGCAACCCCCCCCACCTACCCCGTTTTGTGAGCAAGCCAGCCTCCGCAGCTGCTTTTGGGATCCGGCCCCCAGTGGTGTCTGGGGGTGGTGGACCGGCCCGCTGGTTGAAAACTTTGAGGACCCCTGGTCTAACACATTCATATTCATATATTGCAGCTTCTTCTTCTTCTTTTCACATTTAATTTTTATATCCTTATTTTATAGTGTATATTTGTATATTGGATTTTTTATTTAATTTAATCTCTATTATCTATTATCTTCTTCTTTCTCACCTTACACTTTTTGTGCACCTTCCCTTCTTTATTTGTTCTTTGCATTGGGAGCTGTGTAGCAAGCAAATTTCCCTGATGTGGGATCAATAAAGAGTAATCTTATTTTATAAGCTAGCAACAAAAGATATGCAAATACTTTAAAAGAATTTCAAAAGTATTATATTCAGCCGGTAGTGGGGCATGCAACCCTGAAGGAAGTCCAGAGCCCAAACTGCAGGGCCCAGAGCGTTGTACATCTCTCTTTCTTCTCAGAAGTTTCCAGAAACGGGGGGGGGGGCGCTTTTGAGGTGGTTCTGTTCAATCCTGATTAAAGGATATGGAGGCAATCTAGAGATGCAGGTTCTCCTGCTTTTCCTGCAGAAAATGCTGCTGCCACTATGGCACTGTCCAAAATTCTCTAGCCGTCCCCAGCCTCCTGCCCTCCTGAGGCATTGCAGTGCTTTGCCCCTTCTTCTCACCTGGCAGGAAGGTTATAAACTCCTGGGTTGGTAAAGATTCTTGGCCCTGTAGAAACCTGGGACATGTAATTCAATTAGAGCAGTGGGAAGAACTTTGGAAATTAAATTATAAAAGAACATCAGCAGCTGCATACAAAGAGAATTTGTTGAAGATGTTTTATAGATGGCATACGACCCCTGAGAAATTAAATAAAATGTTTCCCAATTGCTCAGAGAGATGCTGGAAATGTAAGGAGAAGAAAGGAACTTTTTTTTTCCATTGCTGGTGGTCATGCGAAAAGGCAAAGAAATGTTGGGTTAAAATTCATAAATGGCTTAACGAAATCCTCTATCAGGATGTAGAACTTAAACCTGAGCTCTGCTTGATAGGCATGACTGCAAACAATATAAAAAAAGAGAGAGAAGATATTTAATGATACATATTCTTACAGCAGCCAGGTTGGTTTGGGCCCAAAAATGGAAATCAAAAGCACACCAACAAGCGAGGAGATAATAAGCAAAATTTTAGAATGTGCGGAAATGGATAAATTAACGTATAGTCTAAAACAAAAGGAAGAAAGCAAATTTGCACAAGTGGTGGAATTTATTTTATGCTTGGGTAAAGAACAGATTAAAAATGAGTTCATCTGTAAAAAGATCTTACTGTTTGTTTCTCCTCAAAACATGCAGATGTTGACAAATATTTATTTTGTGTATGAAATATGTATAATAATAATAATAATAATAATAATAATAATTTAAAAAAAGGATGACCGGCCCTGTTACCTCTCTGTGCCAAGGAGCCCATCTCTGTAGGGACTGTGCTCTTAAGACAGCAGCCAAGCCCAGGGGGCATCCCTGCATTTGGGCCTGGGTGGAAAGGGAAGGTCGGCTTGGCTCAGCCCCCCCAACAGGGTTGTTGGCCAAGGGCATGGCGAGAGCCAGAGACAACTGCTGGTGGATGATAAGTGGGAGGAGGATTTCTGTCACGTGACATATTTTTTTTCTGCACCCTTCCTTTGAATTTATAAGTGGGTTTGGACCTGTTGATGAGTAATCTGGTGAGAAAGGCCAACCCACGTGTTTAAACCAGCGTTGGGGTTCGAGCCTAGGTTGCAGAGAAACCGTGACCCGTCAAATCCCTGCTTGCAATATTATGGCTTCTTGACATCATGTCCCTCTGAATTCTTTTTTGAGGAATCGAAGGCACCTCATGGGGTTGCTCGCCACAGGTCCCTGGCAGAGCCTGGGCCTTGCAGAAAGTCTTGGCTTCAGTTCTCAGTGCTGAGGAAAGGGGCCAGATTCCTCCTCTTAGCAGAGTAAATCAGACTAGAGTACAGTAGGCTCATTCAGCCAATGGAGAAGAAGTGAATCGGTAAACTTGCTCCTCGGTAGGTTCGGTTGACTTAACTGGGCCTCTTCTAGTTGGGACTTGCGCTGACCTTGTACGTCCCAGCTGGCAGGCTGATTCGAGTCCATGGAATTTGTGGAGGGGCTGGCTCGTGAAACCCCCTGTTGGATGCATAGGTCGGCTGCGCTAGGACGATTTGTTCCCTTAAGCGACAGGGTTTGAGCCCCCAAGTGTCTTTGGCTGGAGCAGACCTCTCTGGGCCTCGCCCAAGAGCCTCTCTTCTGCGGGGTGACGTGAAAAGCACAAGACAGTGCCTTGGGGGGGGGGAGCGGCACGTGGGGCTCAAAGGACAGTTTTTGCTGTCCATCTTTCACCCTTCCCTCCCCACTCCACCCCACTCCCAGTGGTGGCTCCCATGGGCATGGGTGCCATTGCTCTCAGGACCACAGCACCAGGTGCAAATCCTCCTCCTCTCTCCCTTCCTGCTCTGGAAATTGAGTCATGGCAACTAGACTTCATTCTGGAGAGACTGAAACGTTTCGCTGCTCATCCAAACAGCTTCGTCAGTCTGAGGCAAGCTAGTTGCGAGCCCTCCATTTGATAGCTCACTTTGACTTCTTGTCACCCCTGGTCTGAAATAGGCTCATAAGATGAACGGTGGCCTGAATAGGCTCGTTAGGCGGACCAATAGGCTCATTAGGCGAACAGTGGCCTACATTTGCAACCTTCCCAGCACCCATAAAATATGGGTCGTTAGCTATGGCCTTGGTGGTGGAGGTGTGAAGTATTTCATACCTTGATTTCATATCACCCTGGTCTGAATAGGATGATAAGGTGGACAATGGCCTGAATAGGTTTGTTAGGTGGACAATACGCCTGAACAGGTTCATTAGATGTACAACGGCCTGGGTGCATGAAAGTCCCACTTATGCAACCCTTCCCAACACCCATTAAGTATGGGTCGATAGCTATGGCCTTGGTGGTGGAGGTGTGAAGTGTTTTTGATTTGTCTGGGGGTTGTTGAAACCACAGCCTGATAAGTGGCAGACAGACTGTGCCTGAGCCCCCCACCTCTGTTGAGAGAGGGGTTTTCAGTGCTGACATGAATGGCTTCCCTGACTCCTCTCTCAAACCACCTCTCTTCTCTGTCTAATATGTGTGCATCCTCATCTTTGAAAGAGTGCCCTTTGTCCTTCAAGTGGAGGTGTACTGCTGATTCTGGTCCCGAGCTGTTCCCCCTCCTATGTTGGGCCATCCTCCTGTTTAATGGCTGTTTAGTTTCTCCAGTGTAGAGGTATAAAACTATAAAATGGGGGACTCGCAACTAGCTTTCCTCAGACTGACAAAGCTGCTCGGATGAAAAGGGAAACGTTTCAATCTCTCATGAAAAGAAGGTCCAGTTGCCAGGACTCAACTTCCAGACAGATGCACTTGGGTGACTGAGAATCTTCTCAGACATCTTCCCTCCTGCTCCCTTCACACGTCCTGCATAGGGGTTTTAGTGGTGGGTAGAAGCAGCCAAAAGCTCAGACGGCTGGCCTGGAATCTGCTGACTCTGAGCATTTTCTCTCTCCCCACCCCCACCCCGGGCCTTCTCCACAGGGATTCTCAGCATGATCATCATCCGGACGCTCCGGAAGGATATCGCCAACTATAACAAGAAGACGACATTGTACGAGACGCACGTACTGGCTGGCGGCTGGGTGGGAGACGGCCTGTGGGAGGGCCTTGGGAGCAGAGAAACAGCTCTGAAATAGGCTCAAAAGAAAAAGGGGAAAAAAAGACAGATGGAGAGAGAGACCTGAGAGGTCAGGACAGGCTGAAGGCTGATTCTCACCCAGCATCTTGTTTCTGGCAGGGGACAGTCGATTGTGATTGTCCAGGAATCCTGCAGTACTCAGCCCTGGAGACTGATATGGGGCAGGGGTGGCAGGGCAGGGAAGCAGAGTTACTTCTCAATATATAGTATATAAGGGTGACATATATTCTGGATGACCAATATGGCAGTGATAGTTTTTTTTTCCATTCCAGATAGGGAAGAGCCATTGGTGTCTTGTGGCAGTGAGTTCCACAAGGCGACTGTTTAAAGGAGAGAGCCTGGGCATTGAAAGCTTGTGTCGGGAACGCTCGAGCTTGAGGTGTTCAGCGTACCCTTGACTGGCATCAAGAGGCTTTCTGTTCTTAAGAGAAAGGCACCCCTCCCCTCCACGGGGCAGGCCTAGAAGCAGTTTAGATCTGGAGAAGCGTGGTTGGCCTCCTCCTCCTCCTCCTCCTTTGGCAGGCCAGGGCCAAGAGGGTGGGGGAGGCCGGGGGCTGCTCGTCCTCTCTCTTTCCTCTCACGTGGGGCCGTGTCTGCAGTGCTGCTCTTCTGCTCCTCTGCCTGCAGGAAGACACCATGGAAGAATCCGGGTGGAAGCTGGTGCACGGCGACGTCTTCCGGCCGCCGCAGTATCCCATGATCCTCAGCTCCTTGCTGGGCTCTGGGATCCAGCTCTTTTGCATGATCCTGATTGTGATCTGTGAGTATCAGCCGGAAGGGGGGGCTGCTGCCGAGCATCCTCTTGGGTGGAAAGGTGGCGGGGGTGGAAGCGTAGAGGGAGGGTCCCCACGGACGGGCGTGGAAAGAGCAGCTGCCCTGCGGTCTGCATTTTCTGGCTTAGGTGCATCCAGAGTCCGAGTCCCCTGGGGCCTGCCTTTGCTCTCCACTAGAGATGGGCACGAAACGAGCGATTTTTCGTTTTCGTTTTTTCGTTTCGTTACACAACGAAAACAAAATGAATTTTTATAAACAAAACGAAAATGAAACGACCAAATTTGCCGTGTTTTTCGTTTTCGTTGCAGCAGATGCATTGAACTAAAAAGAATGCTAACGAAACAGCAGTTTTCATTTTCGTTTTCGTTTTTTCGTTTCGTTACCTAACGAAACAAAAACGAATTTTTTTGCAAAAAACGTCACGAAAACGAAAACGAACCAAAACGGACCCCTAAATGACCAAACGACAAACGAAACACCATTTTTTGAGTCGTGCCCATCTCTACTCTCCACCACTCTTCCTCTCTCTTGGCCCTGTGGCTTTTCCCCTTCTCCTCTCCTCCTCCTCCCCGGGCTTCTCCAGCTCTACCACCCTTCCACCACCCAAAGGTTTCCTAGTCCTTCAGAAAACTATTCTCCACCCCACCACTTTGAGCCCCAGACGCTGGGGGGGGGAGCTGTCTTGAAGAACACCTAGATGTAACGGATTTTAATCTGGGATCCAGGCCATACTTACAGCCGAGGAGAAAGCGACCCCACTGGCCTCTTTCCATCCCATTGCAAAATCTCAACGTCTGGCAAAAGCTGCCGCCAGCCTGTTTCCTTAAAAATGGGCTACTGGCTTGGGGTCTAAGACCCTTTACACTCTGCACATGTACTGTAATGTAAGTTTACTCTAGTAATGGGACCTGGGCAGCTTGGGTAATGTGACCTGGGCAGCAGTTTAACCAAAGGTAGCTCTGTAAGAAATAGAACCTCCATAGCCAAGGAAGTCTGTCTCTAAGAATGGACTTCATTAGAAGTAAAATACCCCCCCCCAAAAGAGAGAGAGAGAGAGAGAGAGAGAGAGAGGAAAAAGCAGTTAGGTTTTAAATATTACATTTAAGGGTTGGCAGGCAAGCATACCTTTTAGCTACAGCCATTAAAGATTATGAATTGCAGCTATTGCAACTAGCTAAGGGTAGGGGGTGTGGTGGCTTAGTGGGCTAGAGCGCTGAAAACTGTCATCTGCAAAGTCGGCACTTTGGCAGTTCAAATCCTGGGTGCCATGCAATAGATCGAGCTCCTGCTGTTAACTCCAATTCCTGACAACCTAGCAGTTCAAAAGCATGCAAAATGCAAGTAGGTACCCCTGTAAAAAGTGGGAAGGTAAAACAGTGTTCCATGTACAGGAATGCATTCAGCCATGCTGGCCTGCATGGCCACGGACTTACACAACACTGGCTCCTTGGCTTGGAAGCGGAGATGAGCGCTATCCCTAGAGTTGGACATGACTAGCATGCATGTGTGTGGGGAACCTTTACCTTTAGCTTAAGAACCCATCAACCACATGTAACCATCTCTCTCTCTAAGGACCCGTGTCTTCATTTTCTCCTCTTGCTCACTCTTGTTTATTTGACTTGGGTAGCTGCACTTCAGCTCCCAGGGGAGTATATCTCATGGGGAATCCTGCCCACAAGATAGTTCAAAAGGAGCTTTTGAACTGGGTATTGGGCATAATCTTCCCCGAAGGCAGAAACTAGCTGTCTTTAGGTACATTTAGCACGTATCTCCCATGTTTTTTTTTTTAAATTGATTTTAATGTTTGGATCGATTGGGTTTGTTTCAATGTTTGTTTGTACAGCTGAATTGTATGAATTCTCTTGTTGTGAACTGCTCAGAGTTCCTTTGGAAAGTTGGGTGGTAAATAAATAAATAAATAAATAAATAAATAAATCAAGCAAGCAAGCAAGCAAGCAAGCAAGCAAGCAAGCCTGTGAAGGAAACAGGCCAACTTCCTTCTTTTTCTGCACCAAATGGAGGGCCCCGGGTTTCTGGGTGAACACGCCTGCCTGCCACTTTTACAGGGTGTGCTGCCGGGGCCAGCTCCCTGGGTGCTGCTACTCTTCTTTCCTGAAGCCCCTTCTCAAAGCCTCCCTGTCAGATGCACACGGCCTCCTAGTTCCCAGAGAACCTAAGAGAACCCAGTGCCAGTAACCCTCAGGCATGGCGCAGTGCAGCGGGCGCGCATGGCGTTAGCTCTCCCTTGCCTCCACGGCCCTCCTCTTCCTTGGGGGTCTCCCTCCTGTCGGTCGGACCCCAGAGGTCAGAGGCCTCACCTCTGGAATCTTGGGGAGCTGTGGTGGAGGCCGATGGGGATTCCCCTTTCTCCGCTCCCCCCGCTGCAACTCTCTTCCGAGGCCTTCTGATTGCCTCTTCTCCCGGCCTTTCCCTTCTGGTTCCATCGGCTTCTTTGGAGCCCTGCTACTTCGGTGTGTTTGACCTCCTTTTTCACTTCTTTCCTTACAAAACGGCATGTTTATGTGGCGGAGGATGAACCAGGCCTGCGATGGGCAAAAATGTGCCTCGGGGACAGTCAAATAGGAAAAAAAGGGGGTGAGCCGCGTGGCCATCACAAAACACATAGCATTGGACTTTAAGAACATCACCCATCCAAGGACTTTACAAGTAACCTCCTGGTAAAGCACATCTTTTACCATGTCTGAACTTCTGGGACCTTCTTTGAAGAAGGGTGATTTACACTCAAAAGCTTGCAATGTGTTCCTTTTTTATTTTTAATAGTGGCCTATAAAGGTATCAAGCTGCCTAGATGCCATAAGCATATTCAATCTCGCCTGATTTCGGAAGCTAAGCAGGGTCGGCCCTGGTTAGGACTTGGATGGGCGACCACCAGGGAATACCAGGTGCTGTAGGCGCCTGGAGTAGGAACTGGCAAACCACTCCAGTATTCCTTGCCAAGAAAACTCCATGGACATGGAGTCACGAGGAGTCGGTCGCGACTAACGACACAACACACACACACACACAAAGGTATCGCTTGTGACCTATCTTTCAAATAGGAAAGCTTCCTTCCATGACCACAATCTCCCTTAAAAAAAAAAAAAAGATTAACTGCTCTTGATTGACAGCAGCACCGGCCATCCTGTGCCCGGCCTTTGGCTCGATGCTTCCTTGACCGCAGCCGGTGTTTTAACCCTTCCTGTGTCCCTTTGCAGTTGTCGCCATGCTGGGGATGCTCTCGCCATCCAGCCGGGGCGCTCTGATGACCACCGCCTGTTTCCTCTTCATGTTCATGGGGTAGGTGCGACCTTTGGCCTCCGTCCCTCTCAGCCGCCTCTGGGACTGCAGGCAGGTAGCCCTTTCTTCTTCGTCATCGTCCTCCTCTTCCTCCTCCTCATCTCTCTCTCTCTCTCTCTCTCTCTCTCTCTCTCTCTCCCTCTCGTAGGGTTTTTGGCGGTTTCTCTGCTGGACGGTTATATCGGACTTTGAAAGGGCATCGTTGGAAGAAAGGTGCTTTCTGTGTAAGTGGTTCCTTGTTTGGAAATTGGGGGGGGTGGGTGGGTGGGAGGGAGGCAGGGATTTCGGGGACAAACGGAGGCTGGCCCCAGTGTTTCCATGGCTCCTGCTTCTTCCAGCACCAAACAGTAAATTACAGCTATCAGATGTTTCCAGGAAAAGCAGTTGACCTTTTCAAGAAGTCATAAATTCTCCCCACAAACTTTAACACCTCGATATCATTTTTTTCCTGGAAATGGATTCAAGTCCCTGTTTTTCTCTTTGTCTCTGTTCTGGGACATTTTTGGCCCTCAGGACCCCCCTCCCCCACAAAGCTGCCCATCCCTGCCCTTGAGCCTGACTTGGTCGTGATGATGATTCTAGAGGAACACGCTTTTCTAAACGTGTCGGTAGATGGTCCGATAAAACCACGGGGTAATCTCATCCCTCGGAGTCTTTATTTGCAAAAGCAAGCAAACGAAAGCAAATACCTTGCAACAGAAATTCAATCTGGCTGTTAGGAGGTACAGTGGGCCCTCGTATAACAAACGGTTTGTATAATATAAAATCTGTACCACATAAAAAATTCCGGAGATAGGGGAAATTTACTTAACAGAATCGGCTATGTGGCGAATCCGTACAACATAAAAATGGTCGCAGTTAGGGATTACTCTGTTTTCAATGCATTCCTATGGGAAATTTGTATAAAGGAAAATTTGCTTAACAGAATTTCATTTGGAACTAATTAATTCCTTTATACAAGGTACCACTGTACTCAAAACTTACATAGTTCCCTTTCACTTATTGAGATGCTATCAAATTTGGATTGTTTGCACCAGGAAGTGCCAACAGTGATAATAATCTGACGGCAGTGTTTATTATTCCTACAAATATTATTCTTCATCGTGGGGGGGTGCACATTGCAGTGGAGAAGGAAAGAGATGAGTTGAGCCAGATTTCGGTGGGATATCAGCAAAAACTTCCTAATGGTTAGAGCAGTAGGACAATAGAACCAACCCACAACTGTGAGCGCTCCAGCACTGGAGGCATTCGAAAGGAAACTGGACAGCCATCGGTCAGATGTCTTTTGATGCATACGTATATTAGAACATAAGAACATAAGAAGAGCCACGCTGGATCAGGCCAAAGACCCATCTAGTCCAGCTTCCTGTATCTCACAGCGGCCCCACCAGGTGCGTTTGGGAGCGCATGAGACTAGATCTCTGTCTCCTGATACCACTCCCCTGCATCTGGCCCTTGAAGTACCCTGGTTTTAAGCCTGGAGATTACACATCTCCATCGTGGTTTGAAACCTGTGATGGAATTTTCCTCCAGGAATCTGTCCAATCCCCTTTTGAAGGCATCCAGGCCAGATGCCATCACCCCATCCTGTGGCAGGGAGTTCCACAGAGTAACAACGCGCTGGGTGAAAAAATATTTTCTTTTGTCAGTTCTCTCCCAACCCTCAATTTGAGTGAATGTCCCCTAGTTCTGGTCTTTTGTGAGAGGGAGAAGAGCTTCCCTCTATCCACTTTATTCATGCCCTGCCTTGAGCGGGGGGGGGGGGCATGCTTGATGGCCTTAGAGCCCCCTGTCAGAGGCAGAACTTGAGTGGGTGGCTTCCGGGTTCCTGGTTCAGTCTGTCCCCAGATGCCAGGAGCCTCTTTGCAATCCTAGCAGAGCAGGAAGGGACCCTCGGGAAGGCCATGGAGCCGATCTCCCTGCCAAAGCAAGAAATTTCCCTGCTCAGCCACCCCCGGAGAGGGAGCTGTCCGGGAACTCCTCCCAGGGCCCTCGGCTGCTGCCTCCCTCTTCTGCTGCCAGGCTGGGACTGAATCCACTCTGCTTCTTTCCTTGCAGACAGCCACCCTGTACCCGGGAGTCGTCTTTGGGATCTGCTTCATCCTCAATTGCTTCATCTGGGGCAAGCACTCGACAGGAGCGGTACGCGTGCCGGGCCTCTCCTCCTTCCAGCCTTATTCTCTCTTGCCGATTTACCGTATATACTTGAGTATAAGTCAACCCGAGTATAAGTCGGGGCCCCTAATTTAAACCCCCAAAACAGGGAAAATTTATTGACTCAAGTATAAGCCTAGAGTGGGAAATGCAGCAGGGCCTGGCAGCTCCTCCTTTGTGAGCTGGGTGTGTGTGTGATGTTTAAAATGACTTTTAGCCACCGAGGCAAGTGCTTGAGTTGGTGGCTAAAAGTCATTTTAAACATGGTTTTAAAATGACTTTTTAAAAAGTCATTTTGAACATGGGGGGGGGGTCAGGAGAAGCGGCACACAATGTTTAAAATGACTTGTAGCCACCGACCCAGACTTGCCTCAGTGGCTCAAAGTATTGACCCGAATATAAGCCGAGGACCCCCTTTTTTTCCAGCCCAAAATTAGGGCTGAAAAACTAGGCTTATACTCGAGTATATACAGTATTTATTTATGTATTTATTTATTTATTTATTTATTTATTTATTTATTTATTTGACTTTTATACCGCCCATCTAGCCCTAGGGCTACTCTGGGGCAGTTTACAATCTAGAATAGCATAAGAAAATAAGAAAGTAACACGTTTAAAAAACCAAAATACAAAGAAAAGTGTTCTGCTTTTTTTGTTACTTTTTTTTATTATTAAAATAAAATTTTATTGCACAGTACAAATTACAAAAAAGACAAAACATCAACAACAGTGCACCCCTTCACCAACAGGATCATTCTTATTTACAGTCATTATCCTCCCCTCCAGAATAAAATCGATTGTTGCGCAGAAGCCTTACCCTTATCTCGTACAAGCACATATTCAATAAATCCCCCCATATATCATAGAAAATATCTCTTTTTAACTCTCCTTTTCTAATATTTAAAGTACATGCCAATTTATCATTTAAAGCAATATTCCATATTTCATTGTACCATTCATCTAAACATAGTTCATATTTAGATTTCCAATTTCTACCAATTATTAATCTAGCTGCAGTCAACAAATTTGTAATCAACTCTTTAGTTTTAACATCATAATTATTATCAACAAATATTGATAACAAAGCAAAAGTGTTCTGCTTATATACTGCCCCATACCACTTCAAGTAGTCTCTGGGTGGTTTTATTTTATTTATTTATTTATTTTTATTTTTATATACCACCTGATTTTCCCAAAGGAACTCAGGGCGGTGAACAATATAAGGAAAGCAATTCTATGCAAAAATGAAACAATCCACAAGACAGATAAAATCAAGACCCAAGTCAAATAAAAATACAAAGACAAAAATACAGATATACAAATACAGTGGACCCTTGTATAACAAACAGTTTGTATAACATAAAATCTTTACAACATAAAAAATTTCGGAGATAGGGGAAATTTGCTTAACATAATTGCCTGTGGGGAGAATCCGTACAACATAAAAATGGGATTACTCCATTTTCAGTGCATTCCTATGGGAATTTGTATAAAGGAAAATTTGCTTAACATAATTTCATTTGGAACAAATTAATTCCTTTAAACAAGGTACCACTGTATACAAAGGCAAGATGGCAGAAAACACAGGTGGGCAGGCAAACAGCAACAAACAATTCAATGTCCTTGATTGCCAAACGTGGCCTTAAAAAGCTAAATGTTTAGCTTCTTGAAGGCCGAAAGGGGCTCTGCAGCCCTAATTTCACTTGCATCTTCAGAGGGCAAGGATGCCAGCCACAGAGTCTGGCGAAACATCAAAGCAAAGCAAAGTGTTCTGCTTATATACCGCCCCATATCACTTCAAGTAGTCTCTGGGCGGTTTGCAGTTTTAATTACAGTATGCAGGCTACACATTGCCCCCCCCCCCAGCAACCTGGGTACTCATTTTATCAACCTCAGAAGGATGGAAGGCTGAGTCAACCTTGAGCCGGCTACCTGGTATCAAACCCCAGGTCACGAGCACAGTTTTACCTACAGTACAGGCATTGAACCACTGTGCCACGAGGCTCCATATAAATAACATAATATAAGCAAAATATACATAAATCAATAGCAATAAACTAAAGCAACGCTAAAATGAAAGTAGAAATAGCCAGGAGATTGCTGAATAAAAACAGAAGAAAAGAAGATGAGCCGTAAAAAGAAGAATAAATAGTGTCTTACTAGATGTTTGGGAAATCAGGAAAGGTCTTCACTCCCACACCGACATTGTTATATGGGGGGGGGTCCCCTCCCCAATGGGTAACCACTACTGTTTGTTTTAGACTGGCTGGCTTTTTATTAATGCTTACTCAGTGCTTTTATGTATGGTAGTATCTCATGGCCTGCCAACCCATTTTGAAGATGCAGGGGAGAAATTATCCCCCTCCCCCATCTCTACAAACAGGGTTTTATTTTTGCTCGTGCTAAAAAAGGCATTTAAGAACAGTTTCTTAAACCCGGATAATTTCCAGCGTTCTGTATCTATCGAAACATCACATATTTGCATATCTTCCAAAAACTTTAAGAAGTTTCTGAACCCAAGTTATTCGTAACATCCTGTAAATTTGCAGACATTTTTGTCTCTCCGAACAGCATACCATGTAATAGGTTTCATATTTTCTTGTATTTATGATTTCTGCCATTCATTTCTTAGCTTTAGAACAGCTGCCGGCCTCAGACTATCCATTTGTCTAGTATAACAGGCTGCCTTCTTATATTTTTTTCCCTCGTGGGGCCATGTGCCACTGTAGTTAAAATTTAGTACTGCAGACGAAACTCTGCCCCAGATCGGGATCCAATCCCACATAGCCAGTTTGAGGTTCACTCAGGCTTCCATTCTTCCGAGGTCGGTAAAATGACTACCCAGCTTACTTGGTGTATGTTTGTGTGTGGGGGGGCAATGTGTACCCTGCATACTGTAATTAAAACTAAACTGCCCAGAAACTACTTGAAGTGGTATGGGGTGGTATATAAGCAGAACTTTGCATAAATAAATTGTAAGCCACCCAGAGAGTGCTTTAAGCGCTATAGAAGGAGCATGGCTTTATTTATTTGTTTTTGTTTGTTTGTTTCCCTTTTAGCACTTCTTTAAGTGACCAGATTGATCTTAGTTCCATCTGTGCTGCTCCTGCCATGGTTCAGGAAGACCCCTGAGTAAACCATCCTGTTTGGGGCAATTTATCTCTGAATGGCTTATTTCTGGGGGGGGGGGAAATAACCTATCCTTTGGTGCCACCCATTTTAATAAGATTTAAAAAAAAACTTCCCTTAGAGTTTTCATTATGAAAACATACAGCAGGCTGATCCCCTACCTTCCATCCCCTACTTTGCAGCTTAGATTCTCAGGTATTGGATCAGTGTCACCATACTGTAAGAGCCCTGGCCTTCCTCTAGTTCCATGGTGATGGAGGGCCGTTCATAAGAACATAAGAACAGCCTTGCTGGAAGAGGCCATCACGGCCCATCCAGTCCAGCATTCTGTCTCACAGGGCGGCTCACCGTTGGCTTCAGGGTCTTCCCAAGCAGATGTCTTCACCCATAAGGATAAGCCATCGATACCCTCGTTCTCCATGAACTCGTCTAATCTTAAAGCTGTCAAGGCTGACAGCTGCCGCCACTTCTCCTGGCAGGGAGTTTGGGTTTGTTTGTGAACGCGGGATAGTGGTATTCCGGAGGGTGGCCTGGGGGGACACAGGCGGGCCAGCGGCCGCACCTCCAGCCGGATCTCCCTCGGCGTTATGGGAAACATGAGTCATCTCTCTCTCTCTCTCTCTCTCTCTCTCTCACACACACACACACACACACACACACACACACACACACACACTCATTCACTCACTCACTCTCTCCCCCTTGCAGGTCCCTTTCCCCACCATGGTGGCTCTCCTGTGCATGTGGTTCGGCATCTCCTTGCCCTTGGTGTACCTGGGCTACTACTTCGGATTCCGGAAGCAGCCCTATGACAATCCCGTACGGACCAATCAGATCCCAAGGCAGATCCCGGAACAGAGGTGGTACATGAACAGATTTGTCGGGTGAGTGCCCCTTTCCTGTCCGGAGGGGCCACATTGAGGCTGGGGAATCCAGAGGGAAGGCCTTGGGCAGGGGTCCTCAACCTAAGGCCTGGGGGTCAGATGCGCCCCCCCCAAGAGTCCTGAATCCGGCCCCCAGGACCAATTGCAGACCCCCCACCTACCCCCTGCTTCTATTGCTGAGGTAGTTCAAAGAGGTGGTCTATGTTGCTTCCTCCACTCCCTCCACCCACCACCCAGGTGATTGGCATGCTAGCTAGTGGGACAGTTCAAAGTGGGAGGGCCACGGCAAGGTCTCTCGCTCCCCTCAACCGCCACCCAGATGGTCGAGGCAAAGGCTGCAGCCAAGTGGGGCCATTTAATGTTTTTTTGTTGTGTTTTTTGGGGGGACTGTGGTCTGGCCCCCAGTGGTGTCTGGGGGGTAGTGGACTGGCACACTGTTTGAAAACTTTGAGGACCCCTGGCTTTGGGGATGACCTGGAAGCCTCCTCCATTTTTATTCCAAGAGAGAAGGACCACTTCCCAGAGAGGGAGATTCTGCACCCACTCATCCCCCCAAAGATGGCAGAATGGCACCTGCTCCTGCATCATATATGTCCCCAAAATAGTTTTCTTAGTTTAAAAGAAAAGAATTATTATCAATATTAATTTCTTCTGTCCTCCCTTGGCCACTGAGAGCCATTTCGTTATTTGGGCAGCTTCTCCTGGGCTGTTGCAATTGACTTCCTGGTTGTTATAAAAGCCCTCAATCCTTAAACTGGGTCCTTTCTAAGGAGCAATGGTGGGATACATAGTTTAAAAAGCAAACGCAAAAAGCAAAGTGTTCTGCTTATATACTGCCCCATACCACTTCAAGTAGTCTCTGGGCAGTTTACAGTTTTTAATAACAGTTTGCAGGCTGCACATTGCCCCCACCCCCATCCCCAAGCAAGTTGGATACTCATTTTACCGACCTCAGAAGGATGGAAAGCTGAGTCAACCTTGAGCCTGCTACCTGGGATTGAACCCCAGGTCGTGAGCACAGTTTTTTACCTTCAGTACAGGCATTTAACCACTGCGCTGTGGGCCAGTAAAAGGAATGAATGAATGAATGAATAAATAAATAAATAAATAAATCTGCTGGGGTGGGGCAGAATGTGACAGAATTTCTGTCAGTGATCCTGAGATGGTATGCAGCATGTAAGTGCCCCCCTTCCCCCTCTGGGCACCTAGAGACACCAATCTGACAGAGGGACTTCTCCCACTTCTCTACGATCCCTCTGGATTTGGTGAAGATTGAGGTTCAGACCTCTGAGTTCTACACCCACCAAGTGAGCCCCCCCCCCCCGGGAAAGTGTCCTTTAGGAGCTGGGTTGGGGAAACCCAATCTTCACCAAACGTGGAGGGATAGTAGAGAAGAGTCATAGGAAGGTTATCCACAAGTTTGGAGCCTTTAGACTGGAGAGAACTTTCCTTTGGGGTGGGGTTCAGAACCCATATATTTAAAAAATCCAGCCTTGTGGGTTGCTTCCCTCTAGTTTTGGTGTCCCTAGGGTGCTTTGGGGTCCGTTTTATAGCCTGATGGTCTCAACGCATAAATTTGTTTCTTAAAATCCATCCGTTCCCGTTAGGGCTCCGTTTGTGATGAATACGAATCAATGAATTTTGATGAATCCGCCAAATTTTTGTCATCATAAACATATGGGTGGAATAAACGTGGGAACAGGCTGGAGGTCTCGCTTTCAGGAAAGAAGGCTTGAAGCGTTCAAGAATAAGATAGGTATCCCACTGTCTTCGTTGATTTGGACTCCTACGACACAGGTCTTTTCTTGATAGCGGACACGAATAACCACCCCCAGTTCTTAAATGCATCAAAGCTAGACACTTGCATGGTAGTAACTTGCCGTCTCTCTCCTTCTCGGCCCCTTAGGATCCTGATGGCTGGAATCCTGCCTTTTGGAGCCATGTTCATTGAACTCTTCTTCATTTTCAGTGTAAGCACGGGGGGCATTCACCTCCCTCCTGCTCCTGGGCTCCTGACGGCCCTTGCCTTTTATGCGGGAGAGAATGGCAAGGCCAGAATGTGGATGCAGGAGGACGATTGGGGAGCGGGGGGGGATTTGGCCCTCACTGGGTGCTTTTGCCACCCTCCGGAGCTGACACGGCCCAGCAGAGCCTCCTTGCTGCACGGATTGGGTTCCTCTAAAGCAGGCATGTCCAAACTTTGGCCCTCCAGATGTTTTGGACCACAACTCCCACAGTCCTTTGTCGTTGGCAACACAGGCTTGGAATTCTGGGAGTTGTGGTCCAAAACATCAGGAGGGCCAAAGTTTGGACATGCCTGTTCTAAAGCATTGGTTCTCCACCGGTGGGTCCCCAGATGTTCCTGGACCTCAACTCCCAGAAGCCTCCACCACTCGCTGTGCTGGAAGGGGTTTCTGGGAGTTGCAGCTGAGGAACATCTGGGGACCCACCGGTGGAGAACCGCTGCTGTAAAGGCACAACACAGCTCATGCTTCCTGTCACTGTCCCTGCTTGAGATATGCTTTCAGAGAAGGTACTGCTTTGGCGAAAGCCTTCCCACTGATTTCCCCAGGCGTGGTGTCCTCAGCCTGCTGGTGGGACCCGAGACCAATCATCTGGGAGATGTGAGTAGAGGACTTGCCTGCTCCTTTTCCCACCTAGTCTGCTTGGCACCCTTCATCTCGGTCTCACATCGCTGCATAGACAGTTGGGAATGGCTGGCAAAATCCCTCAAGGGACGCCCCCACCCCACCCCACCACCCACCACCTGCCAACCTCCACCACTCCAAATGCACTGTGCATTTTGTTGGCAACCTGTATCTATGTAAGGCTTACAAGGCAACAAGGAGAACAGCTCTGGGAGTGGCTCATGGCAGAAGGGGGACACTGAAAGCAGCAGATATTAAAGGGACGACCCAAGGGAGAAGTACACCTGTTACAATTCCACGGCTGGGTGTTGGGTGCGGGGGCTTGTCATCTGTAGCAGCAAAGAAGACAGAACACCTGGCCGCTGAAGTCAGCTCTAACTTTGGGCTGCTGTGTGCGTGTGTGCGCGCGTGCATTTAACAGCATGGTAGTTGCACCATAATAAGACAAAATATCCTCTACACTAAACACGAGTGTGCCGAGGAATTAGATAGCCTAGATCAGTGGTGGCGAACCTTTGGCACTCCAGATGTTTTGGACCACAACTCCCATAAATTCCGGGCCTGTATTGCCAGCGACAAAGGACTGTGGGAGTTGTGGTCCAAAACATCTGGAGTGCCGAAGGTTCGCCACCACTGTTCTCGTCCCCGTTTCAACCTAGAACAGGTGGGCAACTGTCGGCCCTCCAGATGTTTTGGACCACAACTCCCAGAATTCTGAGCCCGTATTGCCAGCGACAAAAGACTGTGGGAGTTGTGGTCCAAAACATCTGGAGTGCCGAAGGTTCGCCACCACTGGCCTAGATTGTTGGCCTTGGACCCTCTCACAGGACATGAAGACTAGAAGAGAGCAAACTGATAGCAGGTGCTCTAACACCGGCAGCCCTCCTACTGAGAATCAGTAAAGGACAACGCTCAACGGAGGAATGGGTGTAACGCCCAGGCCTCGGACGAGGGCATCATGCTTCGGCCTGACCCTCCTGGCCACCCACCCACCCCCCTTTTTTTTTGTCCCCCACCCTCCTCTGCCTTCCATTCAGGCCATTTGGGAGAACCAGTTCTACTACCTCTTTGGCTTCCTCTTCTTGGTATTCATCATCCTCGTGGTGTCTTGCTCCCAAATCAGCATCGTCATGGTCTACTTCCAGCTGTGTGCAGAGGTAAGCTGCCTGGTGCCTTTCAGGAACCAGGTGGTGGTGGTGGTGGTGGTGGTGGTGGAGCAGTGGGGTGAGGTAAGGGGAGACAGGCAGGGAGTCCCAAGTCTGCAGGGTGCCCCGGTGCTTGCACTCTTGGCTGATGTGCAGATGAAGGTGAGTTTGTGACCCAAAGAAACCATGGGTGAGACTTGGGGCAGAAGGAGACTGAGGTGTCCGAGCCAGTGGGTAATTCAACCCAGTTGTTGTATTAACAATTTTAGACCAAAATATGGTCTTATGCATGGAAAAATTACTGTAGGCTGTTCCTAGTGCATATGGCAAGAGGGAAGGTTGCTTGTTGGAATGTGTCCCCCACCCCACCCCCCACCCCGGTTCTGTACCAGAAGTTCTCAGCTGCTGCCTCCAGGCTTTGGAATGCCTGATCTTCCTAACCTTCTGTCCTCAGGGAAGCTTTTATGCCATTAGTGTCCAGGGATTGCTCTGGTTGTTTTTTTTTTTAAATCTTAGCATTGTTAAATTGTTGTTAACTTATGTTGATTTGTTTTTAGTATGGGATTTATGTTGTTTTAAAACTGCTGATGGTTGTAGAGTTTTAAATAAAATAAACCTCCTAACAGCAAACAGGCATATCAGGGAGAAGAGCAAGTTTCCTGGGCATGTAGTTTTGATGCATCCTGGAGCGCGCAAAAGGGAATCAAAGTGTGCTGCTTCTATACCGGCCCATCATGTTTAAAGCACTCTCTGAGCGGTTTACAAGCAATCATTCAAACTACACATTTTGCACACACGCCAGCAAGCTGGTTGTTCATTTGGCCAACCTCGGATGGATGGAAGGCCGAGTGAACTTGTAATCCGGCTACTAGGGATTGAACCCCAGCTGAGTTTGGGGCTGCCCTACGGCAGTTTATCCACTGTGGCACGAGGCGCTCACGCAGAAGAACGCAGAAGAAGGCAGTCTGTCTCTCTGTTCTTTTTGGCAGGATTATCGGTGGTGGTGGAGGACGTTCCTCGTATCCGGAGGGTCTGCTTTCTACGTTCTGATTTATGCCATCTTCTACTTTGTGAATAAGGTATTTTTTTTGCACTAGGCCCTGGGTTGGGTTTTTGCTTCCTTCTGCGGTTCACGGACGCCCTGCGTGGTCAGGGGGTAAGTAGTACTGCAACGGAATAGAATGCCTTCTTGGTTGCTTTCTGATGGTGGGAGTGCCTGGGCCAAGATGGGCTCATCAGCAGTGACGTAGCTGGGAGGAGGGCAAGGGGGGGGAACCTCTGTGGCTGGGTGCAGCCTCTGGGGGTGCCCAAACTGACCTCCCCTCCTCCCCCAGACCTTTAGCCAGCTGAGGCGGCGTGGGCTGCCCCTGAGCCTGGAGCCAAGCCGGTGCATGATCCAAGTAGGCTGGGGGGGGGGGGTGGGACACACTTCTCCAGCTGTCGAGGGATTGGGGCCAGCCAGCCGGCTAGGTTGCCCACTTGCCTGATCACCCACACACCCTTCTCCCCTCGGCTCGCCTTTTCCGCCTCCTCTCCTCCCCGGCACAATAACAAGTTTGGAGAAGCTTTCAAGGGGACAGGGCAGGAGGGCGGCCAGCGAGCAGGTGCCTGGGGGGGGGGAAGGGGGCCAGGAGGGGGTGCGAAAACCTTTTCCCCCCGGGCGCTGAAAACCCTAGCTACGCTTCTGTTCATCTGTCCCCAATGGAGGCATTGGGGGAGGGGAGGGGAGCGGGGGTCCCCTCTCGCCATCCTTGCTCCTCTGTCTGAACTCTTCCCCCCCCTTCCTTCCTTCCAAGCTGACCATCGTGGAGTTTATTCCTTCCTTGCTGTACTTTGGCTACACGGCCCTCATCGTGCTCTCCTTCTGGCTCTTGACGGGGACCATTGGCTTCTATGCAGCCTACCTGTTCGTCCGTAAGATTTACGCCGCGGTGAAAATAGACTGAAGGGGCTCCGACCACTGAGACGGCAAGAAAGCTGCCATGCGCTCCGTTTCCTCCTAGGAAGGAAATGAGGAACGTTCTCCTGTTTCTCCCAAGGAAGAAGAAAAACAAAACTCGGTGGGAAGTGGGACAAGAGAAATAAAAATAGTTCAACTTTTGGAATGTAATCTTTGGCACACGTGGAATTGGGGGAATCTCCTGGAAGGTTGGGTGTGTAGATAATCTGCATTTTAACTTCTATTCTATTCTGGATATAAGGGATTTTTTTAAAGCTCAGATGCATCCCTCTCAGTGATTTCCCCCCTCCCTTTTGTTTAATTTTTCGATGTCATGGCAGCCACCGGGGACTGGTAGATACAGATGGGTGAAGCTGTGGTTGAGTTCAGGGAAAGAGAGAGAGAGCCTTCCTTTTTACTGAGCAGAGTAGCCTGGGCTGGGGTAGGGTGGGGTGGGAGACCAGCGCAGGTGGCAGTTGCTAGAGGGTGTCGGTGGAGATTTTCTGCCGTGGTCTCGTTCTGGCCGCTTTGCGTTCTGGTGCTCAGAATCAGTTGGAATGCAGTTTGGGGGTGGAGGGCTTTCAAACGGCGAGTCTCCCGTCACGGCTCTTCCACCCAAAGCTGGAGGTTGTCGTGAATAGAGCAAAACGGCTTACCCCTTTGTCTCTCGGAGGCAAATTCGTACGCTCCGACGACATGGATCTTCTGCCTCTCGGAAATGGAACGTGCTGCTTGTGCAGGCTGGCAACCCCTCCTCCTTGGAAGATCTGGAAGGAATCCCAGGGAATCTCAGCTGTCCCTGCTCACAACCCTTGGATGCGAGTGACGAGAGAGACCCTGTCCAGAGAAACTTGCTCCGCTCTTCGTGTGCCAAGGAGCCCCATGGCTCCAACATGGGAACTGCTGCTGGCAAGGACAAGGGCAGGAAGGAAGCTGGATAATCATTGCGTCTCTTTTTCTTTCTTCCTCCCTCCCTTCAAGAAAGGAATTCCTTGCTCCTGTTTCTGGTAGGCGCTTCTTCAAATCCCGCCCCAGGCTCGGTCATGGTGGTGAATGAACCACTAGATCTAGGAAGTAGAGATGGGCACGAATAAAAAAATGGCATTTCGTTTGTCGTTTGGAGGGTCCATTTTGGTTCGTTTCCATTTTTGCGAATTTTTGCAAAATCGTTTTCGTTTTTGTTTGTTTCGTTACCATTTTGTTACCATTTATTTCATTTTTTGTGATTTTTTTTAGGATTTTAAGCAATTCACTCATTGCAGTAACGGAAACGAAACGCACAACAAAATTTCCGGTGTTTCTGTTCGTTTCGTTTCCTTTTAGAGACAAAATTTGTTTGTCGTTTTGTTACGTAACGAAACAAGAAAACGGAAACAAAAAATTGTTCGTTTCGTGCCCATCTCTACTAAGAAGTCAGGGAGGACGGGAATTGCCATTGAGCACAAACCTGGGGGGAAAGGCTGGCATACGTACGGGAACCTTTGCTGTTGGTTATTGATATACCTTGGGTTCCTTAGAAAATTGATTGCCTCGGTTTAGGGTATTTGAGTGAATACTATCCTCCGCTCAGACTTCCATCATATGCTTTGTACTTTTTAACGTATTGTTGGAGCCCAACTGTAAATAAATTTGCTGTTGTTCTGTTCATTGGTCCTCTAGACGTTCTTGATGACGCACTGCTCGGTCAACGTGCCATGGACGCCCTGTGTCAAATCAAGGGGCCGCTTCCCGGCACCCCATCTGCCCTTTGGACATCTAGGCAGGATATTCACTTTTTCTGACCGCAGGAAATTAAATATTGGATAAAAGCCCGTGTTATTGTAAACGGTTCTTTTGCTGGTCGAAGTGCGAAGTCGTTTCATTATCATGCAAGTCGAGATGGGCTCTTGACGTGGTTTGGCGGTCTGAGCTCCTAGTTATGGCTCAGGTGCCTACTTGGAGGAGGAGGAGGAGGAGGGAGGAGGTGGGGGCAAGGGGTGGGGGCTGTAGTGCAGTCCTGATGGATGCCTGCAAGAGGAAGAGGGGTGCAGAATCCAGGGTGCCTGTGCAACACCCCCACAGCAAGTGCCCACCTTGACATGCAAAAGCCAGAACTAAAAACAAAACAAAACAAAAACTTCCCAATAGTTTTGACGGTTGAGCTTTCCGAACAAGGGGGGCTCTTATGTATCCTAATAATCACCATGTGCCCTCAAGTAAATTCTACCTGAATGGTGATTCTTTTCAGGGTTCTCCAGGTAGAGGAGACTCAGAAATGGCATCCTCTTCTGTTCTCCTTTGGGGTTGCCCTGGGAGTGTGCAGCTTGCCCAAGGCCACACAGGCTGGATGTTCTCCCAGGAGGCACCGTAGGGATTCGAACCCCCAACTTCTGGCTCCACAGTCTAATCCATGGAGCTAGCAGTAAGCATCTTAACACTTCAAAGACACTTTTTTGTCGGCTTTTTGTGGCCATTTGTTACAGCACTACGAATAATACAATACAGTGTTTGTTCCAAGGCACCCATGATTGCTAAAAAAAAGGTGAAAGTACTGTACTGAACGCTATATACATGGTCTCTGGCTTCCTACAGTGGCCCGTTTGGGTAAAAACACTCTGGAAATACATATAAATATGTATTTCTGGGGGCAGGGCTTGGGGGAGTTATTTAGTATTTTCAAGCAGCTGATAAGTGGTTCATCAGACTGAGCCCAAAGATGGGGGGGGGAGGGTGTCCTATTACAGTTTCTTGAACAGTGATTTGAAATGTAAAACATTCTGCATTAAATGCCAGCTGCTTTTTACACTAAAATGTCACGTCACAGATCATCTAAATATCAGCAAGAATTTAATTACTACTAAAGCTCCATTGGGGGAAACCTCAGCAGTGAATTTGCTACAAGTCATTGCTATTTGTTACATGCCAAGCCTGCGTGACACGCAATGCAGATATGGACTTCTTGAGTTCCTACAATTCAGTGCAACAACGTGCAATAAAAGACAAAACAGGATTCCAGCCAAAGTTTAAGGGCGATAAAAGTTCTTGAAACTGGATGCTCGACAGATGGTCGTTGCTGTTCTTTGGGAGTGTGCAACCTGCACACATTTACCGAAATAAGTATTTTTTTTATCCCCTGCTGTGTGCAAAGCTGGTGGCCAACTACAGGAAACGTGCCCCCAAGTACTAAGACAACTTCTGCTGATAGGGACGTGAATAATTATTTCCCTCACTACAATGCAAATCTATATCTGACTTTTGATCACTGGGTTGTTGGGGGCTTTTGTTTTTATGCTACCTCTCTCAGTTACAATAAACCTACCATTAAAGTTATAGTCTGATCATTTCTTTGTCAGAGGCCAGTCAAAATCAGCACGGGATAAAATACTTATTTCCGTAACTGTAAAGGTTTTAGGCGGTAGCCAATGGCTACTTCCAACTAGAGTAGATTTACTTCTATTTACAGCAATTGAGTCGGAGGATCCAGTCTTAAGTGGATAGTGACTTAAATATTGAAATTATATTCTGGAGAGTGAACACGAACCCAGCTTTTGGCTGAATTATCAGAAAAGACTTCTAAGTGTGGGAGCACCTGGAAGTTGAGTCATAGCAACTGGAGTTCTTTTCTTGAGAGATTGAAACGTTTTGCTGCCCATCCAAACAGATTGACAGAAAACTGGACGAGCAGCGAAACATTTCATTCTCTCAAGAAAAGAAGTCCAGTTGCCATGACTCAACCCTCCCACACACTTTTTCTAACCCACACTTATTCTTGCGCAACTGTGCAGTTCTCTCCCTCCCTGGTAGACTTCTCTGTGTAAGATGACCCTCAATTTTTAGTCTAACAATTTTAGACAAAACCATACTCTTATACATAGAAAAATGCTGTAACTTATGTAAATGAGTCAGGCTCATGTTTACTGTGTTCTCACAAATAAAAGAGAAGACTTGGTATTTCAAACATTTTAATAAGCAATTCCATTTTAAAAAAAAACACACACACAAAAATCCACACACACCCTCTTTCATTCTGGACTTCATTCTGTAAGGCAAAAGAAAATGCGATCTGAACAATGAGGAGCTGTACATTTCCTAATGGCACTTCAATCTTTCCCATTTTAAAAACACGGACTTGTAAGAAGTCCTACAATACTCGGGATGAGAGGAGGTTATTTGCTGTGTTTAGAAAAAGTGCTTGATTTGTTTGAGAAAGTCCGGCTTCGGGCCTGGAAGGGCCCCATGGCTCTACAAGAGGAAGGCGAAGGAGAGACGGTGGTTACAGAGCTCAGGTGAACCCAAGGAGAAGGGTGGAGAAATTCCAGAGGAAGACACACCAATCCAGCTGGTAGAGGAAGAGAAGGCACACAGGCAAAAAGCCCTTTGAGAAAGGAAAAAAGCAGCAGCAGCCGCTGCCGCCGCCACCACCAAAGAGAGAGCGCTCCAAGTATGAGCTGTCTAAAACCCAGGCCTTAAACAGAGCCCTCTGTCCATGGTCAGCAGGCTTGCTGTCCCCTGTCCGTCCTGCCTGACCCTCAGGCGAGAGTCCACAAGGAGCGTGCTCTACGTTACTAAGGCTTCGGCTGGCATAAATTTATGATTAACTCAGCTGCTTGGCTCTGCGCCTACCCCAGCCCAGGCAAAACTCACAAACCCAAGGCTGTGTCTTTCGGTTGGCGTTCAGGCCCTTGCACACCATTCTCTTCCTCGCCAGCGTCTACCACCCTCACAGGTCGTAGCAGTTGTTCGGTGCGCTTCTCCTGCTTTGCCTGCACACAAGCACACAGGTGTGCAAGCAGGGGAGGAAAGCAGCAGTACGTGGGGAGATGGAAGGTCAATGGAGGAGGAGGGGGGAGGGGAGGGAAGCTGGCCCTGATCATCCCCAAGGAAAGCTTCATCAAGTTTGGCAAGCAAATCTTGGTGAAGGGCTTTAGCGAAAATATTCTTGATAATGAGACGTACGGTTGCTTACTCCATTCTGGATGAAAAGGAAGGATACGACGGAAGCACCCAAGACCTGGTAGGCCAGATGGAGAGGATGGCATGGGTTATGGGCCCAACTGGCTACCTTTTCACATCACCAGAGGCTTAATAAAATTGATATGCAATGATCTCTCTCTCTCTCTCTCTCTCACACACACACACATATTTCCATTCCACCCACTCTCTTACCAATGGTATACTGCTGTCCAGTGGAACTGTTTCCCACTAAGTGTAGAAACAGCCCACAATGGGTAACCCTGGCCCCTTCAAAAGAGATTGGGTCAATTTCTTGGAAGTAACAACTACTGAGCCAGATTCTGCAGCTAGCTGAGGAGCCAATGTTTCTAGTGATCCAAGCAGCTGAGGATGGGCACAGCTAAGTTCCTAGGCAGCAAGGTGCAAAAAAAATGCCAATAAATTCTACCATGGGGTGTCAACTCTTGTCCAGGTGGGAGTGGTGGCGGCAACCTTACTCCTTCCCTGCCCCTCATCCGGGTGGTGAAAGACTGAATAAGCCCTGAGTTTGTAAAAACTCATTCTCCTGGGCTAACAGCTCCTCCAGCCAGCACGACGAGTCTCCAAACTGTGATTCGCTCACTGGGCAAACGAGGCTCAGAAGTCATCCATTTCAATTTCTACTATGATGGATTTAAAAAGGGACAACGGATCACAACAGCTTGACAAACCCTGACATTCTAGTTCAGGGGTCCTCAAAGTTTTCGAACAGTGGGCCGGTCCACCACGCCCCAGACACCACTGGGGGCCGGACCACAAGCAGGTGGGCAGGGTGGAGGAGGAGCAGTGGTGGGGCCTCAGGGCCATGGAGGGAGTAGGAGACCTTGCCGCAGCCTTCCTATTTTAAATTGCCCCACTCGGCTGCACCCGGTGCCCTGACCATCTGGGCGGTGGGTGGGAGGTGTGGGGTGGACCTTGCCGTAGGCCTCCCACTCTGAATGCCCCACTAGCCAGCATGCTGATCATCTGGGCGGTAGTTGGGGGGAGTGGGAGAAACGACATAGCTCACTGCTCTGAACTGCCTCAGCAATAGAAGCAGCTGTGGAGGCTGGCTTGCTTACAAAGCAGGGGGTAGGTGGGGAGGGGTTTGCAATTGGTCTGGGGGCCGGATTCAGGACCTTGAGGGGCCACATCCGGGGCCCCGGGCCTTAGGTTGAGGACCCCTGTTCTAGTTCAATGCAAGTCTGAGCACTGAAAACGGGCCCTTGCAGCAGCTGCCTTCCATCCCATTGGTGGAAACCCAGCACCCCGGACTCCTCTAAGGGTAGGGCTTCACCTGTGGCTACTCCTTCTCCAATTCACAGCCTGGCCACCGGGCACCAGGACCATGAAGACAAAGGTCGCATCTATTACAAACAAAAATATGGGTTTGTTTCCTTTGGTCTGTTCATCAGAGTCCTTATGTCACAAAGGAGTGCTGTAAGCAAAGCATAAGCTGCTTATCAATTCTATAGCAGGTCCAGACAGGTAGGTGGCTTTTCATTTTGTCCACTTTTTTTAAAGGTTAGCGGTGTAAAAATGCATTCTTTTTAGGTATTACGCAAACAAAAACAACAACCCACCCTACCAAAACTAGGGGACATCCACTCAAACTGTGGGTTGGGAGAGTGAGAACAGACAAAAGAAAATATTTTTTACCCAGCGTGTTGTTAAGTCTGTGGAACTCCCTGCCACAGGAGGTGGTGATGGCATCCTGCCTGGATGCCTTCAAAAGGGGATTGGACAGATTCCTGGAGGAAAAGTCCATCACAGGTTACAAATCATGATGGAGATGTGTAATCTTCAGGCTTAAAACCGGGCTCCTTCAAGGGCCAGATGCAGGGGAGTGCTATCAGGAGACAGAGATCTAGTCTCATGCGTTCCCAAACGCATCTGGTGGGGCCACTCTGAAATACAGGAAGCTGGACTAGATGGGCCATTGGCCTGATCCAGCATGGCTCTTCTTATTTTCTTAACTTTAAGTATGATTTCATAGAATCATAGAATAATAGAGTTGGAAGAGACCTCAAGGGCCATCTAGTCCAACCCCCTGCCATGCAGGAACCCCCATCACAAGACGCCTGACAGATGGCCATCCAGCCTCTGCTTAAAAACCTCCAAAGAAGGAGACTCCACCATCCTCCGTAGCAGCATATTCCACTGCCGAACAGCTCTGTCAGGAAGTTCTTCCTAATGTTCAAATGGAATCTCTTTTCCTGTAGTTTGAAACCATTGCCCCGAGTCCTAGTCTCTGAAGCCATGGAAAACAAACCTGTTCCCTCTTCAATATGACATCCTTTCAAATATTTAAACATAGCTATCATATCCCCTCTCAATCTTCTTTTTGAAAGGCTAAAGGTATGGAGAGTAGGGGGGGGGAGCGATAATTCGTGTGGGCAACTACAGATCCACAGGAACACACCCAACACCTCAAGAACGATTTGTCTTGAACAGCCTTAAGATGCTGAAGTCTGAGAAAGGAGAGGCTGGACTGGCAAACTATTTCCCTCTTCTGCTCCTTCCATGAATGGCTGGCTCAATGGATTCGTTATGTATACATTAAAAAAAAAAGCCCAGCACAGTCATAAAACGCACAAAGCTCTGTGCAAGAAAGAAAAAAGGCCTCACACCCTGATCTGGACCTGGGATGGAATGAGAATGGCAGGGGGATTCCTAGCAGAATATTATCAGGGGACAAAGATTGTTATGAATTACAGTGGCACCCCGACTTAAGAGCAGAAAACTGTTGGCATTTTAACTGCCGCTTTACAAATTTTAGATATGGTCTGCTTGACTTACAAATATTTTTTCATTTTTTTGATTTTTTAACTTATTTTTTCAATTTTTTTTTAGATAGGTACCCCGACTTAAGAGTAGTTTGAATGAAGAGCATGCCTTTGGAATGGATTAGATCCATAAGTCGAGGTACCACTGTACTATAAAATCCTTACCTATATCCCCTCTCTCAGGTCATCAACCACAGAGAAAGCTAATGATGACAGAAGCATTCAGACTCATAGGAGACTGAACCTAAACCAAACATCTGAACCCAAATTTGGCCAAAATAAGGAGTATACAAGCAGTGGGCAGGCCACAGAAGCAGCAGCTGCTGTAAGTTGCAAAAAGGAAGCAACCGTGGCAGCTCAGCGCATGTGGTCTCTGGAATCCACTACGTTCAGAAGTCAAACGCCATTTCCGAAGAAGTAAAAGTGTGGAAATTCAGCATAAGTGTCGAGGTAGGGCTGTGAAGATTGCATAAGAGGCGACTGTGCAACAAATTTCTGAAACAGAGTTAGCAGAAGATGCAACTGAGGTATTTAAAAGTACTGAAGGATAAGGAGACGACGTCCTGGTGCGCTCCTAGTCACCTGGCACAAGGCACACACTGAAATCAGAAAGGCAACGGTTTAACCCAGACTAGGAAGCACTACTTGTGGAACTCATTGCCACATGCAGTAGCTGAGGTTAGAATTATACAAAATATTAAGATGATATGGAAAAAAACCAACAACTATTAGAGGAAGGCTAGCTAAGGTAAGCCTACAAGGGGGACAGGAATCCTGCACACACACACACACACACACACACACACACAAATATCAAAATACTGCAAATCAGTGCAGGGGGGGGGGAGCCTAGAACCTAAAGCAAGTCAGAGTAAACACAAAGTAATCGGCCTTCTATGTTTTTACTGAAGAAGCAGATTCAGAAGGACCAGCTGAGAACCAGTGCAGAGTAGGCTTAAAACCCCTGGGCAACTTAAGAGGGCTGCAGCAAACCCCCGGCGGGCTTTCTCCACCACGCTGCATTTGAGGTATACAGAAGTGTACATCTGGAGCTTGCAGGGACCTCCTGAAAGGCAGCACAGCCTGACAGGCCTCCCACGAGGCAACCCGGTTCGAGTCTGTACAAACAGGGAAGCAGGGAAGCTATGCCATGAGGTACGGGGCTGCAGTTACAGCCAGGAGGAACAGTCCCTGTCTGCAGCCGAAACAGAATGGGAAAAAACAGGAGGGCCTTAAGCCAGCAGGAGAGAAGCAGCAAATGGGCCAGATGTTTACGGTGCAGATAGCAGATACTTGGATCAGAAGGGCCAGTGGGCTGGAAGGGCAGGAGGGGCCCCTGTACTGATGCAGTGTTGGCCAACAAGGTATCACCTGGGCATCAAGAGGGAGAATGCAGGGACCAGCTCCCGGCACATGTGGAGACTCAAGAGGAACCTGATGGCAATGGAATCACAAAGCCCTCTTCTGAGAGAGAGAGAGAGAGACATTTCTCACAACCGGAGAAGACACGGGGTAGCAACACACAGTAGGAGAGAGGGTTCAGAACTGCTTGGGGAGGGGGGGTGCAAGGAGGGACCAGAGGAAGAGGGAACTGGAAGGCAACCATCGGGGGGGGGGGGGGAGAATACTGCAGTCGATACACCCTGCTGGCTAACTCTGCCATGCACAAACGCGGCCGTCTGCTCTCACAGGCAAGTGCCTCTAGACGTGCTAAGCCCCTGGAAGGCGGGGGGCCCACGTCACACCGGCTGTAGCCCCCTCCTTTCTGTTCAAGCCCCACCTAGCCCCTCTATGAGGTTAAAGGGCTACATGCCGTGGACGTGGCAGTCTCGGGAGCAGGTGTGGCTGTTTGAAACCACAGGCAGGTGGCATCCTGCAACAAAGCAGCGACCCTGGGGAAGGGAGAGCAAGCTGGCTGTTTGTTTGTTTGTTTGTGTGTGTGTGTGTGTGTTGAGGTATGAGTCTGTGGTGGCACAAAAACAAGAACGGACAGTCATGGTACCTTCAGGATGAACGAGGCACCAGCTGCTGTGGATTAGAGCCGACTCCTTCAGGGAGTAGGTCTGTGCCAAATAAAAAGTGACCACCGTTCAGGCGGCACAAGGCATTACTTATACCGGGCCAGCTTGTTTGTGCTTGAAGAGCCCAGGGCAGTGAGAGAATCGTTAAGACTCACTGCTGAATGGAAAGCAGGGTCCCAAGTGAGGGGCTCCCGCCAGACTGCACAAAGGTCCAGCTCCCGTGTCTCCGCCTTTATGCGTACCCGGGGAAGCAAGGGTGACAAAGGACACGGTGTGTTGCAGGATCCCTTCTGAGCTGTGCTGACGCTGGAGGGAAATGTAGTCCAACTCAACTGACAGATGCTGAAGCATTCCCAAGTCAGTTTTATTTTTCCCCACGGGGGAAGACATGGAAGAAGTAGTGAAGTGTGACCCGATTCCGTTGTGTAAACAGTGTGCTAGCGAGGCCAGGAGCACAGACGGGGTGTCCTGGCGCTTCCTGATTGGTACTGGTGGCGGCGGGGGGTGGGGGTGGGGAGGATCCGCAGTTGTGTAAACACGATTCTGCTGGAATGAGTCTTAACAAAGCAGCCCTGAAGAAAGGAGCGCCGCCCCTGCCTAGGACAGACCCAGCGCGACAGAGGTCGGTGGTGGAAATGACGGAGGGGAGAGGCTGGCCGCAGGCAGACACGGAAATGTAGAGCAAACCTTTAGCCTTCGCTGGAGACCCCAGCCCAATCTCCTCCAAAGGCGGAATGAGGCTGGACACCCCAGGAAGGTCAGGGCACTCCTGAGCTGCCGAGCACAGAAGTCAAGGGAGAGGATACCTGGCATTCTATGGGCTGCGCCCTCCCTGCTGCCCAGGACTAGGCACCCACCCCAAAGGATGGGTCCGTTCCAGTCGCCAGGCCCCCCTCCACCCTCCCGCTTTCCCAACCCAGAGCAGGAAGGACAACAAAACCGGGGGCTTCCGCAGCACCTCTCACCGCGGTACATGGGGAGCTTCCGTTTCCCTCGGCCTTCACTGGAATGCTTGATGGAAACGGGGCAAGGTGGTTGCCCCCAAGCCAGAAGGGAAGACCGAGGGCAGGGAGTGAAGGGCTCCGAAGCTGAAGGAGGCCGTGGCTCCGGAGGGCTCCTGCGGCGGCAGAGCGGTGAGGAGTGACGGGGCCTCCCCCTGCGAATAGCCCATGACCAGCCCCCCGGAGGACACGGGTGGGTTGCAGGGAGGAAGGTTCAAGGGCAGGAAGCTCAGCAGGTGGGAGAAGTCCATGTTAGCAGCGCAGAGGGCCTCCGAGAGCAGGGCGGGGCTCTTGGAGAGCAGGGTCTCCTCCAGGGTGGCCGGCTGCGGAGAGGAAGAGGACACCTCGCCGGGCAGGAGAGACAGGCCTCCGGGGAGCTCTGCCAAGCAGCTGTCCACCTCCGTCTTGGGCAGTTTGTCAGGCAGATACGAGGTAGATCCAAGCTGATACTTTGGGGGAAGCTGGGGCGGGGAGGGCGAGTCCAAGGGGTGGCCCATCCCCATGGGCAGAGGGTTGGGGGCCAAAGCGTGGGGAATCCCTGAGCCGGGCATGGCTGGGACGTGCGCCCCATACATGCCCACGGGCAGCACCCCAGGAAAGCCCTTGCTGCCCATCACGTCCCGGGGGGAGGCCATGCACAAGACGGGGCTCCGCTCTTCTTTCACCGCCACGGCCGAATTGCAGCTCAAGAGGCTGAGCATGTCCACGGGCTCCGTCTTGATCTTGAGCAGTTCTTGGGAGTGGCTCTTCTTCATGTGCCGGGTCAGGTGGTCCTTCCGGCCGAAGCGCTGGGCGCAGTACTGGCACAGGAAGTCCTTCCGGCCCGTGTGCACCACCAGGTGCCTCCGGACGTCCTTGCGGGTGTAGAAGCGCCGGTCGCAGTGGTCACAGGGGTGCTTCTTCTCCTTCGCGCTGCCCGCCGGTCTCCGGGAGTGAGCCTTCAGGTGCTCCAGCAGGACCTGGGTGCTCTCGAACATCTGGAAGCAGACTTTGCAGCCCAGGTCGCCGCTGGCGGCGGCGTGCATGGCCAGGTGGCGCCGGTAGCCCAGCTTGGTGTTGTAGTTCTTGCCGCACTCGGGGCAGTGGAGGGCTTCCTTGTTGGGGTCGTGGGTCTGAAGGTGGTTGCGGAGATGGTCCTTGCGGTGGAACATTTTCTCACAGTACATGCATTGGTGAGGCTTCTGGGCAGAGTGGGTGGCCAGGTGCCTGGCGAGAAGGAGAGGCAAAGCGACCGTTAAGACTCCCCGCCACAAAAGCCAGGCAGGCTCGGCCTAAGACTCCCGCCACAAAACGGAAGCCAGAACGGAAGGAGAACTCGGCCTGGGGAAGAGGAATGGAAGGAGAAAGGATGAGGAATAGAAGGAGAACGGAAGAGGAGTGGAAGGAGAACAGAAGAGGAATGGAAGGAGAAAGGATGAGGAATAGAAGGAGAACGGAAGAGGAGTGGAAGGAGAACGGAAGAGGAGTGGAAGGAGAACGGAAGAGGAATGGAAGGAGAAAAGAAGAGGAATGGAAGGAGAACGGAAGAGAGAATGGAAGGAGAAGGAGAAGAGGAATGGAAAGGAAGAGGACGGGAGAACGGAAGAGGAATGGAAGGAGAACAGAAGAGGAATGGAAGGAGAACGGAAGAGGAGTGGAAGGAGAACGGAAGAGGAGTGGAAGGAGAAGAGGAATGGAAGGATGAGAAGAAGGAGAATGGAAGGAAGGAGAACAGAAGAGGAATGGAAGGAGAAAGAGAGAAGTGGAAGGAGAACGGAAGAGGAATGGAAGGAGAACAGAAGAGGAATGGAAAGGAGGAGAGAAGAAGAAGAGGAATGGAAGAGGAGAAAGGAAGGAATAGAAGGAAGAAGGAAGAGAATGGAAGGAGAAAGAAGAGGAATGGAGAAGAGAACAGAAGAGGAAATCTAAAGAGGAATGGAAGGAGAACGGAAGAGGAATGGAAGGAGAACGGAAGAGGAGTGGAAGGAGAACGGAAGAGGAGTGGAAGGAGAACAGAAGAGGAATGGAAGGAGAAAGGATGAGGAATAGAAGGAGAACGGAAGAGGAGTGGAAGGAGAACAGAAGAGGAATGGAAGGAGAACGGAAGAGGAGTGGAAGGAGAACGGAAGAGGAATGGAAGGAGAACGGAAGAGGAATGGAAGGAGAACGGAAGAGGAGTGGAAGGGAAGAATGGAAGGAGAACGGAAGAGGAAGAAGGAGAACGGAAGAGGAGTGGAAGGAGAACGGAAGAGGAGTGGAAGGAGAACAGAAGAGGAATGGAAGGAGAAAGGATGAGGAATAGAAGAACGGAAGAGGAGTGGAAAGAGAACAGAGGAGGAATGGAAGGAGAAGGGAAGAGGAGTGGAAGGAGAACGGAAGAGGAGAAGGAGAGGAGGAAGAGGAAGGAAGGAGAAGAAGAGGAATGGAAGGAGAACGGAAGAGGAATGGAAGGAGAACGGAAGAGGAATGGAAGGAGAACGGAAGAGGAATGGAAGGAGAAAGGATGAGGAATGGAAGGAGAAAGGAAGAGGAGTGGAAGGAGAACAGAAGAGGATGGAAGGAGAACGGAAGAGGAATGGAAGGAGAACGGAAGAGGAATGGAAGGAGAACGGAAGAGGAATGGAAGGAGAACGGAAGAGGAATGGAAGGAGAACGGAAGAGGAATGGAAGGAGAACGGAAGAGGAGTGGAAGGAGAACGGAAGAGGAGTGGAAGGAGAAGAGGAATGGAAGGAGAACGGAAGAGGAGTGGAAGGAGAACGGAAGAGGAATGGAAGGAGAACGGAAGAGGAATGGAAGGAGAAAGGGAAGAGGAATGGAAGGAGAACGGAAGAGGAATGGAAGGAGAACGGAAGAGGAATGAGAAGGAAGGAGAGTGGAAGGAGAAGGAGAACGAAGAGGAATGGAAGGAGAACGGAAGAGGAATGGAAGGAGAACGGAAGAGGAATGGAAGGAGAACGGAAGAGGAATGGAAGGAGAACGGAAGAGGAGTGGAAGGAGAACGGAAGAGGAGTGGAAAGAAGGAAGAGGATGGAAGGAGAACGGAAGAGGAGGAAGAGGAATGGAAGGAGGAAGGAGAAGGAGAACAGAAGAGGAATGGAAGGAGAACGGAAGAGGAATGGAAGGAGAACGGAAGAGGAATGGAAGGAGAACGGAAGAGGAATGGAAGGAGAACGGAAGAGGAGTGGAAGGAGAACGGAAGAGGAATGGAAGGAGAAGGAATGGAAGAAGGAGAGGGAAGGAGAACGGAAGAGGAATGGAAGGAGAAGAGAAGAGAAGAGGAATGGGAAGAGGAATGGAAGGAGAAGAAGAGGAGTGGAAGGAGGAAGAGGAATGGAAGGAGAACGGAAGAGGAGTGGAAGGAGAAGGATGAGGAATGGAAGGAGAACGGAAGAGGAGTGGAAGAGAACAGAAGAGGAATGGAAGGAGAAGAGAATGGAAGGAGAACGGAAGAGGAGTGGAAGGAGAACGGAAGAGGAATGGAAGGAGAAAGGAAGAGGAATGGAAGGAGAACGGAAGAGGAGTGGAAGGAGAACGGAAGAGGAATGGAAGGAGAACGGAAGAGGAGTGGAAGGAGAACGGAAGAGGAGTGGAAGAACGGAATGGGAGAACGGAAGAGGAGTGGAAGGAGAACGGAAGAGGAATGGAAGGAGTGGAAAGGAGAATGGAAGGAGAACGGAAGAGGATGGAAGGAGAAAGGAAGAGGAATGGAAGGAGAACGGAAGAGGAGTGGAAGGAAGAAGAGGAATGGAAGGAGGAAGGAAGAAGTGGAAGGAGAACGGAAGAGGAATGGAAGAACAGAAGAGGAATGGAAGGAGAAAGGAGAGAATGGAAAGAAGAAGAGGAGTGGAAGGAGAACGGAAGAAGGAGACGGAAGAGAGGAGGAACGGAAGAGGAATGGAAGGAAGAAGAGGAGGAGAAAGAGGAATGGAAGGAGAACAGAAGAGGAATGGAAGGAGAAGAAGAGAATGGAAGGAGAACGAAGAGGAATGGAAGGAGAACGGAAGAGGAAGAAGGAGAAAAGAGGAAAGGAAGAGGAATGGAAGGAGAACGGAAGAGGAATGGAAGGAGAACAGAAGAGGAATGGAAGGAGAACGGAAGAGGAATGGAAGGGAGACGGAAGAAGAGGAGTGGAAGGAGAATGGAAGAGAAGAGGAATGGAAGGAGAACGGAAGAGGAATGGAAAGAACGGAAGAGGAATGGAAGGAGGAGAAGAGGAATGGAAGGAGGAAGGAAGAAGAAGGAGAAGAAGAGGAATGGAAGGAAGGAAGAGGAATGGAAGGAGAACGGAGAGTGGAAGGAGAACGGAAGAGGAATGGAAGGAGAACAGAAGAGGAATGGAAGGAGAAAGGAAGGAGAACGGAAGAGGAGTGGAAGGAGAGAAGAGGAATGGAAGGAGAAAGGAAGAGGAATGGAAGGAGAACGGAAGAGGAGTGGAAGGAGAACGGAAGAGGAATGGAAGGAGAAGAAGAGGATGGAAGGAGTGGAAGAGGAATGGAAGGAGAACGGAAAGGAATGGAAGGAAGAGGAATGGAAGGAGAAAGGAAGAAGGAGAACGGAAGAGGAAGAGAGAAGAGGAAGAAGAGAATGGAAGGAGAAAGGAAGAGGAAGGAAGGAAGAGGAGTGGAAGGAGAACAGAAGAGAGGAATGGAAGAGAACGGAAGAGGAGTGGAAGGAGAAGGAAGAGGAATGGAAGGAGAACGGAAGAGGAATGGAAGGAGAACGGAAGAGGAGTGGAAGGAGTGGAAGGGAAACAGAAGAAGGAGAACGGAAGAGAAGGAAGAAGAAGGAAAGAGGAGTGGAAGGAGAAGGGAAGGAGATGGAAGGAAGAAGGAGAAGAAGAGGAATGGAAGGAGAAGGGAAGAGAAGGAATGAAGAGGAGGAAGAACGAAGAGGAATGGAAGGAGTGGAAGAGAATGGAAGGAGAAAGGAAGAGGAATGGAAAGAGAAGAAGAGGAGTGGAAGGAGAAGAGGAATGGGAAGGAGAAGTGGAAGGAAGAAGAAGAGGAATGGAAGGAGAACGGAAGAGGAATGGAAGGAGAACAGAAGAGGAATGGAAGGAGAAAGGAAGAGGAGAAGGAGAACAGAAGAGGAATGGAAGGAGAAAGAGGAATGGAAGGATGGAAAGAGAAGAGGAATGGAAGGAGAAGGGAAGAGGAATGGAAGGAGAAGAAGAAGAAGAGGAGTGGAAGGAGAACGGAAGAGGAATGGAAGGGAGAAGAGGAATGGAAGGAGAGGAAGAATGGAAGGAGAACGGAAGAGGAATGGAAGGAGAACGGAAGAGGAATGGAAGGAGAACGGAAGAGGAAGAAGGAGAACGGAAGAGGAATGGAAGGAGAACAGAAGAGGAATGGAAGGAGAACGGAAGAGGAATGGAAGGAGAACGGAAGAGGAATGGAAAGAAGGGAAGAGGAAGAAGAGGAATGGAAGGAGAAGAAGAGAATGGAAAGACGGAAGAGATGGAAGGAGAATGGAAGAGGAATGGAAGAGGAATGGAAGGAGAACGGAAGAGGAATGGAAGGAGAACGGAAGAGGAATGGAAGGAGAACGGAAGAGGAATGGAAGGAGAACGGAAGAGGAATGGAAGGAGAATGGAAGGAATGGAATGGAAGGAGAAGAGGAAGAAGAGGAATGGAAGGAACAGAAGAGGAATGGAAGGAGAAAGGAAGAGGAATGGAAGGAGAACGGAAGAGGAATGGAAGGAGAACGGAAGAGGAATGGAAGGAGAGAAAGGAATGAGATGGAAGGAGAATGGAAAGGAAGGAGAACGGAAGAAGAAGAAAGAAGGAATGGAAGGAGAGAACAGAAGAGGAATGGAAGGAGAAAGGATGAGAGAAGGAGGAAGAGGAATGGAAAGAGAAAGAAGAGAATGGAAGGAGAAGAATGGAAGGAGAACGGAAGAGGAGTGGAAGGAGAAAGGATGAGGAATAGAAGGAGAACGGAAGAGGAGTGGAAGGAGAACGGAAGAGGAATGGAAGGAGAAGGGAAGAGGAGTGGAAGGAGAACGGAAGAGGAGTGGAAGGAGAACGGAAGAGGAATGGAAGGAGAACGGAAGAGGAATGGAAGGAGAACGGAAGAGGAATGGAAGGAGAACGGAAGAGGAATGGAAGGAGAAATGGAAGGAGAAAGGATGAGGAATAGAAGGAGAACGGAAGAGGAGTGGAAGGAGAACAGAAGAGGAATGGAAGGAGAACAGAAGAGGAATGGAAGGAGAACGGAGAAGGAGAACGGAAGAGGAATGGAAGGAGAACGGAAGAGGAATGGAAGAGAACGGAAGATGGGAAGAGAAGAAGAGGAGTGGAAGGAGGAATGGAAGGAGAACGGAAGAGGAGTGGAAGGAGAACGGAAGAGGAGTGGAAGGAGAAAGAGGAGGAAGGAGAAAGATGAGAATGGAAAGAGGGAAGAGGAATGGAAGGAGAACAGAAGAGGAATGGAAGGAGAACGGAAGAGGAATAGAAGAATAGAAGAGGAATGGAAGGAGAACAGAAGAGGAATGGAAGGAGAACAGAAGAGCAATGGAAGGAGAATGGAAGAGGAATGGAAGGAGAACAGAAGAGGAATGGAAGGAGAACAGAAGAGGAATGGAAGGAGAACGGATAGAGGACTGGAAGGAGAACGGAAGAGGAGTGGAAGGAGAACAGAAGAGGAATGGAAGGAGAACGGATAGAGGACTGGAAGGAGAACAGAAGAGGAATGGAAGGAGAACAGGAGAGGAATGGAAAGAGAACAGAAGAGGAATGGAAGGAGAATGGAAGGATGCATAGCTGAAGTCTCCACACCCCCATGCTCTGGTTATGGGTAGTGGTGGTGACTCATCATTATACAGGTGTCTATGAGTGACAAACTCATAGCTACTACCCACTCATTTTTGAATGAGTTTGTAACAGCTGAGCAAGGTCGTTTACAACAGGACCTTGGTTGAGATCACAAATTAGTAGGATTGTCCTAAACTGACAGCATTTGGGGCTCTTTAGTCTGGACAAAAGGCCCCTGAGGGGGGATATGATTGAGACATACAAAATAATGCAGGGCATGAGTAAAGTAGAAGAGGGAAGCTCTTCTCCCTCTCACAAAATACCAGAACTAGGGGACATACACTCAAATTGAGGGCTGGGAGAGTAAGAACAGACAAAAGAAAATGTTCTTTCACCCAGCGCGTTGTTAGTCTATGGAACTCCCTCCCACAGGAGGTGGTGATGGCATCTGGTCTGGATGCCTTCAAAAGGGGATTGGACAGATTCCTGGAGGAAAAGTCCATCACAGGTTACAAACCATGATGGAGATGTGTAATCTCCAGGCTTTAAACCTGGGATACTTCAAGGGCCAGATGCAGGGAAGTTGTATCAGGAGACAGAGATCTAGTCTCATGTGCTCCCAGAGGCATCTGGTGGGGCCAGTGTGAGATGCAGGAAGCTGGACTAGATGGGCCTTTGGCCTGATCCAGCAGGGGCTCTTCTTATGTTCTTATGTTCACGTAACAGCAGTCTCACTCTGAACATCAGCTCCTGGGGAGCACAAGGGGGAAGATACGGTTATTCCCATGGTTGCCCTTGCTTGCCTCCCAGAGGGACCAGGTGGACACTCTGAACAAAAGGCTGGGATCGAAAGGGACACTGGACTTATAGGCTATGCCTATTTTTACTAGTGAGAAGAGATGGGCACAAAGTGCTGGTTCAACACAGTTTGTTTCCTGGCCAAACAGCAGATCTCCTGTTCCGTCTCCTCCAGTGGGAAGCCCTCCTGGAAGCAGTGCCTGGACGAGGTGGGGCAAAGCGCTGCTGCTGACTGGGCATCTGCTGGAGGCGACAGGGCACTGAGCCACAAACCAGCTGTTCAGCCAGGAGAAGAACCGCAATGATGAGCCACCGGTTCATACCCATCTAGTGATCTGGAGCAGTAAACATTCTGAACCACAGGAATTTTACAAAGCTCATTTTTTGTGCGGTAAATGTTCTACTGCTAAATAAAAGCATAGTGTCATGGGTTTTATTAGTAACCTTGAATGGACATTGATACAGTATTAGGTGGACCTGGCAGTTTCAAAGTTATGCTGGCATTCTTTAACAAAGCTTTACTCAGAGGCTAGGCCATTCCATGTCAAATCAACCAACGCATGGAACCTTAATGTCATGGATTTGGTTCATTTTTGGTACATTTGTACCTTAATATGAGATGTTTAAAAAATTCCAGTTTCTGAGACATTGCATTATCAAAATTGCAAATATATATATATATATAGATAGATATATAATAGATCAAGAAGAGATGGCAAGAATATACAGAGGAATTATATCAGAAAGGTCTGGATGTCCCTGATAACCAAGATAGCATAGTTGCTGACCTGGAGCCAGACATCCTGGAAAGTGAAGTCAAGTGGGCCTTAGAAAGTATTGCAAACAACAAGGCCAGTGGAGGTGATGGCATTCCAATTGAACTCTTTAAAATCTTAAAAGAGGATGCTGTAAAGGTGCTGCACACACTATGCCACCAAATTTGGGAAACCCAGCAGTGGCCAGAGGACTGGAAAAGATTGGTCTACATCCCAATCCCAAAGAAAGGAAACGCCAAAGAATGCTCCAACTATCGCACAATTGCACTCATTTCACACGCTAGCAAGGTTATGCTCAAAATACTACAAGGCAGGCTTCAGCAGTATGTGGAAAGAGAACTTCCAGAAGTGCAAGCTGGATTTCAAAGGGGCAGAGGAACTAGAGATCAAATCGCCAACATGCGCTGGATTATGGAGAAAGCCAGAGAGTTCCAGAAAAACATCTACTTCTGCTTCATCGACTATGCCAAAGCCTTTGACTGTGTGGACCACAACAAACTATGGCAAGTTCTTAAACAAATGGGAGTGCCTGACCACCTTATCTGTCTCCTAAGAAATCTATATGAGGGACAAGCAGCAACCATCAGAACTGGATATGGAACAACTGACTGGTTTAAAATTGGGAAAGGAGTACGACAAGGCTGTATACTGTCTCCTTGCCTATTTAACTTATATGCAGAGTACATCATGCGAAAGGCAGGTCTGGATGAATCACAAGCCGGAATTAAGATTGACGGAAGAAATATCAACAACCTCAGATACGCAGATGATACTACTCTGATAGCAGAAAGTGAGGAGGAATTAAAGAACCTCTTAATGGGGGTGAAAGAGGAGAGTGAAAAAATTGGGCTGAAACTCAACATCAAAAAAACTAAGATCATGGCCACCGGTCCCATCACCTCCTGGCAAATAGAAGGGGAAGAAATGGAGGCAATGACAGAGTTTATTTTTTTGGGCTCCTTGATCACTGCAGATGGCGACTGCAGCAACGAAATAAAAAGACGCCTGCTTCTTGGGAGGAAAGCAATGGCAAACCTAGGTAGCATCCTAAAGAGCAGAGACATCACTTTGCCGACAATGGTCCGGATAGTCAAAGCTATGGTTTTTCCAGTAGTGATGTATGGAAGTGAAAGCTGGACTATAAAGAAGGCTGATCGCCGCAGAATTGATGCTTTTGAGCTGTGGTGCTGGAGGAGAATCTTGAGAGTCCCCTGGACTGCAAGGAGATCAAACCTATCCATCCTGAAAGAAATCAACCCCGAATGTTCACTGGAAGGACAGATTTTGAAGCTGAGGCTCCAGTACTTTGGCCACCTCATGAGGAGAGAGGACTCCTTGGAAAAGTCCCTGATGTTGGGAAAGATTGAAGGCAAAAGGAAAAGAGGACGGCAGAGAATGAGATGGTTGGATGGTGTCATCAATGCAACCAGTATAGATTTGACCAAACTCCGGGAGGCAGTGGAAGATAGGAAGGCCTGGCAAGCTGTGGTCCATGGGGTCACGAAGATTCGGACACGACTGAATGACAACAATTCCCATATATATATCACTAGCCACCATAACTTCAAATGTCATTTAATAGATACCTGTGATAGCTACAGACCTGCAATTTTGAAAATGCATTATCTCAGAAACGGGCGGACCAAAAAATCTGGAAATTAAAAAATAATAATCTTGTGGTAAGCTACCAAAATGAACCAAACCCATGGCATCAAGTTCCAAAATGGATTTACATTGGTTTATTTAAGATGGAATCACCCCTATAAATCTTAACAGATTGTTTCCAGGTGATTAGCCCTAGAAAGTATGCAAATATGCATTTTAGTGATCCGTACACAGATCACAGCCCCCTCCTAAAACGTAAATGTATTAAAAAATAAAGAATTATGAAGTCACATTTTGGCAGGACAGATCAAATCAGATCTACACTTCTGTTCAACGTTTCTTTCAGCAGACACACCAAGCAGTGTCCTGTTTCTTTTCTTAAGTCTGATGTATCCCTCTCAATAACTTACAGAGTCACAAGTTAGGGCATTGTGAAGTCATGCTCTTAGGATCCCCGTGAAGGAGAAAAGGTTAAGAGTGTGGCTGGCCCGAGGTCACACAGTAAGCCTCGTGGCCAATTAGGGATTTGTATCCAGGTCAAACCTGCATTCCTTCTCATCTGACACGTGACCTACTGTAGTAAGCAAGCAGTTCAGCTAAAGTACTTGTAGACTGTTAGGGCATTAACAAATGTTAAACGATTAGTAAATCAGATTACAGTCTATTTATGGCATGGATGGGCAACCTCTGGGTGTGCTGGTAGATCAAATTTTGTTTGTTTGTTTGTTTGTTTGTTTGTTTGTTTGTTTGTTTTGAGAGGGGTATTTTTAAAACTGTGGCAGGTCACATGCAATCTGAACCTTACCCGTTCCTGATTAAGGGCACCCAAACGTTCTCAAGGAACTCACTATCCCTGCCCTGTACATTAACCTATGTCACTCAAACCACAGGGAAATGCTCTGAAAACAGGCAGGTGATGCTACGAGGCATTTTATCAGCTGCTACAAAGCAGGCTGCCAACTCTGTCCAAGCAAATTTTTGAACGTATCCACTTAAACAGGCAGTCCTCTTGCCCAGAACTCACTATTTAACAGGAGAACTGCTCTTCAATATTTATTCTCATATTCATAAGAACAGCCTTGCTGGAACAGGCCATCACAGCCCATCCAGTTCAGCATTCTGTCTCACACAGCGGCTCACCATTTGCTTCAGGGTATTCCCAAGCAGATGTCTTCACCTGCTTACGATTCTCTGCAAATGGTATTGAGAGATATCCTGTCTATCTCTCCAACCTGGAGGTTGTCCTTAGGCATCCATAATGAGAGCCATGGATACCCTTGTTCTCCAGGAACTTGTCCAATCCTTTCTTAAAGCTATCAAGGCTGACAGCAGTCACCACTTCTTCTGGCAGGGAGTTCCACAGACCAGGGATCCAGAGTGAAGAATCCCAGCTGTTGCAGCCTCAGAGGGGAGGGAAGGTGTTCCAGTCCTCTAATCATTCTGGTTGCCCTCTTCTGCACTTTTTCCATTTGCATTTTATTTATTTATTTATTTATTTATTTATTTATTTATTTATTTATTTATTTATTTATTTAAATATTTATTTATTTATTGGGCTTATATCTTTCTGGAGGTACAGTGAACAGAACTGTACACAATATTCCAGAGAGGGCCTCACCACAGATTTATTAAGAGGCAAAATGACACTTGCTGACTTATTTTCTATACCCTTCCTAATGATCCCTGACATTGAGTTTGCTTTTTTCACTGCTGGGGCACACTGGTTTGACACCTTCATTGAGCTGTCCACCAGGACACCAAGGTCCCTTTCCTGGTTTGTTTCAGAGAGTTCAGACCCCATCAGTATATAAATGTAATTGGGTTGTGGTGTTTTTTTGCCCCAACGTGCATCACTCTGCACTTCTTAATGTTGAAGCTCATTTGCCACTGGTTTGCCCACTCCCCCAGGGTCAAGAGATCCCTCTGCAGCTCCTCACAATCTCTCTCCGTTTTTACTACCTTGTATAATGTAGTGTTGTCAGCAAATTTGGCTACCTTGCTAGATCATTTATTCCCACTGCTAGATCATTTATGAAGAGATTGAAAAGCAGGAGTCCCAGTACTGACACCTAGCTCAGACACCTAGCATCTTATGCTGCTATTAACGCTGCATGTGCATCCTATGCATGAGATCTTTCTCTCGGTCCTGCCATCACCACAGGTGCTTTTGGTTGGTGAAACAGAAGGGCCTTCTCTGTTGCTGCTCCCAGACTTTGGAACTCCCTGCCACATTAAACCAGGCTAGATTCTTCTTTGCTGGCCTTCCTCAAGCAGGCAAGGGCCTTTCTCTTCAGACAAGCTTTCCCTCAGTGAACAGTTGCCTAAGACTTTTAAAAAAAGAAACAATGGTTGTGCCTTACTGCCAAGATTCCATGTGGTATTGCTTTTGTTTTCTTTTAGTGGCGACATCTGTTTGCTCCTTTTTAGTATTTGCCCACTTACTGTTTCACCCCAGATGTAACCTGGCTCTCTCACCCCTGGGTCACATACCTGTAGAGCTTGTATTTGGAGGCAAAGGCCTTGCCGCAGTGCAGTTGAGGGCAGCAGTAGGGCCTCTGCTCTGGGTTTGTTCTCAGCTTATCCACACTGGGGAAGGAGGCTCCCGAGAGCTCATACTGGCATCTCCCTTGGCTCTCGCTCTCTCTGCCTTTTGTTCTGGCCACTAATTTCCAGCCTGCCTCCTCCTCCTCCTCCTCCTCCTTTGCATCTTGAATCCAATTAGGGACGCTGGTGAAGAACGCTGTCATGGCCAGCCTAGTCGAGGAGGGCCATATGAAGAACTCTTGCCCGTGGGCATCTCACTTGGCGCGGTCACATCTGCCAACACTTCTGGAAACTTTCAGCAGGAAGAGGGCTTCACCTGCAAGAACCAATCGCACATGCTTATTAGAAGAGAATGAATTTCTGCACAGCACTGTGGCAGACGAAAAGGGGTCAACCACTTTAAATCAGTTCAGTTGTGGACAGCAATCCATTAAAAAGTGAAAGGAAATATTTCAATTCCTACGTGTCTGAATCGCTCTGTAAAATGTGCTCAGACTTTTTTTCAATTCTAAAAAGTCTGGCAGTAAGATAAAAGGGAGACTGATGTTGTGGTTTTCAGTATCAATATGACAGCAGAATTCTTGGAATGAAAACAAAAACCTCTTTGAATGAATCAAAAGTCTGGGGACTTATTAAACCTTCAATCCAACAATCCAAGGATTTGATGCAAAAATCCACCCAAATGCTGATGGGGCATCCAGCAGTTGTTCCCATTTTACAGCTCAAAAGAATCCTTTGTTACTTGGTTTAGACCTTTCTATTGTTCACCTATGAGCTTTCTGCAGCAAAGATCTGTCCTCTTGTTCTCTTTGAAGCACCCTAAAAACTGAATATACATTTTAAGAAGAGAATGATGTCAGAGCTCTGTACCGTCAATACACTATGATCCCAAACCTCCTTTTTCAGACTCAAATTATGCTCTTCAAACAGCATAATATGAAGTATGCCCACTGAAGCAGAGACTCTTCCTTTGGAGTAACAGGCTAAACCTTTCTCCTCCTTTTAAGGAGAAAGATGGGGTAAAAACATTTGAAATAAATAAATATACCAGCTTGCTGAATAAAGCCTCCAGCTTGCCTCTCAATCTGCACCACATTATTTTGTTTTTACAATTGTTATAGCTTACTCCTCATTCAAATGGAATCAGCTATTACATCACCTGCCAAAGGGACATATATACCTGTATGTATGTGTGTGTGTGTGCATGTGTGTGTGTGTATCTATCTATCTATCTATCTATCTATCTATCTATCTATCTATCTATCTATCTATCTATCTATCAAACCTGCATGGTTTCACATCTGGCAAGCTGACAGAGAAGGCTGCCATTCAGCTGGGCCAAGTATTCCCATCCAAGTAGGTCAAACAGGACAAGGCCACATGATTCTCTCAGGAAGACGGCACACAGCCAGCGCCACGCTGCTTCTCTCTCTCTCTCCTGGCAGAAATAGAACTGCCCGTCAACACTGGAGAGAGCAGAGGTGCCCTGCTCTGACCAGGGCAGCCGGCATATCCCTTCTTCAGAGAATCAGTTCTTCCATGAGAAGACAGCTACAAAATATACAAACTACAGATCCGCAGAAGAGATGGAAGCCTGTTTTTCTCTCTCTTTGTTACTTTGGTAAGCAGAGCTTGAAAGCCACAGCAACAAACGACATTTATATTCCTGACCTGGGCAGTGGGAGGCCACTAAAGTGCCCCATATACAGCAACAGGATGTAGTTCTGCTGTTTATTTATACCAACAGAACATAAACCACTGAACTGCTGGATAGTTCAGTGGTTTAGGTCTCTAGATTAGAAGCTAAAGATTGGAAGTTCAATTCCCCCACCGGGCCTTCTTGAGAGGGGCTGGACTTGATGACCCAGACGGTCCCTTCCCAACTCTTGAGTTCTAAGAGGATGGTGGTGATGATCCTTAATGAACTACTGGAAAGCTCGGTGGTTCAGGTCTCTGGATGAGGAGCCAGAGGTTGGGAGTTACGATTCCTCCCCTGGGCTTCCATGATGGGAGCTAGACCTGATGATCTCTGGGGTCCTTTTCCAGCTCTGCTGTTCGTTCGAAGGTGCCTTTCTCTTGCTCTAGACCAGCGCTTCTCATCCTGTGGGTCCTCAGATGTTCCTGGACTGCAACTCCCAGAAATCCTGGCCAGTTTAGCGAGTGGTGGAGGCTCTTGGGGAGATGCAGTCCAGGAACATCTGGTTGAGAACTACTGATCTAGATAGCTGCCTCACATCAAGTCAGACTTACCAGCCACAAAAGGCCATGCTGTCTATTGGGACCACAAGGCGCTCTGGGGTCTGAGGGACGGGCGTGGGGCGAACCTAAGAGCCATGCTGGATCAAGCCAAAGGCCCATCTAGTCCACCTTCCTGGATCTCACATTGTGGCCCCACCAAATGCCTCAGGGAGCGCACGAGACTAAATCTCTGTCTCCTGATACCACTCCCCTGCAACTGGCCCTTGAAGTACCCCGGTTTTAAGCCTGGAGATGACACATCTCCATCATGGTTTGTAACATGGGATGGACTTTTCCTCCAGGAATCTCTGTCCAATCCCCCTTTGAAAACATCCAGGCCAGATGCCATCACCACATCCTGTGGCAGGGAGTTAGTTCCACAGACTAACAACGTGCTGGGTGAAAAAAATATTTTCTTTAGTCTGTTCTTATTCTCCCAGCCCTCAGTTTGAGTGTATGTCCCCTAGTTCTGGTATTTTGAGACAGGGAGAAGAGCGTCCCTCTATCCACATAACTCATGCCCTGCATTATTTTGCACGTCTCAATCATATCTCCCTGCCCTTGCAACTGCAACTTCTATTTGAGGGTGTGTGGGTGTGCGTGGGGGAGGGGGGTTCCCCATCCCTTCCACCTTGATCCTATCCCCTCACCTTCCCAAACCAGCCCCTGAAAGGATGGGAAAGGCCTTCGTTTTCGGCCTCTTGACTCCTTCCCTGACAGGCACTTACTAGTCCCCAAACGCAGCGCTGCAAAGCGGCTGGCTCGCCCCCCGCCCCCCCACACATACACACAATGCTTGTGAGTGAAAGAGGCCCGAGTCCTTCCTGAGCCGCTTTCCTCCCCGCCAAAACCGCCTCCCACTTTTCTCCTGGAAGCTCCTCGGGGCAGAAGCCGCCGGTCTTGGGTGGCACCACTCCAGGGTGGGGGGTGGGGGATGTGGGGGTCACCTGCTTCATGCCCCCCCAAATTCTCCTCACACATGGAGGGAAAGTGGGGAGGGGGTGTTATAAGCCCCAAGCGACCCCCCACACACCCTCGCCCAACCAGGAGAGGCGCATGCGCAGCAGCGCGGCTCTTCCCCCCCCCCGCCCCGGCCAGGCCACTCTTCCTCCCCCCCCCCTCCGCCGCCACCACCACTACCGCTCCCCCCCCGCTCGCCCCTTCCTCCGGGCCGCCTTCGCGCGTTCACACACACACACACACACACACACACACACACACACCTTTCCCCCTCGCCCCCCCCCACAGACTCCGCCAGCGGTTTCTTCCCGCCGCCCGCAGGAGGAGGAGGAGGAGGAGGGCCCTGCGGTTGCTGTGGTAACTCAGGTTGCCAGGGAGCCCCCACAGCGGGAGCTTCTGGCCGGGAAGGCAGGAGGAAGGAAGGAAGGAAGGAAGGAAGGAAGAAGAAGAAGGGAAGGGAAAGAGGAGAGAAGCAGGGACGTCCACTCGCCTCTCTCTCTCTCTAGTTCCCTCTCCGGGGCTGGCGGCTCGCGCCCCTCCAGGCCTCCATGGCGCCACTTCCGGCCCAGACCGGAAGTCGCCTCGGCCTGTCCCGCGTCGAGTCCTTTGGCGCGCGGGGCATGCCGGGACTCATGGCCGCCGGCCTGCCTGCCTGCCGGCCTGCCCGCCCGCCGGTCTCCATGGTGACGGGACGGGGCTCTTGGGCCTAGTCGTCGGGGGAGCTTTGGGCGGCCTTCCCGGTGGGAAGCCGGCTGGTCCCGGGCATGGCGCCGCGGCTCTTCTTCTTCTTCTTCTTTTTCCTCCTGCTCCTGGTGGCGCTCCCCCTGGGCAGCGGCAGCACGGACGGCGGCTGGGACCCGGCTGGATACCTGCTCTACTGCCCTTGCATGGGTGAGGCGGGCGGGCGATGTGTGTGTGTGTGTGTGTGTGTGTGTGTGTGTGTGTGTGTGTGTGTGTGTGTGTGTGTGTGTGTGTGTGTGTGTGTGTGTGTGTGTGTGTGTGTGTGTGTGTGTGTGTGTGTGTGTGTGTGTGTGTGTGTGTGTGTGTGTGTGTGTGAATCCCTCGTTCCTCTCGTGTGTGTGTGTGTGTGTGTGTGTGTGTGTGTGTGTGTGTGTGTGTGAATCCCTCGTTCCTCTCGTGTGTGTGTGTGTGTGTGTGTGTGTGTGTGTGAATGTGTGTGTGTGTGTGTGTGTGTGTGTGTGTGTGTGTGTGTGTGAATCCCTCGTTCCTCTCCGTGTGTGTGTGTGTCCCTTTGTGCTCTTGTGTGTGTGTGTGTGTGTGTGTGTGTGTGTGTGTGTGTGTGTGCCCTCCTTCCTTCCTTCCTTCCTTCCTTCCTTCCTTCCTTCCTTCCTTCCTTCCTTCCATGCTCATCCATCCACCTCTTGCAATTTTACTTTGCCTTTTCTCCAATACAGCATAATGGTTTCCTTCCTTCCCTCCTCCCTTCCTTCCTTCCTTCCTTCCTTCCTTCCTTCCCAGGCTGGGACTGAGGCTTAGCTACCCTCCTTTAGAAGAGGTTGCTAAGTTAGTCTATGCTAGTTGATCAGGCCAAAACATAATAAAAATGAAAAATATGGAAGGCAAAAATTTAATGGCACCTCAAAGACTTAACTGCACTGCTATATATTTATTTCCATGAGAACTTTTACTGACAAGTCCACTTCCTTACATAAAAGAGGTACATGAGAAAGTGGCTTGTCCATGAAAGCACACATTAAAAACATAGCAGTTAGTCTCTAACACACGGTAATATTTTCTTCTTCTTAATTAGTTTTACAGCATTTTTCCTTTTGTTCTAGCCGGGTATAATCTATTCCAAAGGCTGAAGACTACAGCATGAAGTAACTGCTAAAGATGCGACTCGTTGGAAAGATTTCACATGCCTAATGTTTGCATTGGGGGATGATTTTGTAAGCTTTGGTCTTACATTTCGCAGCTTCGTGACAGCGCAGTGAAATTCAATCTGCCCCAGTTGGAGTTTGACAGCTGTGTGTTCCTCATGAGACTGCTCAAGGGTTGGTGTTCTGCTACCACCTGGTGACTGAGAAATTTGCTTTGTTTTTATTTCAAGGGAGATTTGGGAATCAAGCGGACCATTTTCTAGGATCTTTGGCCTTTGCCAAGATGGTGAATCGGACCTTAGCTCTGCCTCCCTGGATTGAGTACCGGCATCACCGACCACCTTACACGAATGTGAGTAGCCGTTGGCTGTTTGGGTTCTGTGCTTTTGAAAGGCCCAGTATTCTTTCAGTGCCATGTATATATGCACAGCGCCCTGCGCTTTAAACATTTCAGCCATGATGGCACCGTGTTCTTGATGTGGATCTGACGTGGATTCCGTGTCCTCGAGCAACCCTGTGTTTTTCTGGAAGTTGAGTCATGGCTACTGGACTTCTTTTTCTTGAGAGATAGAAACGTTTCGCTGTTCATCCAAACAGCTTCATCATCGGTCTGAATACAGCTAGTGCAAGTAGTCCTTCTTATAGTCTTATAGTCAGCTTTGACCTCTTGTCACCCTGGCCTGAATTAGGCTCATAAGATGAACAATGGCCTGAATAGGCTCGTTAGGGAGACAATAGTATCCATAGCCTTCAGGTGAACAATGGCCTAAGGAGCTGAAACCCATCAAGAATGGGTCCTTAGCTATGGCCTTGGTGGTGAAGGCTTTTTGATTTGTCTGGGTATTGTTGAAAGCACACCCTGATAAGTAGCAGATAGACTATGCCTGAGGCCACCACCTCTGTTGAGGGAGGGGTTTTCAATGCTCACATGAATGGCTTCCCTTACTCCTCTCTCAAACCACCTCTCTTCTTTGTCTAATATGTGTACATTCTCATCTTTGAAAGAGTGCCCTTTGTCCTTCAAATGGAGGTGTACTGCTGATTCTGGTCCTGAGCCATGACTCAGCGTCCAGATAAACTCACCTGGATGACTGAGAATCTTCACAGACATATAACCCTGTGTTTTGTTTATTTTCCTGGGGTGGTGGCCTGAAGTATGTTTTCTTGTTGTAGCTGCATGTCCCATACAAGGAATACTTCAAGGTTGCACCTCTGCTGCAGTATCACCGGGTGATCACCTTGCAGGAGTTTATGGAGAAGCTTGCCCCTGGCCACTGGCCACCTGGCCAGAGAGTGGCCTATTGCTTTGAAGCAGCAGCTCAGAGGAGTGCTGATAAAAGAACTTGCCCTATGAAGGTAGGAACCTGTGCCTCCGGTATGCCTGAACCTGTGTGAGCTCTAAAACCTTTCAAGTCACCCTTGCCTGTTGCTATTTCTTGGGCCACTGTGTTTTACACTAAGAAAAAAGGAGACGTCTGCACTTTAAGCAGTCTCTGGGGTGGCTTACAATTTAATTATGCAGGCTGGGTTTTGTCCTGATGGCTGTTCTCCCTAACCCACTCCACCCATTGTCTGACTGATTGAGTATCTGTCTTGGATTTTTATTTTTTAGGATGGAAACCCTTTTGGTCCCTTTTGGGATCAGTTTGATGTGGATTTCGATAGGTCAGAGCTGTTTGGAGGCCTTTCCTTCAGTGCCTCTTACAAGGACCACTGGATCCGAAGGTAGCAAATGCCACTTGGGGGATACCCTTGCGAGAACCTACATGGGTAGGCACCCGAGATGTTCCTCCATGGTTCCTCTGATGTATAGAAAGAGGGGCAAATACCCTGTCTTTAAGTTTGAATGGGTAATTGGGTGATTGAGTATCTCCTTAACTCATGGAATAATGTATTTGTTTAGTTGTTGTGGGTTTTTCAGGCTGTTTGGCCGTGTTCTGGAAGTTTTTCGTCCTGACGTTTTGCTAGACTCTGGCTGGCATCTTCAGAGGGCCAGGAGCTCAGGGAACTAGGAGTTCTCTCTGCACTCTCCTATTTGTTTGTTTGTTTGTTATATGGAGTTTTCCTATAAGGCAGGAATCATAACAGCAGAAATGAATAATGCAAAGGCAGTACCTTGGTTAAAACATACCGTACTTGAATTTGTTGTTATTCTGCAGCCAAAAATCATGTTGCGTAACATAGAAAATTCCACTAGAGTAGGTCCGCTGAATGGAAATTTGGTGAAGCAACTCTTCTGCACGTTCCGTTGATTGAATGGGCCTACTATGACTATATCTTACGTTGCCTCTTCAAATTCACTGTTCTTATACTTGAATATGTCTTAAATTTTCTTGATTGTATATTGTCCTTCAGTATTGTAAGTCACCTTGGGTCCTTTTCTAAGAAAAAAGGTGGGGTAAAATACTCAGAATAAAATAAAATAAGTTTAGCGACTTGCAGTTAGACTAGGTCCATTTCAATCATTGGCCCTTACAGAGGAGTTGAATCACTCAATCCATGCTGAATAGTGAGCCTACTCTAGTGAAGTTTACTATGCTAAGCTACAGGATTTGGGTCCATGTTAAATGACTCAAAATATAGATTTTCAGCAAAACCTGCCCCCACAAAAGTAATGGTTCAGTGTTAGGATCCTCAGAAATTATCCAACAGTAAAAACCAAACAGCACTGGAGCAATCAGCATACAGTTTGAATTTACAATATCCTGTTTCATGTTATAGTTTTGGACTTTCTTTTTGGCTCTCTTTTAAAGGAGAGAGATATGGTAAAGAAGTATGTTGGACAGAGATGGGCACGGATCTCAGGTGAGAAATTTGTGCTGGTTCATACGCACCACACAGCTCCACAAGTGCATTCTTTGTAGAAAAAAATTAGGAGTGTATATGCACAGCGTTCCCCCTCAAAAACCCTGATAGACTATAATATAGTCTTAATAAAACATTGCATACTGGAAAAACAGACCTGAGACCCAGCAGAAACTCAGCGCTTTTCAGAATACCAAAAAACTTTGCAGACAGCTTGTATTAGAAAAATAATTTTATATTTAAACATTCAACTTAGAGAACTTGTCTTCAGCAAAAAACATTATACATAAAAACATGCCTGATAGCATTACCTTGACCAGCAAAAACTCAACTACAGTAAACCCCAGCTTATAGCGGGGTTTAGGGACTCAACCCGACCCAAAATAATTGAAAATCCGCAATATGAGGATTTTGGGTTGGGTCGAGACTAGGGGACTCTCTAGGGGCTCTTGTACTTACCCCAGGCCTAGCGCAGCTCCAAACCGACCTGCAAGGGGCTTCCTGGGCCCTCAGAGGCCCCAAAAGTGCTTTCTAGTGATCTGGAGGTCACTTCTGGTTTACCAAAAGTCACTTCTGGTTTGCGGGGAAGCACTTTTGGGGCCTCTGATGGGCCTGGGAAGGCCTTTCCTCCTTACCCCAGGGGGCCTTTTCTTCATATACTGCAGCCCCGCAATATACCAGGACCTCAGTAAATGAACCGTGGAAGGGTGGGGGACAACTGTAACCTTACACAGGAACAGTGTGACTGGCTTTAAACAAAGACCAGTAAGTTGTGATCGCTCTGTGCTACATTTATACAAACTGCAGCCACAATCACCAGTACCTGCCCGATGGCCTCAGAGTTTCCCCCTCAAACCTTAACAGCTGTATGTGTTTTACCCACACACAAACTCTTGAGTTGCTGTACTCTTCTGAGTAAGGTATGGTTCAATATTTTATTTATGTTTTTATAACTTTGTTCAAGAATAAAAACTTGACAATCTTGTCCCCCACCTCCCTGGCCAATGACCCAGTCTCTAGTTGGAATGCGCCCCTCTCCTCTTCCCCTTCCATTATTCCACCATCAGCCAAGGAGGTGGGGCAGGGAAGCCATGCTCCTGTCGGGAGTGGATGTATAGCTGAAGAGGAGGGGGAAAGGAGTGCATGCCGGCTGGTGAGTGGGGAATCCAGGCATGGGAAGAGAAGGTGTAGAACCTCTGACCCCATGGCTTCAGAGACTAGGACTCGGGGCAGTGGTTTCAAACTACAGGAAAAGAGATTCCATTTGAACATTAGGAAGAACTTCCTGACAGTTAGCACTGTTCGGCAGTGGAATATGCTGCCGCGGAGGGTGGTGGAGTCTCCTTCTTTGGAGGTTTTTAAGCAGAGGCTGGATGGCCATCTGTCAGAAATATTGTGATGGGGTTCCTGCATGGCAGGGGGTTGGACTGGATGGCCCTTGAGGTCTCTTCCAACTCTATGATTCTATGAATACAAAGCCGTATGAACCTCTGAACCAGGGCTCGTGTCCATTTCTAATGTTGGGTACTCTCTTTCTCTGCATCCTAAGTGACTATTTTATCACCATGGGGAATAAAAAAAGCAGATGACAGTATAAGAGATCTAGACTGTCTTAGATGTTTCCCACAGGTACTGTGCAAGCAAGGACTTCTTTCTCTTTCATTCGTAGTATAAAATGTGTAGATTATGCTGACTGTGGTACTACTGTAGCCCAACATTTTCTGTTGGCAGTCTTTCCATAGCGGTTTTGCTTGCAACACACAGGTGGTTCTGCTGTCAGTACCACAGAATCCTGTCCTCTGCTTGGCTCAGACGCATTGGATATACTCGTCTTTTTGCGTGTGACTACGTGGAAGGAGCCTTTCCTTACTTCTCTTCCTGTCTGCTCTGTTGCTTATTAGGTTTCCACCCTCCGAGCATCCTGTCGTTGCCCTTCCTGGTGCACCAGCCCAGTTCCCGGTTTTAGAGGAGCATCAGTCCCTTCATCGATACATGGTCTGGTCGGATGAAATGATGGACAAGGGCGAGTCCTCTATTAAATCATTTCTGGTCAGACCCTACGTGGGAATCCATTTGCGTGTGGGTTCAGACTGGGTATGACGCCTCCCTAGTTTATTTCTCTTGATTTCTGTGGGTGCAGGACATGTGTACAGAGCTGTGGTATCGTTTGGCGTACCTCTGTTTCCAGTCACATAAAACAGAAGAGTGACTATTAAGAACACAAAGAGAGTATTTTGGTGTCACACCCAAGATCTATTTAGTTAGTGTCTTCCACAGTGGCCTCCCAAATACCTGTGGGAAACCCACAAGCAGGGCTTGAGGCCAGGTACCTTCTCCTGCTGTCATTCCCCAGGAAGAGGTAATTCACAAGCATGCCTCCAATCCAAGCCATAATATTCAATAACTTTATTTGCGTATTGAAATAATATGTGAATTGCTTTTTTGCCACTTAGGCTTTCAAAGCAATGCATTTTATTTATTTATTTATTTATTATTTATTTAGTATGCTGCCCATCTAGCCCAAGGATTTGCAATAAAATAAAATAAAAACACAGTCAGAACAGGACATTATTTGACAGCATGTTTTATTAGTTTCAAAAGCCAGAGTTATGATAGAATAATGCAGTTCTGTCTGCTCAGTAAAGAGGTGACTGCCCTTAGGAAGGACTTCCATTATTAAACTGTGGGTACATGGAGAAAACTCCATGGACATGGGGTCACAAAGAGTCAGTCATGACTGTAACCACAACACCAACATCACAAAAACAACATGGAGATTCCTGCCCTGTCTTCTTTTTAGCTTAATCCCTAAGTGGTGGGAAACTTAATAAGGGCACTGCATAGGGTTTTTCAGATATCTTGGCCAAAGTTGTGTAGGGTTTTATGTGTGAAAAGCAGCTCCTTGACTGCCCTTGGTGCCAGAGGGGAAAATCAATGCAGCTGGTTGCAGACCAGTCATATATGGTCACTAAAGTGTGCAACAGACCACCGCCTAGCAGCTGCCTATTGCAGTTCTTTTGGCTTCTGGACATTTTTCAGGGGCTTTCCCATGGAAGAACACATTGCAATTGACCAGTGTAGTTAACCTGGCTTTTCAAGAGCAACCCTGGGGTGAAAAGCATGCCAGAGGGGCACGCTTATTAATATGAGTAGCCATGGATAGCCAAATCAGTAGCTAAACAGGATAGTTCAGGGACAAGGACGTACCTGGAGCTTTGTGTCTTCTGCCTGCCGTGGTCCGCTATTTTCAGTGCCCCTTCCTCACAGCCATTAAGAGCCAAACCGTTGGTGACACTAAATGCTTAACTAGCAACCATATCTGAGCTTAAAAAGAGTAATAAATATTGTAATAGCGTTGGGATCGTGTTTTCATTGGGACTGTAGGACATGGAGAAGGGAAGATTAAACCCATTGCTTTCAGAATCCTAATAAGTTGTCCCAGCTCCCCAATTAGCTGTAAGAAGGGACCGGGAAATCTTGCCAGTGCCAGCTGGGCCTTTTCCCTTAGATGAATTGCAGCACGGGGAATGTGACTTTATTCTGAATCCCTGCCTATGTGTGATACACCTTCCTTCCTTCCTTCCTTTTGGCAGAAGAACGCTTGCAATATGTTGAAGGATGGCACCGCTGGGCCGCACTTAATGGCTTCACCCCAATGTGTGGGCTATGATCGGAACACTGCCACACCCCTCACCATGGACATGTGTTTGCCCGACCTGAAGGAGATAAAGCGGGCCCTCAAAGTCTGGGTGAAGAAGATTGATGCAAAAGCGGTGTACATTGCCAGTGATTCTGAACCCTACACCAAAGAAATCCAGCAGCTTTTCAAACAAAAGGTACTGTTCTCTCTCGGCTGGACCACGTACTTACCCATGCAAAAGGCCGAGGCAGATTTATTTAGCAGTCTGGATTCAGCCCTTCTATTCTGTTATGGTGTACAAGCTATCTTAGACTGGGTGATAAAAATAATACAGTGGTACCTTGTATAAAGAAATTAATTCGCTCCAAATGAAATTATGTTAAGCAAATTTTCCTTTATACAAATTTCCCATAGGAATGCATTGAAAACAGAGTGATCCCATTTTTATGTTGTACAGATTCACCCCATAGGCCAGGAGTGCCCAAACTTTTTGGAAGGAGGGCCAGATTTGGTGGCTGAGAATGTGTCAGGGGCTGGTTGCTCCCCGACCCTGCCACCCCACTGCAACCTCCACCCACTGACCCCTTGCAACCCCACCCGCAGGAAGGAAGGCGGGGACCAAGGGAGGGAGGGAGGAAGGTGGAAACCAAGAGGAAGGAAGGAAGGGAGGGAGGGAGGTGGGGACCAAAGGAAGCACAGGGAGCTGTGACCACAGGTCGCCCCTTGGAAGAGGTGATCTGTGTGACCTTGCACCACCACCACCCAAGCTCCCCAGCGGTGGTGACGGCTCGCCCGCCAGCCCACCCCAAATCTCCTTGGCGGTGGCAGAGGCCCGCTGGCCTGCCCACCCCTACACATTCCCCTGCAGTGCCGGTGGCGGCAGACCGCCCGTCTGCCCAGCCGCCCAAGCTTCTCAGCGTTGTTAGTGTTGGCGGAAGATTTAAAAAAAAAAAAACGGGGTGAAGGAGGGGGAGGGAGGGGCAGGCCGGCCAGCCACGGGCCACTCAGAATGGCCTGACGGGCCGGATTTGGGGGGGGGTGCACTTTGGGCAGGCCTGCCATAGGCGATTATGTTAAGCAAATTTCCCCTATTTCTGGAATTTTTTATGTTGTACAAATTTTCTGTTCTACAAACCGTTTGTTATATAAGGGTCCACTGTATAATGTTTGCTTAAAATATGGGTAAGAGCAATGTAGGGATAATTGGCTACTGGTGTCCTTGCAATACAGGATAGGAGCAACAGTGTTTTGCGTTTTCCTTTCCCCTTCTTTTGGCAAGATTACATGGTAGAGAAGCATTAAATGCAGCTGAACCTTGATTTGAAAGCATTTCAGGTGAACAAACCTATAGTAGGATTGTGTGGCAGGCTGTGGATCTAAACAAAATGGAACAAGAATAGAGAATTCTGGCAGGAATGAGTTCTGAGTACAGTGGTACCTCGGATAACAACGGTAATTCGTTCTCCAAGGTTAGTCGTTATCTGAAACACGTTGTTATCCGAAACACGGTTTCCCATAGGAATGAATGGGAAACCGTTTAATCCGTTCTGGAGCCTAGGAAAAAGGCACAGACACCTGGTTGTTTGCTCAAAACTCTTTATAAAGTGCACTTTAAAGGTACAGATGCAGTGCCACCCAGGATAACTCTTTTTTACTGATGCATGCTGGAAATTCGTTATCTGAGGCAGACCTATACCTAGAAATTGTGATTCGTTATCCGAGGCAGCCCATAAGGAAAATTCGTTATCAGAGGCACTCCTATACCCGGAAATTTGCAGTTGTTATCCGAATTATTCGTTATCTGGGGCAGTTGTTATCCGAGGTACCACTGTACTTGCTGGAATAGGTTTAGTTAAAGACCGAGGGATAGAGTGGCTAGGTAGATGCCTGCCCACTTTATCCACCTATACTGTATGTGGCTGCTTCTGCCCTGTTGTGGTCTGAACACCTGCCCTCCGCCTTTTTTCTCATTTCAGATCAAAGTGGTGTACTTGCAACCTGATGTGGCCCAGATAGATTTGTACATTCTTGCCCAGTCTGACCATTTCATTGGAAACTGTGTTTCCTCCTTTACGGCCTTTGTGAAACGAGAGCGGGATGTGCATGGGAGGCCATCCTCCTTTTTCGGCATGGACCACCCACCTAAGCTGCGAGATGAATTATAGCCTGCCACAGAAGGTCTGCGGTGGATACCCAGCTTCCCAAGTCGGATGCAAAGCTGGCAGCTGTGTGGATTTGGACGAGTATAATGTGCAGATTCATCCTGGTTTACGTGTGGCCTGAATGGAGACAAGGGTGACTTGTAGGCAATGCCTCTTCTCTTTGTGCTACAGGTGAATTAGCCAGTCCTCCCTGCTCCCTTTTCCAGGCTGTCTGACTACCTCTTTTAGAACTGATTACTCACATGGTGCTCACTTCATACATATTGTTCTCATACCAGTGCGGTCAGTGGTGAAAAGTTTTCAGAAACTCGGAATGGAGAACCAGGCGGTCCAATTTAGATTTCAAAAGAGATTTGCCTTATGATGTGGTTCAGTTGAATGGTCGTCGATGGCTTTCATCCCCCATTTCCCATGCTCCTCATGGGAGACAAGCAGAATGAATTGGCTGTTATCTGTGACACATTTTAAGATTGTCAGAAAATTTTTAGTTTTGGAACATTGGTGCTCTCTGGGCCAGCAATAGTATCTTTGGTGAATTGGGGAGCATGGTTGTTTAAACTTGGATGCATGGAGGGCTTTTTTTAAATTGTTCTTTCAGATATGCTTTTAAAAAAAATACACGAATCACAGTCCTGAAACACTGTACAAAATGGAAGTAGCAGCCAAGAAATAATTTTAGAATATCATAATCATTCTGTATGAAAATATTATTCTTTTCTTTAGACACATGTACAACTTTGTAGGGAATCTGGATATCTTTTAAAAATTTCACTGCTTACAGTGGGTCCAGAATCAATCTTTTCCTAATCTGAATCTTCCACAAATCCAGTCTTGCCTCCATTTTAAATAACTGTGTTCTTTTGAAGCTGTCAGAATAGGGGAAATGGCATTTTTACCCTATAGGTTTTCTTCTTTTTCTTTAGTGTTCTTCCCCTTGGTGGTGGGGTCAGCTAGATGGATCCATTGTTTCGATAGGCCGGCCTGTCGCTCCCAGGGGGTCACCCATCCAAGTATTAACCAGGCCCGACAAGATTGGGCTTCAGGGTGGTACGGCTGCTGCGGCTTCATTTTTAGCCTGTAGGTCTTTTCTGTTATTCTACATCCTTCATATATTCTTTTAGCATTTAAGAAACTGAGTTCTTAAAGAGCTCTGAAAGAAATAACCACTAGATCTGCTTTGAATTTGCTTTCTGATTATTTTTAAAGAGCAAATAGTTTTTTTAAAAAACACTTCTACATGTCTCTTAAATGTTATCACAAGTTTCTCTTTCTATATCTGAGCTATATCAGTGAACCATCTCAAGAATTTTTATGTGACTAAACAGCAGGAAGCAAATCTGCTGACTATCAGTTTTCTATTTCTGAAAATACCTATTATGCAAATACTGACAATAAACTCTGACAAACAACAGAGTCAGTTTTCAGATTCAGAGAGGGTAGCTGTGTTACTCTTTCCAAGAACTGCAGGCAATAATCAAAGAAAAATAAAACAAAAGACACAAAACATGTGGCACCTTAAAGACTAACTTTAACGTTTCGTGGACACGCCCACTTCTTCAGACATATGGCATATAGACATATAGTTTTCAGATTGTGAATATTGACAGATTGACCTGGTGTGGACATTGCTGCCAACTTCATTGAGCGTGAAAGGAGACTGGACAAATACATGGAGAACAGCCCTGTATGCAAGTCTGGTTGAATATGCAGTATGATTCCCTGCCGACACCAAGGACAACTAACTTCTGTGTTTCAGTTGTCAGGAAGAGAGGGAAAGTGCTATCACAATCAAGTCCCACATGGTAGCTTATCTCAACCAAATGCTGGCGTGGAACCATAGAACTGTAGAGCTAGAAGGGCCTTGGGGTTGTTGCTATGCGAGCAGGAATCATAAGCCTTTGGACTATTGGACTAAGTGGGCCTATGTAAGGTTTTTTTTTAACCTATATGTTTTCCATTGACTGGTCAAGTTCTACATAATCATCATCACTGTGTGCTGTGAAGCCAATTCTCTGAGTTATGCTGACTCTTTTCCAGGGTTTCCTAGGTAGAGACTGCTCAGAAGTGGTTTTCTCTTCCCTTCTTCTGGGGGGCGTCCTGGGACTCCTGTGCAGGTTGTCCAAGGCTACACAGGCTGCCTCTTCTGGATGCCCAGTGGGGAAATGAATTCCCAACATTTGGCTCCCTAGCCAGATGCTTAACTCACTGACCCATCCAATGTAAGTTTCTTCACAGACTGCCACAAAAAAACGTTCTGAATCTCAGTATTGTTCTGCATATTGTTAAAGGAACAACATTCTTTGGACAGTGTCGTTAACCATCAATTTGAGATATTCATAATAATCCAGAGAATATCTCTGGTGCCACAGTTAGGGGTTTGGCCAGCAAAGGAAAATAAAAGCTCTTCTCCGGTTGTTTTTAAGCACAGAGACTTTGTCTCCACCCTCTCTTGTATAAACACTTCATTTACAGAGAAGTTGGAAGCCTGAGTAAGAGTTGCAACCTAACAGCCACTGACCTCTCCTTCATGTATTTGTCTGATAGCTCTTTGAAGCCTCATAAGAACATCAGAAGAGCCCTGCTGAATCAGGCCAAAGGCCCATCTAGTCCAGCTTCCTGTATCTCACAGTGGCCCCACCAAATGCCTCAGGGAGCACATGAGACTAGATCTCTGTCTCCTGATACCACTCCCCTGCATCTGGCCCTTGTAGTACCCTGATTTTAAGCCTGGAGATTACACATCTCCATCATGGTTTGTCACCTGGGATGGACTTTTCCTCCAGCAATCTGTCCAGTCCCCTTTTGAAGGCATCCAGGCCAGATGCCCTCACCTTTCTTTTGTCTGTTCTTGCTCTCCTAAACCTTCAGTTTGAGTGGATGTCCCTTAGTTCTGGTATTTTGTGAGAGGGAGACGAGTGTCCCTCTATCCACTTTACTCATGCCCTGCATATACCAGCAATCAGTTTGACATTGGTTGAAGGCAAATTCCTTAATCTCTAGGATGAACTTCCTTGTCTTGTCAGTCCCAGATCCTGCTGCCTGTTTATCTCTTTTGAACATGGCATGTGACACTGAATTTCATTTTTATCATCTAATTTTTCATTGTTGTATCTTCATGTTTAATTTTGCCCCCTTACTCCCCTATCGTCAATATGATTCTTCCACTGTGAAAAAATGAGTCTAAATTTCCATTATTATGAGACAAGTCACCTTCATTCCTTTCCCCATACTACCCAGAACTTTGTAAATCTTCTATCTTGTATACAAAGCTAAGATTATGTTTGCCTGAAGTCCTTAAGTAGCTTTGTTGCCTTTTAGCTAGCAATGAAACATAAATGTTCATGTTTGTAGACTGCCTAATTCTGCCCAAGCAAGGTCTGTATAAAGCAGAAGAAAATCTCTGGTGTTTGCGCTTCAAACAGCTTATTGTTGAAGAAAAGATGGAAGAAAATCCCATAAGTTCTCCAAGTAGTGAATTACAGACGCTTAATGATTACCCTTAGGAGTTATGTGCAGTCAGCAACTACATCTGTGCCATGATACAGGAGGAACTGAAAACTGGAATTACCTGGCAGTGGTGGGGTTTGACTCTGCAAACACTTCCCTGCTCTACATTTAAGATTCTCAAGATGGAGAACTTCAGAGTATCTTTGTGCCATGTGTTCTTTCAAAAAGCCATATTTTAATTTTTATGCAACAACCTTACAAAAATAACTTTGTACTGTATTCTTTTTTTTTCCTTAATAAAACAACTAGTCTTCCTCTTGTGCCTTTTTTTTTTACTTGAATTGTGTATATTTCAACTCGTGTTTGGTTTTAACCTCTACCTGGTATAAACATTGGTGGCATTGAGTTCTGTGCTTAAGGGGAAAGAGGTACTTGGTCCAGAGAGCTGGCTTTCATCCTTCCAGTTTAGCCATCTCAAAACATAGCATGATGCGACTCTGGAGCTGGTTTAACAGGGGCAGAAGGACACAGTTTAGAAAAGATGACCTCATGGGCGTTTGTATTCTACACATCTGCACAGGTACTTCCCTGTACCTGCTTTTAACCTAAGCAGATTTCTTATACAGAGTGGATAAACCAAGGATTTCTTTGGGCAATTGAAGAGTTGACCCCATAGCCGAAGAACTGTAGGGATAAACTTAATAACAACTAGGAATAAAACATGTCTTAAGCAATTGGTGTTTTTTCCTAGTACCACTGAATTCTCAATAGACTAAGTAGAAGTTCTGCTGACCTCTTACTACAAATATTGAGAGATTTAGGGGAGCAGCTTCAGTGATGTTTAGCACAGAATTTGCATGTTGGACAGTTCTCTAAAAAAATTGCCAACTGATTGTCGTTATTTGAGGTCAAATACTACTGGAATGCCAGCTTGTGGGCTGTTGTTGTTGTGTATGGCAGAGCAGAATGCAGCACTGCATAAGACTTCACACTGAGAACCTAAAATATACATAAAATGTAAACCATTAAAAGGATAAATTCCATGACATTTTTAAAATGCAAAAAACGAATAATGAATGATTAGTGAAATACATTATGTATAAGCAGTTACTAGAGTGACTAGTGGGATAGAATGTGCTACTGTTAGGTGGATTTGTTATTGGTTGACTGATCGCACCCAAAGGGTGATCACAAATGGCTTCTCTTCAGCTTGGAGAGTGACCAGCAGGGGTGCCCCAGGGTTCTGTTCTGAGTCTGGTGCTATTCAACATCTTTATTAATGACTTGGAAGAAGGAACAGAGAGTAGGCTGATTACATTTGCAGATGATACCAAATTGGGAGGGGTTGCTAATTCCTAGAGCAGTGATGGTGGACCTATGGCACGGATGCCAAAGGTGGCACTTGGAGCCCTTTCTGTGGGCATCCGACACCGCCCCTTCACAGCCACCTGGATTCAGGTTAAATTGCTGTATTGGCCCTTTGCGAAAAATTAGTGAGTTTTGAATCACATTTAGGCACTCGGTGTCTAAAAGGTTTGCCATCACTGCCCTAGAGGGTAGGATGAAAATCCAAAATGACCTTGACAGATTAGGGTGCTGTAGGGCTCCATACCCCACTAGGCTGAACCCCGAAATAATCTGGCAGCACCGAAGCAGCCTTTAGGCGCTGGGTTTCCAGAGACTAAGCAGGAACCCAGTGCTGAGCTGACCTCGCTCAGGAGGCCAGAAAAACAACGGCATTCCTGAATATCGGGGCACAGCTGGTCTGTGACAAGTCCAAAGCTCCCCTACCTCTGTCCTTATCAATGATTCCCCACTAGCTAAGCATGTTCCTTCGAGATAAGGGTGCATGCCCCCGCACCAATGGAATGCATTATGTGACCAAGACCATACTTCCTCTGTGTCTTCCTCTCTCCTATTGTGTTACTGTCATCAATAAAGACCTTTTGGTCCCAGGCACAGGGACCTTCTTACGTTTCCAATGTTGGCATGATTTGTGATGGTGACAGCGAATCTTTTTAAATTGTTTTGGTGTAGCTTAAATGAGAGCAGTTTGCAACAGATCCCTGAAGAATATGAAACAGGCCTAGAGAAGGAGCCTTGTATTGCCCAACCCTGTGACAATTGTGTTGTTGTTTTCTGTAGGACTCTTTTGTTCCCCCTGCTTTCCAATATCTCTATTAAGTCGCTGGGAGAGGATTTGTGGGGCTATGGAGTGATGTTTGAAACATACAGCCTTACTTCCCTAGACCTCTGAATTGGAGGCAGCACTGGAAGATGCCTAGAATTAATAATGAGCTGGGTGGCAGTTAAGAATCAATGGGATTCCTTGGAAAACCACCAAAATAACCACTATTAAAGTCTATGTTCCAATCGTCAGTGCTGAAGAAGATGAAGTTGAATGCTTTTTATGCAAGCATCCAAGATGTAATTGATCACACATCAAAACAAGAGA